>CP137677.1:29403740-29888740 GCA_037976565.1 Mesocentrotus franciscanus | reverse complement strand
TTTTGGGTGACGTGAAACTTTTTAATTCGTCATAGATTTGGCAAGAAAATGAAAAAACTTCCAAGGTGATGCTGACAAATATGATCGGATACAAATATAAGTTTCAATGTCATCCCTTTCAATTTCCTTGTTTGAACATAAAATAATCAAATAACGCCGCATATTGAGCGTTTGGCAATACTAGAAATGATAATAACGTCCCTCAGAAAACGAGCCGACCATGGCAGTTCCAGTTCCAGATGAAAACATTAGCCTTGGATCATCCCATTAGCATGACGACAACAAGTACTGGGCCCCGTAACCGAGGCTAGGCCGTAAAACAAAGCTTAGCAATTGATTGTATGATTGATTGATCGATCTTACATCATGGTAGATAGCAAATATAGCAATCAATCGTTGACTTATCTTTGTGCTTCTCGACTCTGGAATGAGCTTCCGCGTTTTATTCGATTATCACATTCGCTCGATGTCTTTCGAAAATATCTAAAAACTCTCCTCTTTGACCATGATCAACAATAAGATTCTTTGGTAACTTGTATTTAAAGCGCTGTGAAACAACAATTAATTTGTAAGAGCCCTATAGAAATGACTTTATTGTATTGTATTGTATTGTGTTACGGGGCCTAGGAGATCTTGGCCCGTATTCTACTAGAATTTGGGTTTTAAAGCTTGATTCATATTCCACATGTTCTTCCTCGTATTGTTAGAAGAAAAACAATTAAATTGCTGGTGGTGGTTTTTGGTTTAAGGGTAGGGACTAGGGAATATGAGATTCATTCAACAGGAAAGGCAAAATACGCGGAAGCAGCCACAATTGTATTGAGCACGCTTGATTTACCGACATAATATTATGTTTCATATCTAGAACGCACTGCATGCACTTAGAAAATGTACCCATTCTTTTTGTTTTGTCCATTTTACAATTGAATAAACAGATCAACAAATAACAGAAGCTCTCGATATCGTCCTTCACCATTGCAACCACTTCAATCAAATATTAGTTTTTATTTAGGGGAACTTATAATCTAAAAGCTAAGCTTTTTAATAGGTTCCTCACATTTCACCCTGTATAACCTATCATTTAATACAATTAATTTACAATGACTTGATTATATGTCATACTTTGAGTATATTTCATATTATGTTCTAATTTTGTCATTTATGTGAAATTCTGTTTTGTGAAATGTGAAACAAATACTCTTGAAACTTGAAACTTGATATCGAAATTCTTTGAATGGAACACCCACACTAAGCTGGAGACTACCTGGGTGTTTGATTCATGCATCTCTTTACACACGAGGCATCATACTCCTGACGTAGCACTACGTCAGTGTGGATTTTGACGCGGCTTGAGAGAGCGACATCGCACAAGGGGTTAATGCAAAATGAGCAGGGCAACACTGCGTTGAATTAGTGGTGAATGCATTCAATTTTCTTTTACATGCTCTATTAGCGCAGGTAATAGCGCAGGTAATAAAGCAACCGTTTTTGGAATATTAACAGCAGTTAATTCCAGGTAATAAACATAAATATACATTATTTGTCGATCAAGTGTTAGTAGGATCACATAGACACTGGTGTACCCGACAGAGAATAAAAGATGTGATAAGAACTTTGAAATCAATAGAAAGCTCAACGTAACTATGATCACATCACATCCGGAGCCATTGATGAGGAGAGTTGGGCACAATATGGCAAATATTTACTGCTGTGTTGGGCAAGCTCGCAACAAAAGAATATACGCCAAGTTGTGACCAACTGAAACCAAGTTGGCCAAACTCTGTGTTTAAGAGGCTCTGATCACATCGCCACTGCTGCATTGTGGGAACAGGTCTGGACCAGAATAAGATGGGAACCAGATACTAGGGCTTGATTTTTGTATGGACTTTAATACCCTAGTCACACCCATGAAACCGACACCAGACCGACAACAGAACAAAGAAATTATAACATAACCTGGAATGGCCAAGAATCGGTCGCTTTGGAGTAGGTCTGGCGATGATATATACCCCAGTCATATTAAAGCCTATCTGCACTAGTTTGGCCAGGAGGGATTAGACCTCCCTGCATGGTCACTGACAGGCGGTTATCTAATCAAATCAGCTCTAAATTAACATAAGAAAAAGGGGACCAAGGGGGACCAATGGTCACCGATTAGGCATTGTTTGCTATTAATATAGAGGGCGCGAGTAGCTATAACCTCTAAGTAGTGCAGTGGGGCTTTAAGGAGACCGACATAAGACTGATAAGACATTGCATTACCCCCGAATGGCCAATTGAATCGGTTTGTTTGTTTAACCTGACTGCTAAGAAAGCATGCGCATGCTTGTAAGTAAGCAACCAGGGGACCAGCGGCTTTAAGCCCTCTCTGATGGACTTGGTAATGAGGATTAATGCCTTACCAAAGGGTACTAGCGTATCGACTTGGTTTCGAACCCGGGACCTCGAGACCACTGCTCTACCACTGAGCCATCGCGCCTCTTAATTGGTCGATTGAGGTTCCGTTTAAGTTCGGTTAAGCGGTGTGACGGAAGCAATATGAAAATGACAGCGATACGCGGTTCTCATCATAATATTGCGTGTTTGGATGGAAAACACGATGAAGGGTTAGATATCGCATTTCCAAGAGAAGAAGGATCAAATGTGTTTATCTGGTAACATTACTATCAAACGTCCATACCATTCATTCACATTGCGCCCTTGACTTTGCTCCAATACAACAATCACATACCACCTGTCACGCTTAATCTACACATATTTTCTGTTCCTTGCACACGCATCCAAACTTGGATTCCACCAGTCCTTCACGTAATATTAAAGGCCATCTGAAATCTGGTATTAATAAAACCACAAGCTTGCCAAGATTCAAAGGAAACTGTTTTACATGACATTCTAACAGGTGATCATTTAATTTATGAGAATTATGGCACCGTTTGGTTATTTGCAAAAGTAAAAAGCAAATTAGAAAATTAACGTTTGCGATGACTTTGCTGTTTACGACATACACACTGGACAAATAACATGGATTTGCACAGTCATGTGGGACAATATTCACATGTCAGTCTTTTCAGTTCCAATACCGTCTCTGAAAAAACTGCAACAATTTCCTTATATTTTTCGTATCTTTTCCATCAAATTTATTCGACAGCTTCTAACATTCGTTATATTCTGCCTATATGATTCTTGGATTCTGAGAGAATCCATATTTTTCTATATATTCATAAATCATGAAGAGAACCTTTAAAAGTGACTGTTTTTGTATCCGCCTATGTTTCATCCCCAGCTTTTAACTTTTTCACCCTCATGGTAAGCTGTTCAAACCCATCCCGCAGTGTGACTCCGCTTCTCTTAGAAACGGTGCTGAATAGTGAAGCATGTTCACACCGCTACTCGAAATGGGGGTTTTATCCATTGCAAAACCTGATATTCATAATATACACAGTAATACCACAATAGGCCATATTCGTAAATTAATCAAATTTAATGCATAATCTTTGTGAAGTGCCATGTTACTACTAATTTAATTCGCATGTTATGAATAATATTATTGTATTTCAACAGTAATAATGCGAATTGCATACATTATTGCTAGGTAGGACAAACATGCATGGCTTACACTACCTAACAACACGTATTGTATTTAATTCGCATTCTGACTATAGAAATACAATTATTCGTAACAGGTGAAAGAGATAAGTTGTAACGAGGCACTTAAGCAAAGATTTTTGCATTAAATTTGATTACATTATCAAAATGGCATAATGTCCTTCTCAAAGAGGCATCTGTTGTTCGAGAAATAAACGAATACTGGATTTATAGTACTCAGAAAATCACATTGGTGCACTTATACAATATGTGCACCATCTCCACTCCCTTATGAGTATTCGTCTGATAACAATCACTGTGAAGGTATAATTATAGTGGCAAATCCAATCACAATGCCTTTCGGCATGCTATATGAGCACCAGGGTCCTACTTCTATACAGGGTAAAGAGCGGCAAATATAAATTCATGTCTTGGCAAGGGACAATAATGTGTCGAGGCTGGGATTCGAACGAGTCGTTCGATCCATAGTCTTGAGAAGTTATCCAGTAGACTGCGACATAGTGATACAAGATTTTGCTATCCTAATCATAAGGGGGCTGCGCATCGCTTTAAGCAGAGGCATATGTTTTACTTTGTGGTAGTGGGAACCGACTATCCAGGGATACCTCAATCCGCACTGTGTACACACAGACCTGAACATTGCGTCGTTACTTTTTAACGTGATCACTCTATGATCCCCTGTCACATATTTGCGAAGCGCCAAAAACAACTGCGATCGGCGTTAATTTGATGAAATTCAGAATGATATCCATGTGTACTACATCAGCAAATTAAAGTGAATGTATCGTGATTATGTTCGTTCCACGCTCTTTTCGCGAAGACGACCGTTTCAAATTTGTTCGGATGATAAGAAAACAGGTGCTGCTTCGTATCTCAAGTAATTAGACTGGGGGTGTTTCACAAAGACTAAGATCGACTTTAAGTTGGACTTAAGTATAACAGGCCGTTCGTGCCATTGTTTCATCTCATAATTTTTTTCCTTTAATAATGAATTATCAAAAAATGTAAGTTTTGTAGATTTTTTACCATGATTTGTACGTCCCGTGAGAGACCAATGCCAGTAAGTGATGAGAGAAAACAATGGCACGAACGGCCTGTTATACTTAATTCCAACTTAAAGTCGATCTTAGTCTTTGTGAAACACCCCTGGACTCAAACAGGAGAGGAAAAGATCAATTTGCTGAAGTAGACATGTATAAATAGATTAGAATATAGGAGTGTACAGATAGAGGGACATTCCATCACTCTCTATACTTCTTTTCTTTTCCTTTTCTTTTCTTTCGTTAGTTAAGGGCGCCACTCCCTATACAAACAGTAGTGAAATAGTACTTTCACAATTATCTATGAGAATCAGACATTTAATCATACCTACTTTTGAAATAAGAAATAACAGGAAATAACCATGTTAGGAAAACAATCATTTCAAGTTAAATCTACCAACAAATCTAGTAAGCCCAATCGTTTGTGACGAATAATAATCATGGAAACACCATGGAAATAAACTTGATGAATTTAATAATTTAAAACTTGAGTGAAAATCGATAAATTTTTCATATTATGTAGAAGAAAAAAAAGTGAGTTTTCTTTCCCGCACAGGCACCAATTATTAAAGTAGTATCAAAGCAGGGTATAACATTTTTCTCATTGCGTGTGTATTTGAGTTAGTGAGAAAAAACATGGTAGTCATGGTAATAGTAAAGATTTTTGTCAACCCAGGAAAGCCTCATCAGCATCACTGCTGTTCTTCCTGAGGGCCCTGCAATTGTCATTACCCAAGCAATTGCCAGGTACCCATTTACACCTGGATGGAGGGTGGCAAGTGTGGATTCATGTCTTTCCAAAGGAGGTTAGGACCAGGGTGGGATTCGAACCATCAACCCTTGGATTGAGAGTCAAAGGAATGAACCACTATACCATCACGCATCTTCATCCTCATAATAATTATTTCAATAGGATAGTGTAATTGTCATCCTGCCTGTCATTATACAGGAGTCTTTATGAACAGAGTCGATTATCCTCCATTGCATGCGCAGATACTAATCCACTATAATTTTTTTATGGGTAAGGTATGTTTACATATATGGTTTCATGCTCTATGTATGTTAACCGAGTAAATTTAAAACAGATGTGTGTTTACCAATATATTCTATTTTTGTTTAGCTTTTTTGTCGTTTTCTGGATGATTTTTTTTTTGACAGATAAATAATGTGGTAAAGCTGAAAACATATTTTGTTTCCAGTGACTGGCTTAGCCTTCACATAGCCGTCATAGCGGAACGCGTTACATGACTTGTTTGTTGTTTATTTTTATTTCCGAAATCCATATATACATACAAGTTAAAAAACATACATATAAAACACATTTCAAATGATAAGAAAGTAAGTAAATGTGTTACATAATTATAGACAAACGGTTGGATAGCCCATTTCAGGACCATTTTCAAAATGGTCCTGTTCTTCCATGGGGTCCAAAAGTTAAAAAAAATAATTAATTTACATACAATATCAATGTTGTCTTAAACCGCGATTGCTCATTTTTTAAAAAAAAACTATAAAAAAAACGCTGTGATAACAATATCAGGCGTCGTTGTCACGGTCTAAAAAAAATCCATAATAGGGTTTCCCAAGGTCAAATTAATGTTTTTCGTTATTGTTGTTCCTGCAAAATGGCAGTGCGAAGTGTAATAACAAGGCATGGATTTATATAGCGCCTTCGACATCCATGATGTCTCTAATAACTTTCCAGATTACCCCAGTCATAAGCTTGCTCGCACACATTGTGTGCACATTATCCACTCCCTGTGGAACATTCTGATGAGCCGCTAATGCAATGCATACTGTCATATTGTGGCCTACCTGACGTTGGAGGATAATTGTAATGACTGCATCAATTAGAACATAACATTTAGTTTTCATTGGTATCATAGAAAGAGGACTGAAGACATAAGTATACTTACAAATAAATAAACACCACGGCATCATGAAGGAGGGAAGTTTATCCATTTTTGTTCAATTTTATCCGATTTTGTCAGGGCTTTAATCCAAATTAATCACACAAGTCCGTGCATTCAAATATTCCTGTAGCAGAACAAAATGCACCGCTATCTGAGAAATGCCAGTTGATTAATAATCGTCAATTATTCCGCAGTCACGTCCTTGTAACTATACACTGGACGAGAAGCATCATTTATTGGTTATTTAAGCTCGGAAAGCGAATGGAGAAAATAATCCTACCAGTCTCAAGCTGGGGAATGTTAGAATAGGCAAAGTAACAATTCTCATTCGCCGATTGGATTTCAGTCCGCCGCTCGACACTTTATTACAACAAACTCGCTCTTACAGACAATGCGTTGCTAGCGACACCTTCGTTCATTCGCACGTGCTTGAAATGTTCTTTGATCGTCTGACTAACACACAGTACTCCCTTATCCAACAACAAATGACAACATGCAGCCTCTAATGACCCGTGTCAGCGTTCACACCTTCCCCCTGAGATCGCAAAGCATCGAGAGTCGATCCCCAGAGACTGTAAGTTAGACTCGCTTTCCGTCAAATGACGAGCAGGCGACCACGACGCCAAAACTATCGCAGAACTTACGAACTTGTCAATCGCCGACGCGTTAAGTATAGCTGCAGGCCACCGTATACGTGATTCACTCTGATTCTGACAGCAAGTTGTCCGCGGTGAATGCACGATAAATATTCTCTGTCCCAACTCTGTCTGTCGTCTGTATCAGGCGCGTAGCCAGGCGGCGGGGCGGTAGCCCCCCAAAAAAAAAAAAACGCCGGCCAAAAAAAAAAAAAGAAAAGAGAAAAAAGGAAGAGGACGTAGGAAGAAAAAGGAGCACGGTGCAACAAATCGTCATCTTCTCTAATAATTTAATGAAACGTCAAAGCTTCCGCGCTTCGCGTGGGAGGGGGGAACTGAATTCAGACAAGGATTAAGAGTCGAGAACGGTACAACGAATCGTCTACTTTCTCTAATAATTTAATGAAACGTCAAAGCTTCCGCCCTTCGCGCGGGAGGGGGGAAACTGAATTCAGACAAGGATTAAGAGCCGAGAAGGGTACAACGAATCGGCTTCTTTCTCTAATAATTTAATGAAACGTCAAAGCTTCCGCGCTTCGCGCGAGAGGGGGAAACTCCCCCCTCCCTGCAGCCACCCTCCTAGGGAGCGCGCTTCGCGCGCTCTGTAAGTGATTCGCACGCTTCTCGTGCTCATTACCGCCCCCCTAAAATAAAATCCTGGCTACGCGCTTGGTCTGTATTTATCTGGGATCAGTAGTATTATTGTCATTCATAAAAGAGGTGTTTACTTCGTCTCGGGCTCATCAATATTCATGACTGTCGTCAAAATGGTAATAAGGCGGAAATACTATATAGCTGCTATGATTCAAAGTCCACTGGGTTGTAACTTTATTTCAGTACTATAGGTTTTTTCTATATTGCTCCTTATCTTTCTTTTATCTCTCATGTCCGTATACTTTTTTTTCTCTTCAGTAAATTAGAATGAGTAACCCCCATAACATTATCAACATAAATGTATGAAAATATTTGCCTCTGTCTCTCGGAAACTCCGTTTGTGATCACATGGCATAATATTTGTGCTTATCATTTTCCCTTCAATGAAAATTTATTTTGTATTAATGTACATATATTTATCATAAACATATAGAATTCACAACTGTATACAGATTACCAAAAAAAAAAATCATGATTTGAACTTCATATTCCATATTCCATACAGCGTTATGATTTCTACATTTTTCATCTATTTTCACTATGCATCTCGTTAGACCTTCCTCCTCAGAACATATTCAATATAATTTTAAATGGGAAATATATAATAACTACAAAAGTATGTGGCAAAACCAAGCTGGATCACTTGCAGTGAGACACTGAAAGTCGGCTATTGAATTTCACGGTTTTATTGATGAAACTCGTGGAATTTGATTAATAGTGTGCGCTATTAGTCGATAAAATTCCATAAGGTACAGCAAAAAGTGATAACGTATGAGATAGACACACGAGACACGGACAAGGCTTTACGATGAAATATAGGTCATTTGTACAAGGTCACTTAATCATCATATTTGGCTGACATTAAATGATCGATTATTTGCGGGTAGCTAATTTGTTTCGAAAATCTATATACTCACATGACAATGACGCGAAAAACAATACATTAGCCGAAGGTTAGAGAAGAAAACATGGATTATATAATTATTTATTTTGAATTGCGTTTCAGATTATGGCAATATTCTCATCCCAGTACAAACTATTATGTCTTATGTACCCTATATATGGACATACTTTCCCAGATATATCGTAAAGCTAAGATATCTACAAATTATTAAAGTACAATACAAGTCAATAAATATTATTCTCATCCTAATTTTCATTCTTACCCTCGCTTTTATTTGTATCCTTTTCATCATCGTCATTGTTATTTTTTATAATTATTATTATTATTACTATTGTTAATATTGTCATTATTATCATTATCATCAATATTGTCGTTATTATCATTATCATCAATATTATTATCATTAATATTATTATTATCATCTTTATTATTGTTGTTATTGTTGTTTTTTAACATTATTATCACAAACATGGGTTTAGTGTGGCTTTATTACTTCTCATATTTAGAAAATGCTCCAATGATAAAAGAAAAGAACGATTTGTCTAAATACTATTCTCCATGACCCGTCATTATTTCTCGATAAACCACTAATATCTTTAAAGGTACTAAGTCCCATTTGCAGGCCAAATAAATGAAAAGGTTAAATTCCAACGGCATTTGAAAGACAATACTTATTTAGAACTTCCCTCAAAACGAAAGGGTTTGAAAATGGCTTCTTGTGGGAAAATAACGACCATTGGTTATTGAATCGACATAAGTGATTGCAATCACCTAAGTAATAGTCTGATTTTCAGACCCTTGTACCGAATGGTCGTACGTGTTGTGCTGCACAAAGATTCAATCAGTTTAATTTTGGCCAGTACAAGTAATTGGTTATTGATGTAGACAAATGCTCATGTACATGTTACAGCTCATTTTATGTATGTTATTACCAAAGAAGAAAAAAATGTCAGTCAGTCACTTAATAGTGTCTGACAGTGAAGTCTAGCAAGTAAACGGGTTTCCTTGCATAATTTGAATACTAGAACACTGCTAACGTTTAGATTTCACAGATAGGACATACATGACATATTCATAATTCCTGCAAAGTTCTACATAATTTGATGTTGGCTGCAAAAGGGACATAGTATCTTTAACATCTTATTTGGAACTATCTATGCTTTTCTGCATTAGGCAAATGCGCTCTGACCAAAGGTTAAACTGGTAGACGCTCGTCCATTTAACTTGTCAAAACTCCTCAAAGAACTTTGGTATTTTTTTTTCTTCAATATTTTATTTTCTCCATTGCTTTTCACAAACTATAACAAAATAACAATAACAAACAATAACAAAATCAATACATAAAATAATCTGCATGTTAATATTATTATATAGAATATGATTTTACATTCACATCTAAATAATACAAATGAACTTTTACTATTTACATCAAATAAAGCATGAAACATGCATAAAACATCAACTGTGATAATTGTTTTTGATAAACGAGCCTATGTGTTCGCGAGAGGGCGGTATGCCAGATATACAATGTAAGGTTTGTACATTATTTATAGAGCCGTTATGAATTTGACGTTTCAAAATTAATCTTTTCTTCGGTACATTATTCTGAAATCGTACAGGCCTGCAGGCTGGTGAGAAATTCCAGAAAATCAATAGCATTTATTGCGTTCAAAGACTATTTCCCTATTTTCCATTCTTTGTTGCATAATTTTGTTTTGATAAACTAGAAAACAAACCATTAACAACTATAGGGTTGGAAAATTCACTCGATCATGTAGCTCGATACCAATATCATTTTGGCATATTACTTTCGACTGATTTTTCACCTTTTCATTGGCAAGGTTGAAAAGTAGTTTTAAGTTATACTTTTTATATCTTTTACTCATCTCGACAATACATTACACATTTAAAATAGAAAAACACAGTCAAGTGGTTGAATAAAACAATTTGTTTTAAAAATACATGGCAAAATCTTGTCATCATTTCAGAGATTTTAGGGGCTCATAATTATATCACATTCAGATTCTAACCTACTTTGACCGTTTGTGATGGACATTACCCAAAATGTTGCTAGATCATAAAGATTAAGAACATATATTTGTTCTTTTTAAATAAAACATCAACTGTGATAAATAAAGAAAGACGTCAGTCTCATAATGCTGCGATTGATTTCAAATTCACTGTATAATCGGTCTGTTTCAGCATAAGTACCATTCTTCCAGAATTATAAATAAGTACAGGAGGAAAAACACTTGAATGCAGCGCTTATAACTAATCGCCGCTTGACTTTCGGCGCTGCATGCACGCGAAACCGTTTCGCTTGCAAGGGTGATCATGTAAATCTCGCATGAATCTGGAAGAATCATTATAAGTTTCGATATGATCACTTCCGTTTAATTTGTGCACACCTTTGTTTTCTTTCGAAGGGATTCACACGTCGGCCTTGTAGATGGGAATGAACTTTGTAGAAAGAAAAGTGGTGTGTCAACGGTTCTCTCTATATCGGGGGGCGTTTCATGAAACAATTAGTCGGTGGTTTTCACCGACTAATATCATTTTCACCGACAATTTTATTGTCACCGACTATTTTCCAGGCCTCTGATTGGTCAAATTTAGGGCTCCAAAATCACTTTTAAGTCGGGGGATCATGATGTCTGTCATCGGAGCAGAACGACACACCACGAGACCGACAAAACAAATAAATTCATAAGGAAATATAGAAAATGTCGTTCTCGTGGGTCATTGGTCTCGTGCCCCCCCCCAAAAAAAAAAAAAAATTGTCAGAAGGCCCACGAGCCACGTCAGTCTAGCGCGCCTAATGGGCTGTCGGACTATAGTCTGATAGTGAACCATCAAAATGTTGTCAAAAGGTCCGCGAGACCGACGTTGTCGATCTCTTGGGCCGAAGCCTATGGGGGGGGGGCGCTGCTTCATTTCATATACTAGTAACCGTCTTATTAGAACATTAATGTTAAATCACAGGGCATTCTGAAATTTAGAGGGAAGTTTGCCCATAATAATATTATTAGAGCTCATGCACCTGTATTCAAACATTATTGGTTCCGTATTTTACATGAAAACATCGCTTGCTTACGGGTTTTTTACATAATCCAGTGCAGAGGCGTAGTGTGAGTCTACCCACTGCGGGGGCGCTGGAAGGATGGGGGCGGAGGCATCGACCTTACTTGGAAAATGAAATGCGAATTTATAAATCTACTGATAATTATGAGGGTGCGGGAGATGGTATAGATGTCTTCTTTTTTCTCATCCTTTTCCCCTTCTCCCTTACCCGTTTTCTCTTTTATCGCATTTTATTTCTTTTTCCCTTTTTCGCCACTGGATTGGGGACGTGTGGAATGTGCCCCGTAGCTACGCCAATGATCCTGAAAACATTTTGGCGCTTGCCAAGACTGGGCAAACGAAATTTAGTTTACATAAAACTTTGAAAATCTCTCCAAAATCCTAGAAAATGTTCCAGAAATCTTACTGTAAATCGAATAAGTGTACATTACATCACATGACCTAACGTAATGTGATATCAAAATATTATCTAGAGTTAAGGCCTAATAACAAAAATGAATTATATCTCGTCCCCGCCCGCCTCCTTTTTGGCCGCCGTCTCCTTTTGTTTACTACTATTTTGAAGAAAAAAAAGGCCCCCCCCAAAAAAAAAGCCTGTGATATACATTGTTTAAATAGCTTCTGAAGTAATACAAATCATTTGTTTTGTCATACATTGCATTAGTATACTCACATAGCACAATATCTGTGAATAAATAGGCTTGGCCAGCTATAAATAGCATGGCAGCCACCTCGGAAGAAGAAAAAAAATCAAAAAATTTCAAAATAGTAAATAGTAATGCCCTGCCTCCTCCTTTAATTTGTTTTAAAGTCCGGACGAGAAACACGTTATTTTTGTTATTTAGCGTAATATGATAGGTAAAAAACGGTACAAATGTAGGCTTTCTTCAACGTTTGCAACCATGTACATAACTTCAGGTATACACGATTCATGTAAATATACATACATATACACATTTTGACACTGATTGACTATTCCCTTTCACCACAAAGTAACAATGACTTTTATTTTTGAACGGTGCTTAACCAAGTGCGTCTAAACCGTGACTGATCTTTGTAACAAATATAGGTAGCCCATGGTCAACGACTATGACTGATCACCCTAACCTACATTATCACGGCGACATCGTCCAGTGAAGCACGACGACGGACCCATCATGGCCTTCATATCTATGTTATCCGCCGCTACGCCATGGTTGTATCCCTTGATACTAGATGAGATTTAGGTTCAAGCCGACACATCTACCGGAGATGTCTTTATCGTCAAGCATCTCATTCTCTTTTCGTCTGTCTGTCTTTATTTCTTCTCATTCTCTCTCTATCTCTGTCTGTCTCTCTGTCTCTCTGTCTCTCCCTTCCATCCTCTCTCTTTCTCTCACATTTTCTACTTCGCTCCCTATATCTATTTTCCCTCTCACGCCTAAATATATCGGTATCTCTCTCCACACCTTACAACCACCTCTTTCCCTCATTCTCTCACTATCTCCATCACTTCTTCTTCTTCTCTTTTTACTCTTAGCTCGTTCCATCTCTCTTCATATATCCCTCCATCTTTCTATTTGTATATCTTAACCCTTCCATATATACCTCTTCTTCGTCAAGAATAATAGTATTTGTCATCAATAGCGTATCCACATTAGTATAGAGTAAACTCATGACCCCCAATTTTAATGGGCTAGCATTAAAAAACTTGGTTTGATTGTATTATTTGTATTATGCTTTGTACGGTTGCTTTAAGAAAATAAAATGCAACCAGTGAAGACTATGCATGTGTTGTTTAGGAGGCGAAGATTTGAGAGAAGATCATAAGTTTCAGCAGTGAGTGTGCAACATTCCTGTGTCAAAACATGACAGCTTTCAAGCTCTAGACCGGCCTACCACGCTATCCTTCTGAAGCCGGACCAGCTTACACTGATTTGGCTTCCAGAGATGTCGTCTACATCATTATCTTTGTTTTAGGATAAGGACAAAATAAACGTGATCCAATAGTGAGTGTGCCTTCCAAAGGCGCCTCTCTAAACACTACTAAATCAAAGGGGGGTTATTAATCGGCAATCGATCGCTAAAAAAAACTTGTCTGCGCTTTCAAAATGTTGTCTGTCGATCTTAATATCTAATGTCTGAATGTCTTTTACATTTTCTCTTCTGTATTAAAGTATGCATACCTAACTATCTAAAGTGTTAACACCCTTTTCCCTGTCTATCTTTCTCTTTAACTGTGGTAAAGACATTGTTTACGATAAAAGTCATTTTGAGAATCAAACAGTGAGCAATGTCAACAACATTAATGTGAGCTTTGAAGCAGCAAATTAATGATTGACAATGCCTTTGCAATACGTTTTTACTGCATGGTAATGACGATTCCATTTAATAACCCCCTTCTCCCTCCTCCTCCTCTCCCTCTCTCCATTTTCCCTCCCCTTCTTCTCTCCCATTCTCCCCCTCCCCTCCCTCCCCTTCTCCAAATCAGGGGAATTGTATTAAAACTGTCACATTTTGGGAATGGGGCGACTTATTAATAAAAAGGAGGAGAAAATATTGAATTCTAAACTTCTACGCTAATTACGCTAATTTTGTAACGTCATCAACCTAGATGTTATGCGTAGAACTTCTTTCACGTTTGTGTTAAGTTCCTTTTCATTTTTGTTTATTGGTGGACCCCGATTCACTCTAGCAAGCAAACGCATTTCCGGGTTAAATCATTTCTTTTTCAAACGCACCACTGCAATTAAAGGAATATATCCACCAAATTATGCTAAGAGGGTAAGTTTTATAGAAGCCATCTGCATACAATGTGATTATATTTATAAAATCTTGGCAAATAAATATCACGTGATAAATATAGACCCCCATTAGCATGATAAAGGCCGAGTTGTATTGTACTATATCATCACGCATGATCGCCCATAACTTTATCGTTTTTGAGGGAATAAATATATTATTATAACTGGGTCGAGGTACGTAAACAAGGCAGTTTGCAGGATATAATGCGCTTAGAAACATTAGTATTAAGCGCTTTATAAATATAATGTATTATCATTATTATTATTATTATTATTATTAATTATATGCATGATTTTTTTCAATGTGTTCATCAAAATGTTCACATCATTTTTGTATTTGGTATTTACAGGACTAAAAAATACAAATAGACTGGTATGATAACAAATACTGTAAAACTATAATGATACATTTAATTGAACCAGAATAGGCTGTTTTCAACAATTTCCTTGTTATGTTTCAAAACCCTATTTTCATTTTAAAGCGTCATTTCGTTCGATGTTTGGCTTATTTTGTGTTCTATAACTACCCCTGATGGACTACCACACAAAGTGTAATTTTCCAACAGCGATTAGGAAAAAAATCTTACCTCCAAAGCTCATTTTTTACTTATCCATGTAAATTTATCGTTGATTATTACATTTTTATTTTATCAGCTGTTATAATGCACTAACAAGCCTAGATTTAAATTGGATAAAACAAAAAGTTAGTGTAAGATAAACATAAGAACTCCTCAGGCAAACGTAAGTTTTCACCGGACGAGAGGAAAATATTCTTGAATAATAATCGTATAGTAATGTCAACTCCTCTTTGTGTAAAAAAAAGCGAAATAAATAAGAACACAATATTTTTTTTATCAACAATGACTTTAAAAGTTAAAACAGTTTCCAAATGAAGTTTGCACACATTCCGTCTGTCTGTCTCTCTCTCTCTCTCTCGGGCCCTCTCTCTCCCTCCCTCCCCCTCTCTCTCCCTCTCTCCCTCCCTCCCTCTCCCTCTCTCTCTCTTTCTCTCTAGCTCACTTTCTTTGCCATTCGATGGGGGAGGAGGGGCACGTGCCAATACTTCTCCCTTAGCTAAGGAAGGAAGCTGCACGCTAAAAAACAAAAAGGAACCAAAAAGGAACACGGTCTTGGCATTTATATTATGTGTTCTTCATGACATTTGTTAGATATGTATAAGAAATAAATGACTATCGAGGCGACCTGCAGATTTTCCTTTGCCAAGAGTTACTTATATGCCATTATTAAGTCATAATGTTGGTTCCAAGTGATTGGTAAATTTAAATTGCTCCCCTTCTTCCCTTAGCTACGACACTAAAGGAAGAAAGGAAGCTGCACGCTAACAAAAAAGGAACCAAAAAGGAACACGGTCTTGGCATTTATAGCATGTGTTCTTCATGACATTTGTTAGATATGTATGAGAAATAAATGACTATCAAGGCGACCTGCAGATTTTCCTTTGCCAAGAGTTACTTATATGCCATTATTAAGCCTTTTTTCCAAGTGGTTGGTAAACTTAAATTTCTCCCCTTCTTCCCCTTAGCTACGACACTAAAGGAAGAAAGGAAGCTGCACGTTAAAAAACAAAAAGGAACCAAAAAGGAACACGGTTCCAAATTTCCGAAATCAAGAAGTCTAGAATGAAATTGTAAAATTTCCTTCCCTCCCCCTCTCACATCTTTCTCCTTTCACTCTCTTTCACTCTTCCAAATAGTGTTTATTAACCTTCATAACATTATGAAAGACACAAGTTTTTGTGTCGATGAACTTATATCAGGAAAACATAAATCATGACATCATTCCAGAATCCGGATCCTGGATAAACCAAAACCAAAAATCGTTTCACCTTTCAGGACTTTGAAAAAAAGAGAAAAACAACATCGCGACAAAGGTATATTCCATGAGCAAGAAACTGTGACGCCAATCAACAAACAACATATTCCTATTTGATGCGAATAGGCCTATGCATGCCTTTGTGAAGCGCCTCATTACGAATTATTTCATTTACCTGTTACGAGTAAATGTATCGAGATAGTCAGAATGCGAAGTGCATACATTAGTTGTTGCTAGGTAGGACAAACATTATGGCTTGCCCTATACCTAACAACACGTAATACTTTGCAATTTGCATTCTGACTACTGAAATTCAATTATTCGTATCATGTGAAATAAACGATTCGTATCGAAGCACTTATGTATAAATTTGGAAACATTACGAAAAAAATGACCTATTGATGTTGATGTTTCTACAGGCATAGTCTCATTCTATAATAAACGAGTGTTTACAAAAAATATCGGATTGTCCCCAGTTTCCCCTTTTGTATAAGTGTCTTTAAATGACCTTGCATTGATCACAACACGTAGATTTCTGAATCATGTTCAGCCAACCAGTAATTTACATCGTCACTATGTCTCTTTGGAGTGATCGTTACTTACGCACACCCTTTGTTATCGCCTATTGTGCGATAGAAAGTAAAGAATTTATGGCATCTGTGTGAAAGTGACTCACTTTGAGGAAGTATCTTGACATTCTGAATGGCCCTTTATCCCATTTATCAAATAAGTGTGGGGAGGCGCAGTTTCCTTAGTCGTATTAATATATTAAAGCTATTTCAAGGAATACCAGGATAGAGCATTGTATATAGGTACACATACGTCACAAAAGTTTCCTTGTGTACAGATGCGGAAAGCTGCACACTATGGAATGGAATGCTGTTCTTTGCATTTCACTTGCTCTTAAGTGAGAGGGCGAGCCTGAAATATGGCACTTTTCATACAGAATTATGCCAAAATAGGGTGAACATAGTAAAGACTCAAGGCATGTTGCTGGAAGATGCAATCAACTTTATCGTTTACAGGGGGAGATAAATGAAGTACATGTAAAACGGTGCGCAATTAATGTGATTACTTTGTGTTAGAAAACAGGTAGGCCTTAATTTCAGGGGCTTAAAAAAGTCCTCAAAGCTCCTGCAATTTGCCTTTAAAATAATTTACTTGTTGGGTATTTTACATGGCGCGTTGTTACGAGTAGGCCTAAATATTAGAGAGGGGGAAGAGAGGGGAGGAGAGGGGGAAGAGAGGGGAGGAGAGGGGGAGGAGAGGGGGCTGGAGGCGAAGAGAGATAAGAGAAGAGAGAGGGAAGAGGGAGAATTTGCCATCCATACAGGGAGAGCATTTTTATGACGGGCAAATTCAAATACACTAATTTATCTAAATAGGAAATGATAAAAGAAAACAATATTCAAATCAAAAGTCCATTCATTGCAACGGAAGTTAATGGAAGTTCGAATTTCCTGCCGATTTTTGAAGAAAATAGAATTATACAGCTGATTCCATACCTATCAAATTATTTATAGCTCCTTTGAAATATAATTTTCAAATATATAGGCCTATATTTCATTCTTTTAGTTTGTTCGCTCCTAAGGAAGTAATCTTGCCGGAGACTTCCTCCATGAGCAATAATAATCAAATTAATCAATAGCAAAGCGTGAAAGTATCAATTATGCTCGAGAGAAAAGTAATGCGAGTATCAGCTCACAGCGAAGTGGGGGTATGCATCAAAAGGAACAGCTGCCGGGCAGCTGCGGCGAGGAATCGGATGAGAACGCGATGGGATATCCGTCCGGTCTCTCCACGGGTGGAAATGAAGGACATTACTAACCAGAAAGGACGTTGCTAAATGTCATTGACACATGGCAACAACGTGAATCTGTAAAATTTCGAGGTAAATGACACAATTTATGGTACAAACGATGTCATGAAACATAACAATATCATGAAAACGATGACAAAATCTCAACAAACCGTCCAGTTAATTAGCACATATAGTCTTGAAGAGTGGGCGTATTTTGGGCATAATATAAATTAGGCCGTGGGTGTAATTAAATTGCCTGCAAAGGAGAAACAAAACAACTTAAAAGAAGAAAAAAAAAAAACATTTAAAATACGTTTCACAGCTCACCTATAAAGCAAATCCACACAATCTGTAGCCTTGTCGACTGTTTGAATTCCATTTTGAAAGCGTTGATAAATATTTCACCAAAGCAATCGTTTATTTTAGTTTCGAAGGCGCCAGCAAAGAGGCGCACCAAGTGACGAAAAGTTTTGTATCTGTCCGTAGATGTGCGTAGATATAAAATCAAGCTGCACTATCATGACTATCGATTGCCTTGAGATTTACGATATCACTGTGCTGTCGTCTGCACAATGTTCAACCATGCGCGCACATTCAACTCCAATACAGAGTACATACGTTCTAAATTGGATCTATTGATGTACAGTGCTGAATAGATACAGTAAGCTAAAACTTCTTTAAAGAAAGCCTTGAATAAAATACTTTCGAGAATTAACCATGTTTGGTATGACATTTTTTATGCGCCCGGGGAATGACGAATACGAAACAGGGGACAAAAGAACAGATTCGCTCTATGCATAATAACGGAGGGACTTTAAATTAGTCGCATTGACCATTGTCACAACCAGGAAATATCCTTTTCATAACAGCTGCAGAAAAATGCAAATTGGCGAGGTATTACGTTTGGATGCAGGGGATAGGTTCCAGGCCCGTAGCCAGGGGTTTTTTTGGGGATGTGCCCCAAAAAAAAATTTCCAAGATCACACACCCATCCTCATAGACCCCTCCCCAGGACGTCGATCAATTACATGTATGTGCCCCCAAACATCAAACTCTGGCTACGGCCCTGATAGGTTCAAAAGGAGACGAAATACCAATTACCGAAGCATGCTAATACTAGACCTGTTTACTATAATGCAGGGGCGCGGCGGAGCGACTTCCTAAGACATATTTTAGACATTGGTATATACCCCTACATTGTGATTACATTTTCAGGGATGATTTCAATATTGGTTTCTCTTTAAAAATCATACAAGATATTGCTTAAGCATCACACTGTGCAGTTGGATGTGATGGTCTGAATATTTTCATTTGCAAGCGAGCGAGGAAAAAATTTACAATTTGTGAGGTCTCAGTGCGAAAAATCCAATCCTGATGGGGTTGTAAGCACATTCTCATAACGAAAGACTGAAAAGGCTTTTAATAAGTAACATAATTATATCATCTATAAATGTGAGCGAGCTTTGGGGGAAATTGCTCTTAGTCGCTTGAAATTTATCCATCCATGAATGAACCTGCATTCAATCAGCAGATGTAGTAGTTTTATTGTATTAAAAGAAAACCAACGCTCCTTCTCTCCCCTTTCCTTTTCTTCTCTGCAAGTCACTCCTCTGCTTTTTATTTATATTCTTGTATCTAAGTTGAGGGCTGCGGGCACGTCAAGCTACTTTGCTTATGTTGTAGCCCTCCTGCATCTAATGTATGTTAATTATGCATTGAATATTTTTGTTTAATTTCGTATGTTTTCTGTATAAAATTATATGAAATATTGTATCAAACCATACTATGTTCATGAAAATGTATGATGAAGAAAAAAAAAGATGCAGAAACCAATAAATCAAATCAAATAAATCAAATCAAATTAGGGGCGCGTTTAATAATGAGAGGAAAAGGGGACACTTATGGAAAGGGATAAGATATTAGAAAAGAAAAGGAGCACGTGTCATGCAGCGTACAAGGATTATTATCAGAGGTGAAAATGTGGCACTTCTTACACCTGAAAAGAGGCACTCACCAGAGATGAAAAAAAAACTTATTAGAATGGGAAGTGGGCATTTGTCGACGGAAAAGGGGCACCCATCAGATTTTGAAAGGGGCATTTATAAGAGGTAACAAGGGGCATTTACGAAAAGGGGATAGTTCCCTTATTAGAAAGTAAAAGGGGCACGTATCATTGTTGAAAGGGAAATTATCAGAGGTGAAAAGGGGCACTTATTGTACCTGAAAAGTGGCACTGACCAGATATAAAAAGGGGCAATTATAATTTGTTGAAAGAAAAAGGGACACCGATCAGATTTTAATAGGGGCATTTATCGGAGGTAAAAGGGGGCTTTTATGAAAAAGTGGGGGTACTGTGGCCCCCTGCCCCCCCCCCCGGAGCGTTGCCTCTGATATAATGTATTTTAATTTATGCATGTTTATCTCCAGAACCCCGGGTCACTAACTATTTGATTCACCTGCTATACAAAATAGCCTCTATGTGGATCAATTTCACTTGACATACATAAGTTGTTGCTATGTCGGAAACCTCTGGCAAACAAGTCCAGTCTTAAAGAGAAACTTTTGTTTAAAGAGTATGCACAAATTGGTAAGACTGTCTATTGATGTTGAAGCACTCCACATCGTATCAGATATTTCTTGCCCCGGACCCAAAATGTTGGTCATTGTATCGGTATTTACCCCTTTTGTCTTTAAGAGGCTTCCTTTCGTACCCATTGTCGGTAACTACCCCTCATGTCTCTAAAAGGCTCCATCTCCTATCCAATGTCTATACAACGTTAAATGTAAAACCAGGTAATGGAGAATAATTCCACAACTGAACGAAAATATTTTTTATCATTTATATAATGACTAACTCTTCTTTTCGAAACTTTCAAGCTATACATTTTATATGCTTTGGGACCACATCCCTTTAAAGGTACTATGTCCCATTTGCAGGCCCAAAAAATGAAAAGATTAAATTCCAACGGCATTTGAAAGACAGTACTAATTTAGAACTTCCAAAAAAAAGGGGGGCTTGAAAATGTCTTTAAGTGGGAAAATAACGACTATTAGTTGTCGAATCGACTTAGGAGCTATAGAGCCAGTAAGTAATAGTCTGATTTTTCAGACCATTGTACCGAATGGTCGTACGTTTTATGCTGCGCAAAGATTCAATCAGTTTAATTTTGGCCATTACAAGAAGTGGGTTATTGATGTAGACAAATGCTCATGTACCCTTTACAGCTCATTTTATGTATGTTATTACCAAAGATGAAAAAGCCAGTCAGTCACTCAATAGTGTCTGACAGTGAAGTCTAGCAAGTAAACGGGTTTCCTTGCATAATTTGAATATTAGGACACTGCTAACGTTTAAATTTCACAGATAGGACATACATGACATATTCATAATTCCTGCAAAGTTCTACAGAATTTGATGTTGGCTGCAAAAGGGACATAGTATCTTTAATGCACATGCAGTGTACATCGCATATACATCATGGTCAATGTGACAGAGATAATTATGTGTAACTTCTACCTATCAGAATTAATCTACCGAGAGTAGGGAGGAAGGGAGGGGGTTGCTTGCTCTCCCAGGAAAATGTTCCAGGGGATCACCCCCACCCGAAAAGAGAAAATCGTCGAAAGAATTTGCCTGAATCAATTAAGAAAGAAAGGTTTGAACATTATCAGTCTTCGATTTGCCTGTGTGATTAAAAGTATAGGCCTAGTAAAAATACATAACTTTCACAACTGACAACATTACATGGAAACTATTCACACTCGATAATAAATGTATGTCCAAATTACTAAAAGCGTCGCTAAAATGCATTTGTTTTAATAAAAAATAAAACATATGTAAAGCCTTTTTATTTGGGGTGGGTGAGGGGATCCCCTCGTAGACCCTTCCCCGTTCGGTTACTAAGCTACATCGGGTGTCGCCCCCTTCCCCTTCCCCACCCCCACCTGCTCATGACAAGAAATCGCCGCCCCTGATATTATTTATAAGTAGCATTTGATCGGAAAGGAATCGAGGGAAAGTTGCACGTGACCGTCTCTGATGTTCATAGCCGAACTTGTCTTTCCCTATAAAAGGAACGCTTACAAAATCATTCTCAATAATTTCGACTTTGCTATTCGAAAGACTGCATGTACGGACCCCCAGTTGTGATAATACTCACGTTACTATTTAGAATCTGAATCAAGAAGATTTAACTTTTTTGTCTTTAATATCACACTCTAAATGTGTGGTAGCCTTATAATTAACAATGGAAAATCAAAGTATAGATACAGATGTCACTTTAGTCACTATAAAAAAAGGTCTATAGTTTTATGTTAATGTTGAGTAGGAAGGAAATCATATTTGAAAAATGAATCTATGAACCACCGTCGTCCCTTCAGAGTTACTAAATGATAATGCATAATGAAGGAATGAAATACACAAAACGCCTATGCCCCACTGTTTCTCTCTTCCTCCCGCTCTCTCCCGCTCTCTCCCGCTCTCTCTCTCCCGCTCTCTCTCTACCCCCTCTCTCTCTTTCTCTTTCTTCCTTCATGCTATCTATCTCTTTATAAAGAATACAATGTTCACAAGACCATTCATTTCGCATTATATATTTAATAACACGGAGTATAGCAACTCTTTCTGTGTAACATACATCATTTAAGCACAAATCCATGCTTTTCAAAGGCCTCATGACAATCAAGATGAAAAGAAATTTTTGAAAGAGACTTAACAAAACAAACAAATTAACATAAAGCATAAGCATTTTAGGGGCAATTTTTAAAAGTGGCACAGTTCATGAACATGTATTCAACAAATATTTAAACTTTTAACATACACAAAGTGGAAAGGGCCCATGTTGTGAACCATTAATGTTAATCCTAACTGGAACAAAATAAGGCACTTTATCCAGAAATTGTATGGATTATTGCTTTTAAATGTTTACAGTAATATCATCCCATTAAAAGATGAAAACATTCATTGTATCACAAAATAACATGAAGAACCATGAATTACATCGGTAGCTATCAACTATTAAAGCAAATCAACTGTGCTAAGTAAAACGGTCAAACACACTTTTTTTCCTTCTGTATCTTCATAATCTCACGTTAACACATCACCACCTTCTCCACTTTTGTCTTTTAGCCAGAAGGAGGTTATAACTCTCTAGAAGGCCTGTTTTCATAAGCTCGAGTTTGCCAAATAACCCGCTATTTTCAGACTCGGGATATTATCCCGAAGCTCTAAATTGCGTTTTCACTAGACCGATACGCTCATCACAAACTAGCTCGGACGGGCGGAAATAAGCCCGCTATTTATTTTTGAAACAAGACCAAGATTTTTATGGATATTTTCTCGACCAAATATCCCGCTAATTGCAACTGCGGGCTGATGAAGACGCAAATTAGCTGGATAATTTTGCAATTTTGCAATAACCCGCTATTTTCAGACTCGGGATATTATCCCGAAGCTCGAAATTGCGTTTTCACCAGACCGATACGCTCATCACAAACTAGCTCGGACGGGCGGAAATAAGCCCGCTATTTATTTTTGAAACAAGACCAAGATTTTTATGGATATTTTCTCGACCAAATATCCCGCTAATTGCAACTGCGGGCTGATGAGGACGCAAATTAGCTGGATAATTTTGCAATCGGGATAGTTAAAATAGTGGGTTATTTTGCAAACTTGAGCTGATAAAAACAGGCCTTCTGTAAAGATACATGGGTTAATGCCCTTCTGGTTCTAAACACATGCTTTGTTTACAATCTTTGATCAAAGATTAGTTGTCGTATTAAATTCTGCATTTCTACCAATCAGTTCATGTTTCCACACTATCAATATTGATGTTCATAGGAAGCTGTCAAGTTAAATAATTGTCTGCAGTCCTTTAACAATTTAACAATAAGAAAATATATAGTTTTTTAAATGTTATATTGTGTCATATTCTATTCTAGTCTATTAAAAACTCAATATTTGAAGAATAACAAGCTACATGTACGATTAAAAAATACATTTTAATTTTAACTCAATAACATTATATGACTGTTGCTTTAAGTTGCATATAATCATTCAAAAATACTTTCATTTTCAGTGATTTTGCATAAAATGAAACACAGAATCTAATTCGGCCCTCTTTCAAATATAATAAGTTTTAATTTCACTATCATAAATTCCTTGCCTAACATATCACTTTTTAATTAAACACCTACATTTGGCACACATCACTTGATTGCATATTACGCTGATTGGTTTCTGTATCCTTAAAGGGGAAGTCCACCCTGATATTAAGTTGGATCTAATAGAAGCAGGAACGTAAGAGAAACAGATATGTGAAAGTTTGAGCAAAAAACAACAATTGAAATTAAAGAATGTTATGAATATTTGAAGGTGCAATCTATCAAACACAAATTGGCAACTCTGTGACGCATCTTGCATGCTCCCCTCCCATTTTCCCTGTCAAAAAAACTTACAGTTTCCCATTTGACAAAAATTCAATCATACATACATACAATTGTTGCAAATATGTTTTTATACAACCCCTGTATTTAACAAATCTATTACCTCATTAATGACTAAGAAATGAAAGTTTATGGAATTTTCGGAACAGTTCAATTTGGAGAAGAGCTTGCAAGATTCGTCACAGTCTAGTCAGAATTGCATGGATACTCCTTCACACAAGGCATACAGACTCAGGTATTCCAAGCTGAGATATTAAACAGGATTAGGATTACCTAAAACTTAATACTTTTCTTTGTTTAAAAAAAAGTCCTTTCAGTTGCGTTTATCAATATAAACCATGCAATAAAACTCTCTGTATGCCACATACTGCAGATTTACAATGGTCACATATCAATAATATTTGTACAAAAATAGTTCACTTTCTGTGTATATAGTTTTACCTTTTCTATGTATATATTTATATATTTATAATTTGGAATGATATGACTCAATATGCACAACTATTTACTCATTTTCCTCTGTATACATATCTATAATTTGCCATAAAAACATAGCTTACATATTTCTACTAACTGCTACAGTAATATATACATTTCTCAAGAAGATGGATTATATTACAAAATATACACATACTGATACACACAATGCCTTCATCAAATTCATTTATATAAAGGAAGACGTTAAAATAGAATCAATTGGCAGTTCATACACCAGATTCATATTGCTATATCACAAACAATTATTTATTTATTCATTTATTTTATTACATTAATTCAGCCTTTAGATATCATTCAGATTTAAAATCACATATTCCTTTAGTCTGCCATCACTGTGAAGAGTTAAGAATGTTTTAGCTTTAACCCATTAATAACAAAATTCCATATTTTGCAGCTTTTGGATAATCAACTTTATAAGCTTATTATACTTATAAACAGGTGCTTTTAATTAAAATCGATCACAACTTGATATCAATTGCATATCTGTACTAAAAGAGATAGGAGTCGTTAATTTTGTGACTGATTGGAGGACTTGCGATTATTCTGGATCAATCTGGATCAATCTGGATCAATCGCCATTGATCCAGTGTAAGACGGGCCCTAGACTGATTGATGGCCCTCTATTTAAAGGATTTTCTGCAATTTTCTGCACACAAATATCACATCTAAAATAAAATACATCAACTGCAAACACATTAAATAACCTTTTATCCCAAAAGCACCAATGAGACAAATCTTTCAATTTCAGAGCAAATGTGTGTTGCACATGTGTCACAATAAACAAACCTAAGAGCTGCAGAAGAAAAGCCTGCACTCATAAGAATTTCTGTTTGGCATCTAATTTTGGCAAGTTCCTTTCAGAATATTGTCAGTCATACACACTTTTTGTTATACTAGTACATCTTATTAATTTTATCTTTGAATGTATTCTCGCAATGATTGTTTTAAGATTGCTACACATTTCTTGTGCTTTTATTGTATAAAACTGAATGAATTCAGCCCTCAAGCTGCAATTGTTCAGTATTCTAAATAAACCATTCAATTTAATTCAATTCAATTCAAATTCCACATGATTGAAGTTAATCATCGCAAAACACAACTGGAACAGATATAGGTTGTGTAATTCTTTCCTGAGAACAAGAGTGGCTCTGGAACTGAAGGAGTAGAACAAGTGTAGGTCCTGCTAGTTTGTACGATCGAGCTGGACTGGTACGGGCGTTCCTTGAAGACAGTCTCCATCATCAAACTATCTTCCTAAACTGTAGTGGATGAACTGTTTGGAAGTACTCAAATGAAAGGAGAAGAAGGTGTCCACGCAGGATCTGCATCTTAATCCTGTACCCTGATGATGATGATGATTATGATGATGATGACAAAGATGCTGAACTTCAAGGGTCTACATTTGGGGTCCAAGATGACACATTTGCTTTGCTCTCCAGCAATTTCTAAAGGCCAACTTCTTCAAACGCATCTAGGTTTGATCTCAGTCATTCATATTGAATCCTCCATTTATGTGAGGTCATTTTGTATGACCTTTCGTAGGACTCTAGGCATGATATTTCTGCCAGCGATGATGATAAACGCTATCTCTTAACTGCAGCATCTTGACAAATCAGCAAATTCTCACAATGCCATTTATTCATCTGAACATTGTAGAAAAGAAATGCTTTACATAATCTTCCATAAGAGCCTCACTATTCCAAGCATCATCACAATTTTGGCCAATTGGGCTTGGAATATTCATAATTTGGTCTAGAACCATACTGCTTCAAACAGTTCAAATTTCAGATGCCTTTACGTGGATCCAACATCAATATTTGGCTCTTTGAACAGGCATCTTCATGGAGCTCTAGAGTCTTTCACCATCCACCCTTTCATTCCATGAGCTATGTCATCGAGATGCAAGCATCTGTTGCCATGGAAACATATGTAAATGACACGATGGGGAGCGCATCAGCAGAGAATCCCAGCTTAAGACTGTTTGATTGTTTGTTTCTCAACCAGCGAAAGCTTTCTGAAGATAGAGCTTGCTGTTTGGTAATGCATTGGTCTTGTAATGTTCTAGTAACTTGAGGATGCTGTCAAACTTGGGAACATGGTCCAAGTGAAGATTGGAATCCTGAGGATGAAAAAATGGAGACAAACATGAGTTGATGCAGCTATTCTTAAAGTGTTGAATAACATTAAAAGTGAACACATTAAATATTCTCACACATATGTCAGTATGTTTACTAAGAGATAACTCAGAATGTGATAATGTGTCTACAATTTCTAAATTCTTACTATCCTACATATGTATAATGAAGCTCATTTTAAGATGAAGAGGATGGTCAAAATCAATTATGGGTGATTGGGATAGGATTAAACACTTTCTTCATAATATCAAGGATGATAATAACAATCACTAATGTTTATAATGATAATAAAATTATGGTAGTGATGACTATGCTGACGATGATGATGATGACTGATGATGAGTACGATGATGATGATTACGATGATGATGATTACGATGATGACGATAATGACCATGATGATTAAGATGATGAAAGATGATGATGATGATGATAATAGTGATACCGTAATAGTGATTATGATGCTAGATGTGATGATGATATTGATTAAGGTAATGATGATACTACCAATATTTACCTGATCTTGAAATATTTTATAGTGTTTACATCTGACGTTCTGACTGTCCCATACCATAAGAACCTGCATGAATTAAAATCAAGTTGATCTATTTGTTAAACTTGAGAAAACTGAAGAAAAATCACAAACCTTGCAAAGAAAATGTGCCCACATTCATGTACCTACCATGATTGACTTTTCTGAAATAAAAGGGAGGTTTTTTTAATATGATATTCTTTAATTTCAGGTCTTACTTCCTGTATTTGTCTCTTCTTTTCCTTTGCTACAAGAAGCTCTTTATTTGTCTCATATATTTATGCCTTTTTTTGCTCTCTGTATCTCTCTCTCCTTCCCTGTCTCTCTCTCTCTCTCTTTTTCCAATTCTTGCTCCCTATGCATGATTGACAACTGGTTTCTATTTTATTCTCTCTCCTTTACTTCCTCTATATATGAAGAGTTTAATTCCAAAAGGAGCTAAATCCACTTTTGATGAAAATTGAGTTATTGTTATCAGAACATTGTTCACTTGAGTACCCGTCTTTCAACAAAAGTATTTACCTAAATTTTGGGAGCAATTATTAAAAAGTGCACCTTCTAATATCACTTTTCCATAGACGCCTGTACAAAATCTGGTAAACAAATTCTTTTTTCTCTGAAGTTACAAAAGTGGATTTAGCTCCTTTTGGAATTAAACTCTTCATATATTGAACATGTATGTCTACATGAATCTGTCTGCATTTCTCTCCCTTTTGTGTTTTTGCCTGTCTGTCTCTCTCCTCTACTTATCTCTCACATTAATCAAATCTGTTTATCACTGTATTATTATTGGTTCCATAGCAGCTTATATCCATTTGTTAAATGAGCTGCGAAGAAATCACTTAGCAATTAACCATTGTAGTAAGCCACATCAAATGAGCCTTCACAACACTCAACCCCAAACAACCAGTGAAATCATGGTAATGAAATTTAAAAAAATCATGCCGGATGTGCAATGGCTCAGTGGTTTTAGAACTGGTCTGATATAGGTTCTGGGTTCAATACCCAAGCCTGTGAGCTTGTGCCTATGGACATGATATTATCTATATCTCTAAACTATGACTTAAATATATAGTCCCCTGAATGTTTACCTAACAATCTATTTCCCTCTTTTGTACCCAATTTATAACAATCAATCAATGAATATATTTCCTGGTTTTGAAATTGTTCAAATGCTACACATCTTTATTGGATATATTTCATCTGTATCAAGTTTTGGTATATTTTGTAGGTTTATCTGCAACTAAGGGTTTAAAAATTGTTTGAAATTGCACTTTAAAATAAGTCAACTTAGTTATAGCAGACTGAATGAATAATATACATTAAATTAATTAAAGCAGATTAAAAGAACTGAAATGTAAAACATACCTGGCCTTGTTCCGATCCTAGTCTGACTAGATACATCCCATCACAGCGATACTTCCGTAAAAGGCTGGAGGGAAGGAAAGAAATCAAATATAATTTTAATCGACAATATTACAGCTTCCTTTACAAATTGCGATAAAACACATCTTCAGCACCTCAATTAAGGCCATTGTTGATTTGAGTACAAAGAATGTGTACGAATTAAGTCACAATATAGCAACACTTTTTAAAACCAAGATAAAGGAGCATTTTATACAAATGTCATAAAAGATGGACATGTACATGAAATGTAACTTCTGCAGTTATTCAAATTAGTTCAATTTCATTGTGGAAAGCTTTCATGACAAAAAAATATGTTGTCTTGCACAGGAACTGAAAATAAACAGCTGCGTGTTGTCTCTCAAATCTTTAATGAGTCAAACTTTCATCAAGCAAAACTTGCTCTGGATGGTATATAAAATATATTGGGTCAGGCTAAGGCAGAGTTCAAAGTGTACCCATCACCAAAACATATTTGCTCTTGATGTAAGGGGTTCCATGTGGCTATACTGAATTCAAAGTATGCGCTTCAAATATTGCTCCGAACAAAGAGATATTGAAATTCAAACACATTCTCAGTGAACAGTAAAAGGCCTTGTAGAGTAGACTAATTAAGGCAGGTGTACACGCTCCCATAAAACAGGGCTCACACGGAACCCGATTCCAACTCGGGTACAATACGAGACCTATATGCAGGGTTTTATGATATCCTTTATTTTCTTCATACTCCTTAAAGGCATCGTTTAACAATGTTAAATCTGAGATGCACGGCCCTACGTGTTATCAGTGTCTGTGATATGGTGTAATATTGAAGCCCTAAAAAAATCGCTTCAAAATGATCAAGAAGTGCCTCAAAAAAGTAAAAATCTTTGAGTGACCGGTTTTACCATACTCGTGTTCCCCAATAGACTATAGTGTTATGAAAACAGTTAGGAAAACGCAAAATTTGCAATCATAAATATTTTGATAATCAGACAGGTGATTGGCTTTTGTAAAAGTCATGGGGTTCCTGACTGACCTAAAGGTTTATAATTATGATTGCAGCATGAGCTAAATCCATGATTTTGTTTCAGAATCTGAGACAAAGTTACCGGATCCCTTTAACCGTTTACCGATAGAATGACGGGGATCTTTTTTTTTGGTTGATTTGATACATTCTAGCTATACACAAATTACTTTTTTTTAGGTGATTAGTAGGCCTACACTTTATAGCGATACTGAACTGATGGACTTTCTGCCGTACTGTACTGTTTATTGCAAAGCGCCATCTCATGGTCAACTTGCCAACAAAGCGTAAGCTAATACCTAATTTCCTCTTCGCAGAGGACTTGATGCGAGAACTAATAGCGCAGCAAGTTATGGGACCATACTGCTACAGCTGACCTGAGAGGGCGCTAGAGGGGATTTTGTGGTAGTGCTTCTTCTACTACAGTATGGCTTTAATAGTCAGGTGGCTTAGCGTCAAATTTATCGATTATCGTTACTTGCCAGATAAAAGCACCATTTTTGGTACAGGGCTTCCTTAGGACTTACTAAACGATATTAGGCTAGGAGCCCCCGGCAAAAAATTCAATTTAAGGGTGTAGGGGCGGGGGCGTCTTTTTGGAGCCCCCAAACCATTTTACAACATTGATTTGTTGATGTACAAATGCCATTTTTGGTACAGGGCTTCCTTAGGACCTACTGAACGATATTAGGGTAGGAGCCCCCGGCAAAAATATCATATAAGGGTGTGGGCGGGCGTGTCCTCGTAGCCCCAAATAATTTAGAAGGTAATATAACATTTATTTGTTGTTGTACAAATGCCATTTTTGGTACAGGGCTTCCTTATGACCTACTGAACGATATTAGGGTAGGAGCCCCCGGTAAGAATATTATATAAGGGTGTGGGGCGGGGGCGTGGCCTCGTAGCCCCCAAATAATTTAGAAGGTAATATAACATTTATTTGTTGTTGTACAAATGCCATTTTTGGTACAGGGCTTCCTTAGGACCTACTGAATGATATTAGGGTAGAGCCCCGGCAAGAATATCATATAATGGTGTGGGACGGGCGTAATAGCCCCAAATAATTTAGAAGGTAATATAACATTTATTCGTTGTTGTACAAATGCCATTTTTGGTACAGGGCTTCCTTATGACCTACTGAACGATATTAGGGTAGGAGCCCCCGGTAAGAATATTATATAAGGGTGTGGGGCGGGGGCGTGGCCTCGTAGCCCCCAAATAATTTAGAAGGTAATATAACATTTATTTGTTGTTGTACAAATGCCATTTTTGGTACAGGGCTTCCTTAGGACCTACTGAATGATATTAGGGTAAGAGCCCCCGGCAAGAATATCATATAATGGTGTGGGACGGGGGCGTCGCTTCGTAGCCCCCAAATAATTTAGAAGGTAATATAACATTTATTCGTTGTTGTACAAATGCCATTTTTGGTACAGGGCTTCCTTATGACCTACTAAACGATATTAGGGTAGGAGCCCCCGGCAAGAATATTATATAAGGGTGTGGGACAGGGGCGTCGCCTCGTAGTCCACAAATAATTTGTAAGGTAATATAACATTTATTTGTTGTTGTACAAACGCCATGGGGCCCCAATCACACATATCTGAATATGTATGCCGGGGGCTCCTATCCTAATATCATTCAGCAGGTCCTAATGAAGCCCTGTACCAAAAATGGCATTTGTACAACAAACGGCCCCCCTCCCCAAACTAGCAAAATTCAGCAAGCATACAGGATTTCAAATGCCTCCGCACGGCCAACTCCTGTGGTGTCACGGCGCTCACGCCGTGCAATTTACGCTGTGTGGTAACTGCAATACACTACTGCAGTAACCAGGGACCAGCTAAACATATTTACATCCTTCAATGTTTCATTTGAGCCGTGCAATTATTATTTTCTTTTATTTCTTTTTTTAATGTGATGTGAATGTGAGTACGGTACATGTTATTACAGAAGTGTCCAAGAAATGATACAGGTGGAAGGGATATAAAACAAATATACAATGACTCATTCTCGGAACAAGCTAAAACTATTCGCACTCAGGAATGGGGGAGAATAGTATGATTTGATGTTTCTTCGATGCGAATAGTTTTAGCTAGATCCTCAAGTGTCATTGTATATTTGTATAATAGTAACATTTCTATAGCGCTTAATACAAATGTTTCTAAGCACTGTACTACTATTACCCCAAGCCAAGCTACCCTGATAAGGTGCTCTGGCATTTGAGGAATTTCTTTGTACGGGTACTCATTTCAATCACATGGGTGGAGAGCGGCAAAAGTTAGATTAACATCTTGTCAAAGGACATTAGTGCCATGACGGGATCCACAGTCTGGTGACTTATCCACTAGACCAGGGTTTCTCAAACATTTTCTTTGATGGTCTAGATATGATGATGCCAATCGCCTGAAAATTCTAATGGTCGATCGTATACTAAAGTAGAACAATGTACAATATGATTGCTGGAAAGTTGGGCACATCTCTAACATTGCTCAATTTTGTTTCAGACTTGGACAATCTTCTCCTAAGTTTGACAGTAACGACACTTGTATACTGAAGATAATGAGGCTTCTTTTAGGTCTATATCTGATCCAAAGAGAAAAAAAACAGAACCGCCAGTGCTTCCACTCTTTTAAATAGTGTTTCCTGAAAATGAACACCCAATTTCCTGGAATTTGATGGAATTTTCTGAAAACTTTAAAAATGCGGAAAGGGGTAAAACTAAACATTTCTCAGCGTCGGATCAAGGATTTTTCAAAGTTGGGGGTCGAAGCCAACGAGTGCACAAAGCACACTACAATCAGCATATACGCTAGCCCTTCTGGGTGGGGTCCAGGGGCAGAGCACAAAGACGTTGAAATATATATATATATATATATATATATATGAATTATTTAGTGGGGCTTATTATTCTTTCTAATGGATCCGTACAACATGGCAGAGCTTGGGGGCCTGGCAGAGTCCCTGCCAAGGGTTCCGGGCAAAGCCCCAGGACGCTCTCGAGTTTTAGTGTCGGGGACGAGAATTTTGTTGTTGCAAATGTAGAGCTGAAATTTGGTTTTATTGCTCAGAAGCTTAGCGTGCCTTTAAATTACTTGATTGTTTATTTATAGCTGTTTGAGATAGTTGAGCAGAGGAACAATAAGCTGCACAGACTTGTTATGATAACTTGTTAGTTTCTCTGAGGTCTGTACATTGTTTAGAACAGGTGAAAATATCTTAGATGTACTCTAGTATGTAGTGAGACGCTTCACTCAGTAATATCTTTACTCTGTATTAAAAGTAGGTCCGTAGCTTGGCATGCACTAGACCGAAAGCTTCAGTCTCTGATATCGACGGTTGTTCCGCTGAGATTGCATCTGGCTCCTCTGACCGCCTCTATACATAGACTGAAGTACGGCGTATGGGATAGTGTGCGGAACGAATGGTTCGGTTCGGCCGGACCGCGATGAATGAGATATGCAACGAGTTTTTCACTCTTTACGTCTTCATATATCCACTTTGGCTGCAATATTACACTGAATCTAAATAGCCATAATAAATAACCGGAAATATATACTTTGACTTACGATAGCTTGCTCATTTAGATCCTATATTAATGATTAATCCGAGAAAGTCTTGTAGTCAACAAGATTTGTTGTCAGCCATCTTGGTTTAAGTTGATGAATATTCATTTTTTCTTTTCGAGCGTCCAATAGCTACGTATGAGTCAGCCCGGCTTGAGCCGGTGATGTTTGAATATTCATAAGCCCAATATCAAACACGTGCTCTGATTGGCCATTGGGCTTGTTTTGGTCGGTTGACCGGAAATATATCGGGCGGGTCATGTCATAGATTACCAGTTCGAATGCATGAACGTACCGTTTCCTTGGTTCTGAGATAAAAATGGATAACTCATATACGTAAGTCCGTAAATTTCGCATTTTGAAATAGGTAATAAAACTTTGAGAACTGTACATAGGAGAACAAAAATACATACTATATTTGTATCTGATTTATAAATCAGAAAATTAGATCTAAATAAACAAAATCGTGGGAGAAAGTTTCGGGTAAAAGTGTGTCACAATCGGCTCAATCTCTCCCCGTGATGCGAGCCGTATGGGGTACCGTCTGTGTATGGGGAGTGTCAACAAATGTCAGTTTTAATTATTAAAGAATGACCCATACCAGACGGTTATTTCTGTCTAGGCATGCACTAGCTTTGTTTGCAGTGCAGCCATGTATGCAGTGAGACACTTCATTTTGTAATATCTTTACATTGTATTAAAAGTAGGTCTGTAGTTTGGAATGTGTAGTAGTCTCAAGCTATAGAGGGATTTTGTGTGTGATTACATTCAATCTATCTAATGGAGGCTACCTCTGAAGATTTGAGGGGCGGATTAATCTCAGGTAATCGGGTTGCTTCTGGGACTAGTATTATAGTGGGTGGATGGAGAGGCCGGGAAGCTTGAATTTATTCCTCTACCAACTTTCATTCGAGGTGTTTGTCCTGTCTATCTGCTCTCGATTTAACAGAAGAAGCTGATTCACGTGTTAGGTATGTAGAATAATTTCATATGCATGTTAGATAAATCTTACTTGAAGTTGTAGCGGTCTTATAAAGTTATTTTGCTCTATGCTTAGTATGTATACAGGACAGGTAGATGCGTTGTACCATACATAGTCAGCGCGGTTACGTGTATTAACTCATAGCATTTTGTTGAGGCCGTCTGGTCAGTGTACTTTATATTAAGGTTTACATTCAAATTGTTCAGTGTACTGAGGTTTGCTTGGAAGTTCATGAGGCACAAATTGAGAAGTGAATTTGTATTTTGAAGATTTGAATCGTTTTAATTATGCATTGTACTAAGATTTCTTTGAGTGGCAATTGACTTTTAAAGATGGCCGACCAGCCGAACTTATGCCACGCCCACTTGACTTTGCATTCATTGATAAACATGACATCGAGGATGTAATTATATTGTGGTCTTGCTAGCTCGTGTTAAATTAGGTGAGAGAAATTAAACCTTTAAACTCTCAATTGTTTAGATAATATGAAATGCTTGAATTACAATTGGTAATTTAATGTTGCAGTGCAGGATTGTAATATCACTTTGCTTTAATTTATTTAGCTGCCTGCCTGTCGGCTGTGGCGAGTCATGTGTTTACTCATGCTCTGCTTTGGGTCTGCTTGAGTGATCGGGTTGTTGAACCTGGGTGAGCATTTACTTGATAATTTTCATGTAATTGTACTTTTGGATATCATATGTAACAGTTTCCTGTAGATTTATAGATGGACGTAAAGATATCTTTGAATCATGTTTTAATGCAACAGCCTTTTGCTTCAGACTAAGAAATGTACTGAAATCTTAATTTTTGTCTGATATTCCAAATTGGATATGAAGTATGAACGATGTACAAGTTCAACCGAGTTTTGTTATGCTATTAAATTGATAATCATAGTTATAAATGTATGATTAATGATATGATAAGTTGTAATTAATAGGCAATTATGTATAATTATACACACACATACCCATACATCCATTTAATTTAGTTTGGATTTATTAAGTACTTGTGACTCATTAATTGCAAGTTCTGGAGTTTATAGTAGGGATGGAGTTAGAATTTATTCTTTGAAATTAATTTTGCTCTTGCATTGCAAGATAACGAGTGTTATCAGAGGATAACGAGGAAGTAGCTATTGAGGGGCAAATTGGAGGATTTGCATGTCACATTTGAGGTGACGATGTTCTTGAGATATACAATAAATTCATTATTATCTGTGATTGAGGACAGATGTAGGGTGCTAATGAATAACTTGTATTGTTAGCTGAGGATTTGATATGATTTTGGGGAAATCGCTTATAAATTATTTTCCATTTTCACTTAAATTTTAATATGATTATACATAATAATAGATATGTTTTCAATAGTACAATATTATGCATACTAATTGCCATGAATTACAATGTATCGATATAATTGCCATATATTACAATAAACTGATTGATTGTTGTTTCCTGTCTTTGCAGGGTTTTTTTTTTTTTGGATTTAATAAATGATCAACTGCAACCACATCGTTTGCCTCTGACTCCTCTCTCTCGATCTCCTGTCCTACCCACGACATTAGCAATTCAGAACCTTCAAGGCGACAGTCTTGAGCTACGGAAACTCACACTCTCTCCTAAGGACAATTTCATACAACAGCGGGTTGTCTTGGGAACCACTTCTGTCTTTACTAATGGCGTCCAGGGATCCGCCTTAGGGCCCCTTGTGGGTTGCAGGGACAGTGCCCCTGCCAGGGATCCAGGAGTCGGAGCCCCTGGAATCTCTCGAGTTTTGGCAATTTTGAACATTCTAGATAGCCGTCGTGAGCGATACTAACTTTTTCTAATCCATCCCTTGAAAATTTAAATTGCACTGCCCCTATTGTGTGCTCTTTTTATAGAGCACAAAAAAGCCCTCAGATTAGGCATTCCATCTCATTCAGGAGCAGAACACTCCCTTAATACTGGACACAACATTCAATGGGATAAAAAAGAATTACTATTAATCCTTCACTGAATAGGGACTCTCACTATACATTAATACCTTTCATCGCTCCAGTGATCTCGAGGCAGCAGACAGCAAGAAATTGTGTAAACAATAAAAAGTCCACTGGAATGGTTGTTAAAAGCTTAAACTACATAAAACTCACACTCTCTCCAATTTTATACAACAAAAGGTTGTCTTGGGAACCACTTATATCTTTACGGATGGGGTACAGGGGGAAAGCCTTTGCCAGGAGTCTAGGGGGCGGAGCCCCAGGAAGTTCTTGAATTTTGTTTAAGTTTAGAAAATTCAAAATCACGAGCGATAGAAATTGTAATTTCCTTCTTGAAAATCACATAGCCCCTTTCATTTTTATTTTAGATATAACCTCTCTTTCTCTCTCAAAGATAATTTTATGGAACTTTTTTTTCTTTTTGTTGCACTTTCGTCCGCAGACTTCTTAGGCACATGTCGAGCCATCTCATCTAAATTTAAGTTTCTCGTTCTTCCTTTTTTCTTTCTTTCTTTCTCTCTCTCTCTCTTTGTCTCTCCTTTTCCTCCACCCTCTATCTTCTTCTCTTTTACATTATTTTTTTTCTTCTTTTCTCATTTTTCCTTCCATCGTTTTTTTCCTTTTCCCATTTCCATTTTTTTAGCCTGCCAAAAAAGGAGGGCCATGGCTGATTCGCCCCCCCTGATCAGCCAGTGATTTAAACGTTGATGCAGGCAATACGCATAACTTGCGCTGGGATTTGGTTTCCATCCAATCTAGTACATTGGCGACCCGTTACTCAGAGTAGCAATTTTTATTTCATTAGTATATTTCTTTCTTTTTTCCTTCTCTCTCTCTCTCTTTTTCCTTTTCCTCTCTTTTACCTTTTCCCCCCTCTTTCTTTATCTTTTTAGGCCGCCACAAAAAGGGGACCGTGGCTGATTCGGACCTCACCTGGATTCGCCATTGTTTCAAAAGCTAAACAAATAAAATGATAAAATAGTGAAAATGTTCACTTTTCAGGATTTCTTACAATCCTTTTGATTTTTAATTTTTTTAAAAAACATTTCCTTTAAAGCTCCTTGACACTATCAACATTCTGTATTTTCCTTAAAATAAGGCAATTGGAGACTCTGTCCAGGCAGTCCGGATTGATATGCCCTGCGGTCCGGACTTTGAGAAGCCCTGCACTAGACCACAACACCTCTACAATCTAATATGTACATGCTACACTACATTCTTACCCTTCAGTGTAGACCTTGTCTGAGGACTGGATAGACGCTGCCTCAGGAAGCAGCACTGCAGGGGATGGTCCACCTGATGGCTTGGGCTACATACCAAGAAAAGGTGACATAGAAAACTTGAAGTGAAACTTGTCATCTTTATCTGACAATGTGGATAATTGGTAAAGCTTATCAAGATTATTTGAAAATGGGGTATTGGGTATTAACTGAAATTTTGAGGGGAAAATATGTTTAAAAATCAATCATATGGCATGTGAGAAGAAATATTAGATGAGTGTGAATTATCTCATGGAATTCTTTTGAAAATACTGTTCTAGGTATGATAATACTAATGACTTTTTTTTTTTTTTTTTTTTAACTAGGGTTCGAAAAATCATTCTTGACCATCAATTGTTATCTTTCCCCATTTTCAATACACACTGATCACCACTAACATTAATCAATATTACATCTGTTCCAACATGTACAGGAGGGATGCTCAGCACTATCAAGAAAGAATTTTATATAAGCGCATTGCTTGAAAAATGCAATGCTATTGATATGAGTACAGTCAAACCTGTCTATAGTGGCCAATTATTTTGTCTCCCTTGAGAAAGAAATGTGTGTGGTAGAACCTGTCTAGAAAGGCCACCTGACTACAATGGCCAATTTGTCTGTTTTCCTTGAGTGGCCTTTATAGACAGGTTTGACTATTTAAATTCTCCAATGTTCTTGAGTCCCTGCCTATAAAAGAAATAATATTACCATTGCTTCTTCTTACCTTAACTGGAGGTTTTGGTGTGATAATCTTAGGCTTTGGTCTTGTAACTGGTTTGATGGCATCTGAAGGCTTGGCTGATACTTGTGGCTTCAGTACTGGCTGCAACTAAATTGAGAAACAACAACAACAAAACAGTATGATTAATATTTCAAGTGCTTTTCCTTATTACAGAAAAAACAACTGCATATGGATACATTTTACAGCAGCTATTGTATTCTAATCTATTCTTTGTTTTTTATTGTCCAAGAAGTTAAACAAAACAAAAATAGACTGAAACCGATACTTGCTGCACAATTGTCGCACTATTGTTTACAATTTTCCAAGATCATAATCACATCCAAAAGCTATTCCTGTGTGCAATAAATTTGAGGTTTGCATTGTTTTAATGGACACCATGCAAAAAACTTAATTTCATACAGACTAAAAATGTATTGTTTCACATCAATGGCAAAATCTTGATCATGCTTACGAAGGAATCACAGATGAAGGTGTCATACTGTAGATGCTTGTTTATGATGGACAGAAAAAAAGCAGGAGTTTAACCCTTTCAGGACAAGATTTATTTTTAGGGCTAAATTTATCTCATATTGTTCTCCAAATTGGAATAATTTGCTCTTATTGCTATATTGTTAAAATCAAATGTAATGTCTCTGAAAACAATATACATGGGTGAGAATGTTGTCAATAAATTGAAGGAAAAAAAAGACAAATCTTTATTTAAAAACAACTATTATTTTGAATCTCCCAACATGTTGCCAATTTAAGGATTTTAAAATTTATATTCCTTTGAAAAATTTCTGGCATAAAATGCATTATACTCATGATACATTAGTGAAATTTTTGCCCTTTCTACTCATGCATCTGGCATGTTTTTAAAGTGACTCGGTAACATTGCCTCAGATTCTGAAACAACATCCTGGATTTAGCTCATGCTGCAATCAAATTATAAACCTTTAGGTCAGTCAGTAATCTCATGACTTTAACAAGCCAATCGCCTGTCTGATTATCAAGATATTTATGATTGGACATTGAAATTTCATTTTTCGTTTTCCTAACGGTTTTTATAACACTACAGTCTATTGGGAAAAATGAGTATGGTAAAACCGGTCACTCAAAGATTTTTACTTTTTTGAGGCACTTCATGATAATTTTGAAGCGCAACTTTTGTTTAGGGCTTCAATATTACACCATATCACAGACACTGATAACACGTAGGGCCATGCACCTCAGATTTAACATAGTTAAACGATGCCTTTAAGGGCTCAGAATCCAAAGTTATTGAGCCTAACCATAAAATATGGAATGATTGTTGCGGAAGGGTTAACAGAATGACTAATCTTACCTCAGGTCCACGAAAATGTGGTCTTTCTGTGATGGGTTTCCTGAAACTGTTTCCTTCCGGTCCTCTCCTGCAGATGAATAGGATAAAAAATAGTACCGGTAGATTTTTTTTTCTTTCTGGTTTCTGTTCCAAAATACTTTAACTCTTTGTGCGTTTGCCCGTAAACCCCCTGTGCCTTGCATTAATTTGCAGCGTGTATGAATAGCACGTAGTGTGATTTGTGCACAGATGCAAACGAAACGCAGGGCCGACAGTGCACTGGTACAAAAAGAACGCATAAAGAGTAAACAAAATCACATCTTCTTGGTAGTACAAGTTGATTCTATGTTACCCGAAAAGATATATTCAGGAAAATTCAATTTATGCTGAAAGAAATGCACTAAACATTTTTTTAAAATTATATTATTGCTCTGGTACACTCCTTTAGGATTTACTGAGATGTATAACTCAATACACGTTGCATAGTAATATATTTACAAAATCTGAAGATCTAAAAAGATAAAAAATAGCTAAAATAATTGTGAGACACTTTAGTACACATCAAACACATCAATTAGTAGTAGTAAATTGACAAACTACATTTAGAAATAAAGCCTTAAAACAGATTTTGGTAGGCAATGAGAAAGACACAAATTCATTTCTATCTCATACCCTAGTCACAACGACAAGACCGACATCTGATTGATAAAAGATTGAACAAAAAATTACATTTCCCCCAACGGCCCAGGACCCTGTTGCATCAAACTTGTTATCAGTAACAAATGCTAAATTTCTAAGACAAAGTTGCTCTCAGCCAATCAAATGCCACAATTTCAGTAGCTTATAACAGTTATTGTAACTTGTTATTGATAGGAATTTGTATGAAACAGGGCCCTGAGTTGGTCAGTCTGGGATCAGTTTGGAGTCGGTTTGATGGTTTGTGTGAGGTGTTTAATACTCACCTCAACGTTGGTTTATCTTCTTCCAATCCCTCTTCGATGGACGGTTGCCTGGCGGTCAGTCTCTTACTGGGTTCTCTCCTCTTTCTGTCCAGTTCTTGTTGAAGGCTCTTTCCCAGCGGCATGATCATCTGACCCATCTTGGGGGTACCGGGTGTTGGTGGTAGAGGTCTGCTCGGTGACTGGGCGTCCATTTCGGGCGTGATGTAGTCCTCATCAAAATCTATAATATCAAAGAGACAGGATATGAGCAACAGACAGCTCTTTTCTCCACATACCCAGAACATCCACAGTGACTGATGACAATACTTTTCAATTACATGCACCCCACCTCTGGAATCAACTGCCCCGGGACATCCGTACAGCACCCACACTAGACACCTTTAAGAAGCACTTGAAGACGAATTTATATAACTGATTTTCCCACCTTTATTCCGTGTAAAGTGCTGTGAAACCAATTGTGAGAGAGCGCTATATGTATTAACATATTATTTTTATTATTGTTATAAATAATAATAGCTAAATTTATATCTATAGCCAACCTGTCCATCTCAGGGAATGCTCAAGGTGCATAGAAAGTACTACTATTATCCTTCCTTGAGCTAATTAAGCTACCCAAAGGCACTGAACGTATTCATGGAAGCCCTTCCGACCAGGCACCTATTTCCTACTCATGGGTTGAGAGAGGCAAATATGGATTAATGCTGTGCCAAAGGACATTATAACCACACTGGGATGCAACAATCTGTCAACAATTGCCTACACTCTGATGCATCCACAAGATCATGCCACCTCTACTCAAACATAGATTGGAACTGGAAATGAAAGCCTACTCGGTGACAGGCATCCATCTTGGCGATGATGAATTCCTCCTTTGATTCTATGAGACTGAAAAAGCATCATGTGAATTGAGAAGGCACTCCTCCTGAATATAGAGAGGTACAGGGCCCTGTTTCATAACACTTGTTATCAATAACAAATGCTAAATTTCTATGATAAAATTTGCTCTCAGCCAATCAATTGCCACGATTTCAGTAGCTTATAACAGTTATTGTTACTTGTTATTGATAACAAGTTTTATGAAACAGGGCCCAGCTCTTCTTTGTGACTGGGCAGCCATCTTGAGTGTGATGTAGTATTCATCAAATTCTATAGAACTGAAGCCACTTCCACCCCCAAAAAATGAATTATTAATATGGAGTTGGGTCCCTGCTTCTTCCCAAAAGAAGAGTGTGACCCCTCTCTCATTATCTTTAAAATTGTGTAAATATTGCATGAAAAGAGGGTACAATTATACCCCCATTTCTAGACTCGTTCCGTTGTCTTAAAACATCACTAATGGAGGAATGTCCAGTTGCTAAAATAACTTATACTTAAGAATACCTAAATTCTGATGAACAAAAAATTCTAGTTCTATTCAGAGGCATTATCATCAAGCATCATGAAAGCATGCAATGTACCACATCCATCTAAAGCAACCACACAGCCTGTAAAGTTGAAAACAAAAACACTAATTAGTAATGTATATGTCCTAACATGCACCACGAATGAATTAAATGATGATTAATGTTCTGAAGCTACAATAAACATACCAACTGAATCTTTTACATGTGAATGGTGTACCACAGAAAACCAAGTGAAGATGTCACTAAAAATCCCCTACGGTATGCAATATATGGATTAAAAGCCGCATCATGCCTGAATTGGCCATTTCTCTATGTTCCTGCCATCATGGTTTTGAAGCTCATTAAGAATGCTCCTTTGTAGGCAGCAACGAAGTATAACTCATCTAGTGACGAAGTTCTGTAGATAGAAATACAGGAAAAATCAACTCAAGGAAAAGGTCTTCATAGGCAGGTGGTCTTAATGCACAGGTGATCTCTGACGCAGGTTGGATAGCACTTTAGTTATGATCGGTTGAGAGTCTTTCTAGATCTGCAAAACAAAAGCAAAAATTGGATAAGAAGGGTCATGGAAAAGAACTCAGGCAGGATTCTGCAAGGCCACGACTACTAATCTGTCTACAACACTACTAGTCACTAACAACAAGCATGCGCGTGCCCACGGATCGATCCTTTCCAAAGACGGAGGATGATCCCTTAACTCACGGTGGATCTTAAGCGGTTCTGGAAAGCGTGGTCGACTACTGGGTGAGCCTGGCGCCGAGTTAGAGGGGATCTTATGTCTCATTCCTGGCATGGACGACCCTGACTGAGCCAGATGATGAACAGGAGGAGGATGACGAGGAGGAAGAGGAGGAGGAGGAGGAGGAGGAGGAGCTGTCATTTTGTTGCTTGGTGGGATCGGAGTGAGTTCTAGATCCTAGACCTACTATTGATATCAAATGGGTACAGGCATAGAAATAGAAATAGCAACTTGAAGATACGATACAGAAAACCCTTAGTTATAATGAAATAAACTTGACAATCAAAGAAAAGCGACAAGACAAACAGGACGATCGTCAAAAGAAAGAACCAAGAACAGCTGCAACAATGAGACAAACATACTGGTGACTTCTTTAATGACATACAGTAGACACTGACAAGATGGTTGAAAACAAAAGAAAGTAGATGAAAAACAAAAACACATAGTCATTACAACAACATACAATATGTATACACATGACACAGATACAAACAAGGAATTGTGAAACAAGTCCTCTTCCTGATTATTGGATATGATATGTAGTTTTGATGCAATATTTTTTTGTTTCTGTCCCTTAAAAATGTTATATAACAGCATGACATTAATGGATAATGACATAGATGTTACAGAACGAGGGATCAGAGAGGGAGATTCATCCTCACTTCATACGGTAGATGAGAACGTGACATACGTACAGATAAAGGATTTAATACAAATGTTTTAATATTGGTTATGACGTACATGTATACATTATCTTCACTATCAAAACTTGCCTCAAACCTTTGCAATATCTGAAGTTAAAATCTCTACAAATAAAAAAAATCTAGTGTATAGGAAGACAGAGATTATCTTTCAAATCAGAGTTTGCCTCAAACCATTATGATATCTGACATTTCCATCTCTAAAGTTTCAGAAAATCTAATCTGTAGGAAGGAGCCATATCTCTTTGGATAGACATGCTTGTTGAGTTGGATTTTTTCAACAATGAAAACAGCCAACTCATACATGGTAGTCAACAAACAGAAGTTCCACTTTTTGTGACTTTTATCCCACTGCAAATCCATTGTTATATCCCTTATGACAAGACAGATATTTGTGAGAGTATGATCTATTTAGGATTAAGATATTGTCACATCTGTTGTAAGATCCCTGATGATGAGACAGTATTTTATGATGGAATCATCCCTTTTGGCTAAGGGTTGATGTCGTCAAAACTATTCTCTTGATCTTCATAGTTTATGACAGGATAGCTTTGGATTGAATTATTATCCCTTTTGGCTCATTTATCCTCAAACCTCAAATCTTAAATAGCATCATGACTTTTGATGAGACAATATTTCATGTGAGTACTATCATTTTTAGGTTAAAATATCATTGTTGAATCTCCTAATTTGATGAAAGTATCTTTTTTATAATTATTTTGCTAAAATCTATTTTTTACCCTTATGACAGAACAATAATTAGTACAATGGTATCGGATCTGGCTTAGGATATCTTGAATCTGCTACAACTTCCAAAAGGACTGCATCATATTTCATGAAAGCAGTGTCCCTTTTGGCTTATGATCTCCACCTAATCCTTGATATATCCTTTACTATGACAGGGTAGATTTGTTTTGATATCAGGTTTGATTGAGAATGTCCTGCCCGACACAAATACACAGAAACAGATAATATGAATAGACAACAATACAAGAGAAGATGACAATGCTTCAACCATGGGTAGTATCCTTGACAAATATATAAAAAAATGTAATAAAAGTAGAATAAAAATTGGCATTTTCATTGACATAAAAATCACTCTTCCAAATCTGAGCAATATTTACAATACCCTACATAAATATAAGCCTTGTTTTTATAGACCCAATAGAATTCAAAGAATGGACCTAGAATTTTAAAAGAAATACAGCCTTTAAATACCAGAGACCCCCTGAAAGGAAATGTAATACTTTTTAAAAACTTTTACTACCGGTATATGGTTAATTAAACTTTACCATTCATCAATTGTTCATGTCTTTATGTTTTGATATCAGGACTAACATGGAAAACAGTAACATATTGATCTTGCGTTCCTGTATAAATATATTTGAATAAGATAGATAAAATAAATAAATAAGATCTATCATAAAGTATGGTGATAAGCGAAACCATATTTGCATGGCTTGCTTATTTGTTCAAGTACTGGCTACAATATGCTACAAAGGCCAATGATATATGTTTAAAACAAAATCAAAGAGTGTCTGGTGAGAGCCTGCAGAGGGTCAAGTCTGTACAAAAGATAGCAGCTAATGCTTTTCTGGCTCTCAACAGACACTTTTATCATCATCTACAGTTTCTTAGATAGCAGATTTGCGGTACAACCATGGGCCGTATTCTGAACCCTGTGTTATCTCTAATATTGTTGTATCTTTGAACTTAAGATAAAGTTGGTATTCTGAACATTGTTGTAACTTTTGTTGTATCTTTTGTTGTATCTTTTCTCTCATCTCTTTGGCACGCTTGCGCTCAAACTTTGTGCGCTTGTAATTGTGCGTATTATTAATAAAATGGTGCTTAATCCTCATTTGCATATGCGCACGAGAGATAATATGACAAGATAATTGGTATTCTGAAAATTGTTGTATCTTTTATCTTATCTTATCTTGCATGGTATTTACAACAATATTTACAACAGGTAGGGGGTTGTTGTATCTTTCGTGGTGATATAATGGCGACAATCTTCTTTGCCCAAAACCAATTTCGTGCCACTAGACGAGTTAAAAGAAGATTGTGTGTTGACCGGAGACATCACAGATGCGAACTTTCTAAGAAATAACATGCTAGGATATGACGATTTTAATGCTCTCATCTCTGTGATGTTTCTTAACTACTAAGTGAAAGCGTGACTTGTCTTCATGATCCACATGCCACAGCGCATATGATGACGCGTAATAAGCACTCAATTAACTAATTACGCCCATGATTATATGCGCTGGGCGCATCTTCAGATATGGCATAAAGTATTCCTATTGGTTGACCTACTTGTCATGCTTATATAAAATAGATCTTGATTGGTAGGGTCTATACGAATGGGCGTGTAAAAGATAAGATAGAGGCGGTCCTTCAAGAGATAACACAGGGATAAAATGATTTTCAGAATACCAACTTACAACAATATTAGCACTGTGTTATCTCTGGAAGATACAACAAAAGATAACACAAAACTTACAACAATGTTCAGAATACCGCCCCATGTGGATAATACTTTAAAAGGACCGTCTGTATTCTTTCGTGTTGTTTGTGAAGTCCTGAAAAGGACAGAGAATCAATATAGACTTGATGTTTTGGACAGGTTAATCGTACGTCAACAGACATCAAGAATACTAACAGTCCTTTTAAGGACTTCCACATGGTTGTACCGCAAATCTACTCTCCTAGTGATCTTCTCGTCATGCAAACCTGGGGGGTGGTTCACAAATACTAAGATCAACTTTAAGTTAGACTTAACTATGGCAGGCCGTTCATGCCAACTGTTTGCTCTCACCATTTACTGGCATTGGTCTCTCAAGGGACATACAAATCATGGTAACAAATTTACAGAATTTACATTTTTTGATAGTTCATTATTATAGGAAAAAATATTATCTAAAGATCATAATTGAGAGACCAATAGTGAGAGCAACCAGTGGCATGAATGGCCTGCCATAGTTAAGTCCAACTTAAAGTCGATCTTAGTCTTTGTGAAACACCCCCCTGTACTTTCAAACAACATTTACAGTTGCGTTTAATAAAAGCAATACCCGATTGGACGCAGGATTGTTTCTTACCTGCCTGATCTGCATCCATTGGTGGCAATTGATTTGGTCTTTTAATGCCTGACATAGCACCAGCTGATGACCGCCTAGGACCTGTTGAATGAATTAAGATCATATTTAGCATCAATTTTTATTATGCTATGGTTTATGTGCACTTTTCAAATTAAATAATCACACATAGAGCTTTGAGAAAATCAACTAGAGGCTCACACGCATATGACATACATGTAAACCACGGAAGGAAAGCAAGAAAGGTAGTCTTTATAGGCAGGTGGGCTTCTTGTACAGGTTCTTTTAATACATGTGTCAATGGGAAACAAAACGTCTGGGGGGTGTTTCACAAAGACTAAGATCGACTTTAAGTTGGACTTAAGTATAACAGGCTGTTCGTGCCATTGTTTACTCTCACCATTATGATCTTTAGATAATATTTTTCCTTCAATAATGAATTATCAAAAATGTAAGTTTTGTAGATTTTTTACCATGATTTGTACGTCCCTTGAGAGACCAATGCCAGTAAATAATGATAGCAAACAATGGCATGAACGGCCTGCTATACTTAAGTCCAACTTAAAGTCGATCTTAGTCTTTGTGAAACACCCCCCTGGTCTTTCTAGACAGGTGGTTGCAAAAGTAGGTTGACTGTATTGCTCTTTGCTAATAGAAAACCCTATCAAGACAAATTATATCAAGTTTTTATATAAGACTAAAAACAACAGATTATTACAACAACAACAAAATTCAAAGAAAAAAAACAAATCCTCACTCGAATCAAAATCATCTATACACGTAGGTAACGATGGCAGGGGTCGATGGATGGGTGCGTTAGGAGTCGTAGGACTCGCTGTGTCATCGTAGAGGGGCATCTCGATATCCTCGTAGACCAGGGGGTCATTTGATCCGCTCGTTGACCCCCCGCTGCTTGAACCCGAGTGCCTTGACTCGTCCTCGAAGAGCGTGTCTCGATGGCTGTTCTTGTATTTCAGATCCTGAAGGATTTTTAATGACCTTGATAGAAGACACAGAGGATACTCATGTGATGATAATGTACATGTACAGTGGTGTACTTTCTGTGTAATTTTTAATGTTCTGACTTTATATGTATATAAATGTATAGTATAACTCACGCATGTCTCAAAAGTCCTACAAAATTTTGAATGAAATTTCAATGAAAACAGAGAGATTTATCATATTACATGTAGCTTTTTAAAAAATTGAAAATATTCTGGCTGTTACTACAATATACAACTAAAATGTGCGTCAATAGCTTTTCTTGTATTTTAAATCTTGAAAATTTGAATGACTTTTATATGAAACAATGACAGTTTTAAGCTCATGTACAAATAGCTTTGGTAAGACTCTAAACATTCTAGTCCACATGGTATACAAAACTGACACTTGCAAAATAAGTAATTTCTCTACATGGCTATTTTTCTTTTCTCGGTCACACATGATTCTTAACCCTTGAGGGGCCACACTTGGCCACACACATTTCTAAAGATTATTTTTCATTTGCTCTATTTCACAGTCTGGGAGATACTTACTTTTCTCTTGCTTTTCCATGAATTGCTTGTTCCATAGCTACTTTGAAATATGCCATCCATAGCTGTATCAAAGAAGACAAAATGGAAATCAAACAAAATGAATTAGCATACTAATATTGTGTTATGCTATCAATATAATGTCTCCCAAATAAAGTTGTAGTTCTTGTATGACTCACTTATCCCATATCTGACTGTCAGGTAATTTGTTTTTAAATTAATCTTAAATGAATGATGCAGAGCAAGGGGAAAAGAAAGATAAAAGCGCATCAATTTCTTATCTGAAATATAAACATAGTATTATTCAGTTAGTGTCTGGTACTAAAGGATTTAATTAAATATTAAAACAATATAGGCTATTAATACTCTTTTTACTTAGCTGTCCCCATATCATAACCACGAACTGAACATATACCTCTATAACAATATATTTAACAATATATTAACTATATTTACTCTAATAATATATTTACTGGAAAGTGAAATAATAAACTTGTGAATATAAGACCACAGCGTCATTCATTTCATACCGGATCTCAAAGAGTGTAATGGCATATGAAAATAATACTATAATAATATAAACATGCGTGAAGATGATTTAAGTTTAATAATAGTCTATTAAGTGACAAGGAATACGTTAAGAAGATTAGAGAAGAAATAAAGACTTTAAAAGAGAAACTCTCTGTTGAAATTAAAGATAAGAGAGTACTATGGGATTTCATGAAAATGGAAATATGGAAGTTTACAATTAAACTATCAAGAAAAAGGGCGGAGGAAAGGAAAGAAGAAAAAAATCGGAAAATTGGTAAACCTGAACTTAACTTATGTAATTTAAGGAAACAGAACTAGCCATAACCAAACAAAAATCAATATGATGTATGATTCTTATTGTTTCATGACCAGAACATTTAATACTTACTATCTTAAAGATACAGATAGAAACTGAAATTTATGAAGTGCTTCAATCAGCAAATTACATCTGGTAATTACCCTAAACCAACGATTTTCACATTGAGACTTTGCTAGAGACAGTTGCCATAGCTCATAACCCCCAAATATAGAAATATAGGAACTGAAAGTTATGAAGTGCTTCTATCAGCAATTACATCTGGTAATTACCCTAAACCAATGATTTTGACATTCAGACTTTGCTAGACAGTTGCCAAGGCTCATAACCCCCAAATATAGAAACTGAAAGTTATGAAGTGCTTCAATCAGCAATTACATCTGGTAATTACCCTAAACCAACGACTGTGACATTCAGACTTTGCTAGAGACAGTTGCCAATGCTCATAACAAATATTAAGCCCAGTCACAGGTTTTAAAGAAAGTAAGTCCTTTCTAGCATGAATATGAATGACAGTCCACGAAAGCAGAACAATGGGGTGGAAAGGGAAACTGTTGCCAATGGCTAATTTCCGATTAAAAGCTACTACTACAGGGATAAGTCGATTTTCAAAATCAACGCCACACTATGAAGCACTTAATATGAGTGGAGTTTAGAAATGTTAAATAGTGCTTGAATATCATTTTGGGAATATCAATTTGACCTCTTTGTCACTTCAACAAGTTCTGAGTATGAAGACTTTGTGCACTCAGACATCACAAAGACATGCACTTAGACTTCACAATGTGACATCTGGACAGATAGGACGGGGTGAGTTGCTAATTATGAACGGCAGGCTATGATATTATATGGATGAGATCACTGCCAAAAATGGAGGTGCAAGTTTCATCTTGATTTACTCATTAAAATCCATGATACTCCAACTCTTTTACTTTCTCCCTTCATGTGTCCCTCTTTTATTTTATAAATAAATAATTTTCTTCTTTCCTCCTTCATATTCATTCTCCCTTTCCTCCCTTCTCTGCTTGCTTCCTCTATTCATCTCTCTTTCTCTCCTTCTCCTTTAGATTAACCCCGTGTCCACACACAACACTTTCCGTGATTAGGGGTGATTAGTTATACCGTTTCGGGATAGTTATACCATTTCGGGATAGTTATACGATGAAATTGTGTGTGTGGATGCTTACTAACGATATGTCGTATAATGAAACTTCGTATAACGAAACGCGGGTTTGGGCATCGTTTCGAACTAGAACTCAATAAAGAATCATGTCTAATCACGCCTAATGACGGAATGTATTGTTTGTGGACGTAACTAGTCAAACTCGAACGGTGTAACTGGGCGGGGCTTAACGTGACCTCGCGCGAAAGGAGACCTGACCTCTCATTTCCGCTTCCATTTCATGATCGCAGTAGCAAACTGCGCACCTATACGACATTTCGCTGTAGAGTTTCGGGATTACTTTCTTGTGTGTGTGGACACCCTGGAATTTATACGATGATTCTTTACACAACGTTTCTTGTGTGTGGACACCCTGGAAATTATACGATGATTCTTTATACGACGTTTCGTAATAGAGTTTTGGGATAAATTGTTTTGTGTGTGGACACGCTGTAATACTCCCTGCAGACACATACAAGCAGGGATTCAAGAATGGTGCCTGGGCCCTCTTATATAGACTTGCGTTTGATCCGAATCAATCGCAAGTTTGCAGACTCCTATCTCTTATGTACATAGTTGCGATTTATATCAATCTCTAATAAGTTGTGATTGATCACAACTGTTTATAAAACAGGGTCCAGGGGGGTGTTTCACAAAGACTAAGATCGACTTAAATTTGGACTTAACTATGGCAGGCCTTTCATGCCACTATTTGCTCTCACCGTTTACTGGCATTGGTCTCTCAAGGGACGTACAAATCATGATCACAAATCTACAGAATTTACCTTTCTTGATAGTTCACTATTGAAGGGAAAAATATTATCTAAAGATCATAATTTAGAGACCAATGGTGAGAGCAACCAGTGGCATGAATGGCCTGCCATAGTTAAGTCCAACTTAAAGTCGATCTTAGTATTTGTGAAACACCCCCCAGGTCTAGTTAAATAAATTACCGGTAAGATTCCATTTATTACAAAGTGTGATGCGTATTCTCTTTTTTGCTTTGGAAGTAAAAGGTTTCTAAAACAACAACCGGTACTATTGACAAAAATATGTGAAAATACATCGAAATATGTTAAACGATATGATAGTAAATTCATTCTAACAATGTGGTATCCATTTTCTTTCTTGTCAGAGAGAGAGTGGATATTAGTATAAGACCATAGATAATATTTTAATGCACCAACAAGCACGCACTGCAAATAAGCACCTATGTTAAAATCGTTAGCACTACATTCTTAAGGAGCCTGCAGAGTATTATCATTAAAGTATAAGTATAAGCATAAGTATTAGTATTTAAATATTAATTTAAATATTAATATAAGTATAAGTATAAATATATAAATATAAGAATAAGTATAAGTAAAAATAGAAGTAGAATTAGAAGTAATCAAGACTACAAGTATCACCACTTATTAGATTCTAAATTTATTTTCTAAGAGTTGTATTATGTTTACTTTTATAAGAGAAAGCAAATTACACAATGACACTTTCACATATATACATATACTGTATATCAGGATCAATGCTAATATACATCAGTGATTCTAAATATATTTCACATGAGTGGTTATCTAATTGTGATGATTCTTTTTCAAGAAAAAGTGGTTATTATAACAATGGACATACTCAAATGCCTCAACTACATCAGAATTTAAATTTAAATCTATGCCCTTACTCCCAACTTGGACTCTAGCCATTATAAACAGAGCCTCTTGCCAATGTCACCAACCAATTGCAAGGATTTGGGATTTTCTGTTATTTCCTTGATTTCCACATTAATACCCTCCAAATTGAATACAAATGTCTTAAAGAAACATGATATCACAGGCAAAGATGCCTAGTTAAAACAAGAAGACTTGAATATATTTGTTGCTCATGATTCAACGGAAACAAAGACGGAAACAAGATGTATGTGCATTGTTTATCGAGGAGCCTCTTAAAGAATAACAAATAATAATGATATTCTATTGTTATTTCAGGTGCTAATTAACATGATTGAGGTTACAGTAAGATAATCATGGTGTCATAATTTAAAACCATCTAGATATTTCTGTTTGCTATCTATTTCGTAGTGTTTTGTTTTGTTTAAACTTTGGCCAAAACTTAATCTATATATATATATATATATATATATATATATATGTATGTCTTGCGCAATGGAGGGTATTCCGGATAATGGAAGCAAAGCTTCACATTTTGAGTTTATTGTTCTTCTTGTTTTGGAGGGGGGGGGGTGTATAATATTTTATATGTCATATTTAAGCCAATCAAGGAATACAATTCTCAATATTTGGAACAGTAACTGTCATCTATACCAACTATTAAAATACAATGCAATAATAAAAGAACTGCTTCATTATTGCAGGGAATATACTATCCGTATATTCTTGCTTTTGTTCTAAAAAAAATATTACAGAATTTCCTATATTCAGCAAAGTCAGAGACTTGTGATGTAGTAACTACGACTGCATCCCCCTCCCCTTCCCTTCCCTTTCCCCCTTCCTATCAAATGCCATGAAAAACTTAGTGCGTTCATTCATTGACTATAAAGGCTTCCTTCACATATGCCATGATAAACAGCCTAGGCAAAATAAAGGCTCGTTCAGATAAGAAGCGCTATAACACTGTAAGAAACAACAAAACTGCATTATTTTATTTGTTAATGAATGGTAACTGCACACAACAAAGGGCCTATGTATATTCACTGAGCTCTGTGTTACATGATACAGAAATGTGAAGCGTATTACGCTTTAAAGAGAAGGTGGAGTTCTGGGAAGTGGTGAAAAATTATTTGTGAGCGTTATCATTGTTATTATGCAAGTGTGGAAGAACATCAGAGAAAAACTGTTCCCTAAAAAGCATGGGTCTTCAAATGCCTTAATATTCTAAATATGGCATGTAACATCATAAAAATCGGGACGGATTTTTATGCCACATGTTCGTGTAGTCCCATATACATCTTTCTGTGTACAGCTAGTGCTTGTAACTTTACCAAGATTGGGCCAAATTTCTTATCATTTTGATGATTCCAGAACCTTGCAGTACACACCAATACTTATATGCTAGATGATCAACCTTTTCTGATCGATTCCACAACGTTTCTTTCGCAATGCAATTGCATAACCAGAACTCAACTTTATCTTTAAGTCATCATAAAAAAGAGAAAGCTCAGCAGTTTTGCCGCGTCATAGCTGAATGAAGCTTTAGGGTAGTCTGCTTCACACTTCTGTATTTTATAACCTAGAGATAAGTTAACTCCAGGAAGCTCCAACACCGGCGCCGCAGGCGTCGGAGCTTCGGTAAAACTGTGGTGGGGGCTTCTAAAACAGCCGATGGGGCAACATTACTGTTAAATCTGCAATGGTAGTACTTACAATTTTTACATCATAGGGTGCACGAATCCTCAGGGCATAACAATGATCACTTGAATTCATAATTTGTATGAAAGTATGAATATTCATGCTATCGAGCGCCGATCGCTCGAAATCGCTGAATATGCACGAGGTTGAGAAGGGCCGAGGGACCTGGGTTTACATTCACCGCTCTGTAGCTGTTTGTTCGAGTCGTGCATATTCAGCGATTTCGAGCGATCGGCGCTCGATAGCATGAATATTCATACTTTCTGCGGCTCTGCCGCGCATGCGTACTGTCTCTTCGCCATTTTGAATCGACGTTGCGACATGGAAGAATCGTTTGTGTAGGGCTTTGAATAACCCTTTTTTCCCATCGAAGATTTCTTCAAATTATGAATTCAAGTGATCATTGTTATGCCCTGAGGATTCGTGCACCCTATGATGTAAAATTGTAAGTACTACCATTGCAGATTTAACAGTAATGTTGCCCCATCGGCTGTTTTAGAAGCCCCCACCACAGTTTTACCGAAGCTCCGACGCCTGCGGCGCCGGTGTTGGAGCTTCCCGGAGTTAGAGATAAGTGAGCATGCGTAGGACATTAGATGCGTGCACTGTGCAGCTACTATTTTTATCCAACTTGCCATTCACTTACACACTAACCCCCCCCCCAAAAAAAAAAACACCTGGGGGGGGGTGTTTCACAAAGATCCTAAGTTGGACTTAAACAGTATGGAGAGCCAATAGTAGCCTTAAAATAAAATATATTATTTTAGACTTTTCATAAATTCCACATCAAGAACATGAAATCTCCTTGATAAAAGCTAAAATATGAATGATTTGAATCAACATTTTAAGCCTTTTAAAATAACTTTTACAAAATATTTTCAAAGATGCAAACGGCTTTCCATAACTGTTAAGTCCAACTTAGAGATAAGTTCAACTTAGGATCTTTGTGAAACACCCCCCTGATGTGGTAAACCTAGTCATATGTGAACAATCCTTAATACAGGACCCCTACTAGTCAGTCATCGGGTTGGTAATAGAATCCTTTCCTCTCCTGTTCAAACCGGGTGACAAGCTTCCGCTTTCCCTGGGAAACCCACGCTACGGATCGGATCTCCGACTCATCTCTTACTCGTATGTGTGACGTGTGACAAGATCGAACAACTGCTTTAGTCTCCCTGTCAGCCTTATTAGAGGTACTTGAATCCCATGACTTGGTATTGAAGTTTTGACGTTAGAATATGTTCTTGGTCTAATGTATACCTAATATCATTACTGACTTGAGCGATGTTGCAGGGTTTGGCACTTACTGGGACCCAAATCACATGGGCCCTGGGGGTGTTTCACAAAGACTAAGATCAACTTTAAATTAGACTTAAATATGGCAGGCCAATCATGCCACTGGTTGCTCTCACCATTATGATCTTCAGATAATATTTTTTCCTTAAATAATGCATTATCAAAAAATGTAAATTCTGTAGATTTGTGACCATGATTTGTACGTCCCTTGAGAAACCAATGCCAGTAAATGGTGAGAGCAAGCATTGGCATGAACGGCCTGCCATAGTTAAGTCCAACTTAAAGTCGATCTTAGTCTTTGTGAAACACCCCCCTTGTTTAATATCATCTCTAAACCATAAAAATTATCTGGACCCTTGTAAAAAAGGTAGTAAGGAACTCTGGATATTGTTACTCATTTGTATGCTTGGCAGTTATCCTACTTTATCCCTTAAAAAAACATAACCTCAGTTGTTCATAAATCAATTACGAGTTATTGAACTCAATGACGACAATGTACATATTTTTAGACTAAATAGAAAAAGTGTAAAGTGCCTCAATCAGTAAAATGAAGTGCCATCTATAAATCATCATCATCATTATAATCATCATCATCAATATCATCTTTACCATCATCATCATCCCCATCACCACCATAATTATCAATGTCATCATCGTCATCATCATCATTACCATCATCATTGTCATCATCATCAATACCATCATCATCATCACCATCATCATCATAACCCTCATACTCATCATCATCATTATCACTATCATCACCACCACCATTGTCATCAGCATCATCATTATCATCATTACCATCACCATCATCACCATTATCAGTATCATCGTCATCATCATCACCATCATTATCATAACCCCCATTATAATCATCATCATAACTATCACCGCCATCATCATTACCACCATCATCATCATCATCATCATCATCTTAAATTTCATTACATCACTCTCAATTTGACATCATTACTTTTATTCATAACATCATAATTTCTTGAATAACTTATTTGAGTCTACCGATACTTCGGACTACATTCTGCCCTTTCGTGACAAAGAACTACAATTAATGAAGCCTTGGAAGAAGGCCAGTTCTAAGAGGTACCACATTCCTGTGCTGCACACTTGTTGTACAAGTCACATGTTCCCCATGATACTACTCAATTCTAAATGAGGCAGTCCGATTCACCACTACATGTAAAAATAGTAAAAAACAACAATGTAAGTCGGTAATCAATCTCGTATGAAGTACTTGAGTTAAGGTTTTTTCTGTATTTCGTCATTTATATTGCAATTGATGATCCTTTTTTTTGCTAGAAACAACATTTCTAAAATTCTTTCCTCAAAGATTGTTTTCCTTGTTTGTTATTGAAATGCTTATTTAATTTTGGTTGTTATTTCAATATATTTACAAGGGCAATCTATATCCTGAAGTGGAATGAAATATCACTAAGCAATTATTATAAAAATGTATCCATTTTGGTGACTAAAATATGCCTTCTTTTTTGCATTTGCTTCAGATTTGGATTATAATCTTGAAAACATTTTGAAAAGATTCTACCTAAACTAATGCATAGCCTACATGATTAAATATGTTTGGACATTTTCATTGAACTGAAGACCGGAAACATGCTTTCTTTTGTTTGAGGACAATTGCAAGGAATGGTCCAAAGCAAGGGGGTCCTACTATACATTTTCAAGAGGTAATTATCAAAATTTGGGGGTCAATTTTCAATTTCAGAAGGCCATTTGCTTATCAACAATCACTTGCTAAATATATAACAATCACTTCTTGTTGATCTTTGCTAAAGCCTCTGAAGAATTTCACTGTATATTCACAAATACTACTTTGATATTAATTCTATATATATATATATATATATATATATATATATATATATATATATATAAAAGAATAGCAATTTTTATGGGAAAAATCATCTTATCACTCCATCCTTTTGGGTCATCTCTCGGTGTGCCTTATCCCTTGAACAAATTAGCGGATGTGACCCACTAAGGGGACACACAGGTAGCTGTCTAAACTTTACCCCTCCTTTTCATTTTCACCCAAAACTTGGTCAACTAAAAATTGAGTCATACAGCCTCCAGCATAGAAATTAATATTTCCTTTTAGCCCTGACCAATCAATTTCAGGAAAAGAAAAAAAATTGCAAGGAAAATTTCAAGATGCTTATAATTCAGGCCAGGACTTCATACTTGACTTTATGACCCTCTAGAATTTAGAATGTCTGATGGGGTCGGTCATGGTCCAAAAAAATCACTGACCAATTTCATTAGAAGAAAACGCAGGACATAAATGTGTCAATGCTACTTGATAATAGGCAGGTATCCAACATACGCCTATCACACAATCTATAAACTACTTGTGTATTACCTTTAGCAAAAACTGTATCAATGATAGAATGTAAATGACTAAAATGTGAAATCTTCCTGAATAATAGTCCAATACCAATTTAAAATGACAGAGTATATTACAAGGAAAACAAGCCCATAACTTAGAAAAAGTCATTATTGACCATTAGTTGGGAAATTAATACCGGTATTTGTGTTTTTTTTTCTTTTTCTATCATCCTGACCCAAAATGACTACGTAAACAATCACTATGATCAGGAGATTTACAATATCATACCATTTCGATTTCAGTTGTTGTTTTATCAGAAAGAATTTTGACATGGAAGATCTGAAATTTTGATTGTCACGTCCCTGCATACTTTCATCGCCACTTTCACTAAGTTCCATCACCGTTGCATGGTATTGTGAGCAGTGGACTTTACAAAGAGGTACTTTAGTATAATGAATACGCCACCGGCATGTCAACTAGAAGGCAAAGGGTTCAAATCTCTGCCACAGCACTAGTACATCAATCTACATTTGACACACTCAACCCAGGGGAGTGTTTCACAAAGACTAAGATCGACTTTAAGTTGGACTTAACTATGGCAGGCCGTTCATGCCACTAGTTCCTCAAACCATTCCTGACATTGGTTTCTCAAGGGACGTACAAATCGTGGTCACAAATCTACAAAATTTACTTTTTTAGGTAGTTCTTTATTGAAGGAAAGAATATTATCTAAAGAGAGACAGATGGTGAAAGCAACCAGTGGCATGAACGGCCTGCCATAGTTAAGTCCAATTTAAAGTTGATCTTAGTCTTTGTGAAACACCCCTGGTGATACAGATAGGCATATAGTATAATTATTCCTTGAAATGCACAGTGCGCTGGTAATGGCTGCCAGAGCTAAAGCCACATGAATATATCCCAAACTCTTTGGAAGTGCATCGTAACAACATATCCTGAATTGATATGCGCTTTAATTACAAGAAAGGAATATTGTTATCTTTTATGAATTTTAAAAGAAATGCAGTACAAACCTTCATTTCTTTTTCTGATGCTGCATTGAAGTACCATGTTCTGGAGTCTGACCTCAACCCAATGATCTTGAAGGACCATTTTCTCTCGTCGGACACTGCCTCATCTCGCATGACCCTTTGATTCAAAGACATTGAAAATAGAAAATTTATTTAGTTTACTAACAGGTAATGGGTAGTGTGGACCAGTGTTTTGAATTATTTTTTAATCATCTTTTTAGAGTTATTTTGCCAATTTCCTTATAATAAACAAAATTTATTTTTTTAAATAATTATTTTATTTAGTCTGGGAATTTAATACCATGATAGGCCTGTTGGCCTTTGTTATTCCCACCACATTATAAGTAGTACATGTATTTTTTTTAATCTTTGTTTTATATATATATATATATATATATATATATATATATATATACACACACATGTTGATTGTATTTCTTTGTTTTTTAACCAAATTTGGATATAAACTTGAAACTTGAAAATGGCTTTGAATTGGTGTTTGGTTATCATGACAGAAAATACATATTTGTTGCAAGAGGATGTGTTTTTCATTAGTTCATCTTCATTTGAAAAAGCATAAACCATGAATGTTACACATACCGGTTCTAGTAATGTATCATGGAAAAAGAGTCTGTAGTGTCACTGAATTACAAAATAATGGTATTTTTAAGGGAAAAAAAAGTATACAATTAATGGGACAGTTCTAAATGAAATACATTATACATCATGACAGAGTTACCAAGTGGAGTTTCCCCATATTCTTAGTGATCTAGTACTCCAGGATTAAATTTTTAACAATATTCAAGAAGCTTTTCCATCCTTTGATGTGACAAAAATATTTTGTCTTTCTTCTTAATTTGGACTATCCTAACAACAAGCATTACAACCAGACCCTACATACTGTACATGTACATATACATGTATGTGTGATACTTCTTTGCTGGTTTCCAAATAATTTAACATTGACAAACGTGTTATTTCCAAGATTCTTTTGTTATTATTTCACTGTATACATGGCTCTGCTCCGCAGTAGCAGTCTAGACAGCTACGTTCTCAAAACTCTGGCTTACTTGTTATTCCTAGGGTTAACACAAAGTGGGGGGAGCGAACCTTCGCTAAGGCTGGGCCGTCATTATGGAATACTCTCCCTCAATGGATTAAAAATAGCAATTCTGGTGAAGTGTTAAAAAATAATCTTAAGAACTATCTGTTTGATTTAGCATATAATTGATTACCATTACCTTTCATGTCCGTACTTTTCCTATTGTACTTTTGTCTACTTATCATGTATTTCATCTTTTGCACAAGCTGCGCCTTGAGCATTTGATTTTCAAGTGGATTTGGCGCCTTACAAATCTTATGTATTATTATTAAATCAAATCAAATCAAATCAAATCAAATCAAGTAACTTCTCTAACCTGTTATAGCCTGTCAGAGAGAAGACCCCCTGCGGCTTCTTGGCCTTGTCGTCCCTGAAGTACAATACATAGTGCTGATAGATGATGACGTAGCGTAGCTGCCACCTCCTGGACCGGTCCTGGAATCCTAGAACCCTGCCCACCTGCTCCCCGACCTCTCCCAGGACATCCACCCTACGATCCTGGGCCTTCTTGTAGAGGAAGCCAGAGTGCATGACATCTCGAAGGAGGATGTCATGAGCACCTAAACGGAAGGAGATAACAGTCATTAAAAAATACATTCTTGTTGATCAATTATTTCCAGTAGTTCAATACAGCTGCTCTGTGCCAAGCTAGTCAAGGTTATGGAATCATATTTTGTGTTCCTGGGTCATATGCTATCTCAGAGGAACTCATAGACAAAGACATATTGGAGAAGGATGTCAAAGGAACCTTAAAGCCCCATATTTGCTAAAAATTTGATGGCAAAATTTCACTTAAATTGTATCATAATGTGTAAGAGGATGACACACTTCTGCAAAGCTTGATATATGACAAATATTGATAAACGAATACATAATTTGGGTTTTCTGTTGTACGCAGAAAACCTAAATTTTGTATTCTTTCATCAATCTTTGACTTGAAACACATTCGTTTTGAAGATCCTTGCAAAAATGTGTCTTAAATGACTTCCTCTTTCATATCATGATACAATTTAAGTGAAATTTTGCCATCAAATTTTTGGGGCTCCCAACACTTTAGAGGGGCTTTAAGTGAGAGAAATTGACCATTAATAGCATTACAATTTACAAGAGGCCTATTTAACAGCTAGGGAATCTTATTTTGAAACTGGTTGTAGTCATGGTCCCAAAGCCACCATAGAGGGACTCACAGCACATAAGGTCTTACAGGAGGATGTTGTGGGCACCTACTAGGAGAAACATTAAATTATCAATGATGATTCAGATAAATACATAACATACACAACCAAATGAACCAATGCATCGTTTCATGATGCCAGCAACTCAATGATATGTGTCATGTACCTCTGGGTAGGGACTGAATGCTTGAACAAGCTTTGGAAGCAATAAAACTGATATATATTCCAGTAGTGAGCAAATATAATTTGACAGGTTTCATATCATCTTAAAGCCCACGAATAGCTTTGATAAAGCCCTAATAACTGTTTGCCAGCTTACTTTTCACTGTATTTGATAAATAGCAAGATACTGATGAAATTAAGCAACCATGAAGTTCTCTCCTCCTCAAGAGTAATATCAAACAAATGAGAGTTGCAAAATAATTAACATGCCTGGCCCAGGCATATAAATTCCTTTATGCAAGGGCTACACATAAAACATACTGTAGCTGTGGGTCTGTGGGTCTAAGAAAATTTGTACAAAATCTCTGTAAGGTTCTAATGTGGGACAAGGTGCTCCAGGGGCAACAGCAGATGATTTGTAGTCTCAAAATGACATTCCTTTCAAAATGTTATACTAAAATTCAGTAAAGAATCATCTTTCACCAGAAATCTTGGATGGAACATCAACCTTATGATACAAGAGTTACAATATGAGGATATATGTATGACAAGTTCCATTCCAATTCCTATTTTGCTACCAGAACTAGATATCGTCTGTTTGGAGCCAGAAGGGTATAACTCATATACTTTAAGTCTTTAACACAGATAACACAGACTTAATCCCTGCTGGTTCTCAAAAGAAGATTCTTACTTTTAAATGGTGTCAGCAGTGGGATGAATTAGATAGTAATCATGCACTTTGACCTACATTATTATTTTACCCACCAACCACTTGTATTATCTATGTACAGTAATTACATGTCCTCTTCTAGGCATACCTAGAATACCTGAATGTTTTTTCCATGAACACCAGAAATACATTATTGAAAATATGTTCGTCTTCTGTTAACTCAACAGATCAACAAATATTTGTATCTTGAGTAGTCAATGTTATTTAAGTTATAAATGTTAATTTGTTGCAAATGAAAATCAATAAAATCCTGTGGAGGGAAATATATGGAGAAAGACAAAAAATAAACCTGAATGTAACATTGTCTGTTGAGAGCTAGATGGGCGTTCATTCATATACTTAAAACACAGACTTTATCCCTTCTGGCTCTCAACAGATGATACTTCCTTTAAAATGGTGTTACATGTAGCAGTGGGATATATTAGTACAGTAATCAAGTATTTTGATCTACTTTATCATCTTACCCACCATTCAGTTGGTGTATCTAAAGCAATTACTTGTATGTACAGTTAAGAACTGAATTATTCATACCCCTTGTAAATTTGATACTTTTTGTGTGTGTTTTATGTAACTCAAGAATGAGAGGTGGACTGGTTGAATTAGGGCCTTTGTTGAATACTTTTAGATGTCAGCTTTCATATGTAACTTACAAAAATGACAAAACTTGGTAAGGGTATGAATAATTTAGTTGTTAACTGTATGTACTACTACTACTTAAATGTATAACAATGTCCCTCTAGGCTCTGAACAGTTGAATTGTTGGTTGTCATATATACCAATTAATACTTTTACAGTGCCACTTTAATATTTCATAAAGCTTCATAAATGAAATCTTCATGATAATGGGATTTTTTTTTTAAAGCAAATTTGATTTTCATTCAATCAATTTTCGGTGTGCTTGCAACTCTGTAGTGTATGGCAAGAAAGAGAAGAGACAAAAAATGTTTTTTCTATTAAAATACTATTAAAATACTAGCATAGAAGCACCCCAAAATGACTGACAAAGAATAACATCACAGGGGAATAACCATTTGACAAAGAATGAAGAGTTCATTCATGAACTAATAAAATTACATTACAGGGAAAATAACCCAGAAGATTAAGTGATTAACATTTTCCTCCCATGGAAATGGCACATTTCATCAAATATGAATCATGAATCTCTGTCTATTCACACTCTTCTCAGGGAACAAGAGACGTGAATGTCAAGTTAACAACTTAAATCATTCGTACCCTTACCAAGTTTCGTCATTTTTTAAGTATGTGAAAAATTAATTTGTTCCAATTTAGGTTTTCTAAGAATGTGACATACATGTATATGAAAGCTTACATCTAAAAGTATTCAACAATTCAAGTCATCCTAATTCAACCAGGGGGGTGTTTCACAAAGATCCTAAGTTGAACTTATCTCTAAGTTGGACTTAACAATTATGGAAAGCCGTTAGCATCTCTGAAAATATTTTTTAAAAGTTATTTAAAAGGGCATCAAATGTTGATTCAAATCATTCATATTTTTTTATTATCAAGGAGATTTCATCTTCTTGATGTGGAATTTATGAAAAGTCTAAAATACTTGAATTTTTGCTTTTGGGTATATTCTATTTCAAGGCTACAAATGGCTTTCCATAATTTTTAAGTCAAACTTAGAGTTAAGTTCGACTTTGGATCTTTGTGAACCCCCCAGTCCACCTTAACCTTTCATTCTTGAGCTACGGAAAAAAATTAACATTTACAAGGGATGTGAATAATTCAGTTGTTCACTGTATCAGAGATGCCAACCTCTTGACACAAAAAAACAGACTGAACATCCTAAAAAATCAGATTTTGGAGAGAAAAATCAGATTTTCACAAAAACTCGACACAACCACTGGCCTGTTGGCCCCGGGCCAGTTAAATTTCAGAAAGATGTTTTACTGGTAAGAACGGTCAAGTAAAATGTTTGCTCTTTCATTAAAATTTAATTAGAAAATTGTAAAGCAAAGTTTTTGCTGGGGTTCCGGGGTTTACTTGTACATGTTTCTATGCGATTCGCGTTTTTATGGGTTTTTATGGGTTTTTATCTTGAAAAAAAAAAAAAAAAAAGAATCGTATTTTAAGAGGTGATATCGTATTATCGTATTTCACCCTTAATATTGTACTAAATACGATTTAATCGTACTGGTTGGCATCTCTGCTGTATGTAACAGTGATACTGTAGAGGATTCAACTTACATCCGTCAAATGAAAAGGATACTATGTCGCTCGGCATTGTTGAAGACCCTTTCCAGCAGTACAAGGCTTTAAATAACAGTTATTATTACAGTCTCCAATCCTGAATAACTTCCAAGTCCTATTATCAATAGAAAAGTTGCAGGATATCCATTCGCATACTCACAAAGTAGCCATAGTTTTCTCAACAATTGCCATTCCAATAAGACATTTTGTATCTAAAAGTGTCCTCATGATTAGACAATAAAAGATGCCAGACACTTTCAAAATCCTTGACCTTGTATTCTGCTTTACATGTTCTTCACTTCAGGTCCTGTAAGACACGGCTCATTAGTCTCCGCACCTAGCAACTCTTATCACTTCAGTACATAAGGGACATCTCAGCGACCAATGAGTATTTTAGTTGTCTGACTTGTCTCCGATACTTTACTTGAGCTTTCACCTAGTGATTTCTGTGATTGATTAGTCTCTAAACTGTATTTAATTCTCCATGTCTTCCATGGACACTGTCCCAAAACATTCATCAGATAGCTGAGACAATTAAAATGTGGCTTATTAATTAGGCACTTCCGTCAGCTGTAGATAAATATATTTATGCACGTTTCTGTAGACGATCCTTCTGTAGTAAATTATAGAAACCTTTGAGTCTAGTGGCATTAATCAAGGATTCTACTGAAACATCCACATATGGTGTTACCTAGTGCTTCTGATCGTGCACATGTAGCATAACATTCAGAGCTGAGAAGATCCATTAATTAAAGAAGCCTGTCTGAATTAGACTTTTATGGTACTCTCCACATCTGGTATATTCACAAATAACACCCAAAACAGCATCTGAAAAGATCAACATCCATTCAATCTAAATCAAGTTTTTCTGTCTGGGCACTACTATTACTGCTTCCAGCATTGACGAGATATGCACACACAAAATGCACATTTTCTGAGTGTGATCTCCACATAATATCCAAATATTGAGCTTTCATTGTATTCCGATATGACATCGTGCAAAGGCACTTGCCGATTAACAATCAACAAACCTCTGAAAATAGGTGTCGATTATTTGCCACAACAAAGGAGAAATGGGTAGAGTCCTTTTTTTAAGCAGTACTTTACTCATGACTGGGAGACCCCTAAAGAAGTCCCATTGTTCAGAACCGAATGATCCTGTAAGACAAGTTTGTCAGGCCCTCTGTTACATCACTCACTCCGTTCAAGGTCGTGCAACTTTACAGGTAAGGTCATTTCTTTACAAATTAGGCAGAAGAAGAATAAAGTCAAGTTTGCTGAAGGTACAAAAGTAATGGCAACGTTCCAAGTGCTAAAATCTTCTAAAAGCAGGCAGGCCCATAAAAGGGGACTCAGCTATCTGTTGTAGAGCTAAAGATTGCTCTTTGTATTTTCCACTACAAAGGGTTAAAAATAATCTGCATTCCACACACTGTATCCAAATACCCTGACGAGAAGACTTGATTGTGCTCAAGATTTCTTTTGTTGATTGAATGTAACATTATCGTCTAAAATGGCACATTCATTTCCATACTCCTGTAGCAAACCAGTTTCCTGAAGCAGCTTCCTTTTACTCTGCATATAATGTCAACACAAACGCTTCACAACTTAGCTATAACTAAAGAAAAGAAGACAACCTATGCCAGATCGCACAGAACATGGCTGTGTACATGCAAATTGCTTCAGGGACTATAATTGTTCCAGAATCAGAATACTACAGTGCAAATTCTCTACACAAGATGCGACTGTGAAAGATCATCTGTTCGTCAAAAAACCTGAAGGTGACTCTCCGTAGTCTATTTCAAAATATAAAATCTTGAAAGTGATTGAATTACAAAGAAAACAAAAGGATCATGCCCCGTGTGCACCAATGAAGTCCTAAACAGCGTTTGAAAGCCAGAACAAACTACAAGCCACTAAAGCGTACTCCCAAAGGATCCAAGAATTAGTGATTGCTTCCTCAAAACACAAGCAAGATCCAAGCTATCAGCTGTGCGTCTCTCCCAAAACTCTAATTGTTCAATTTCCCGACTGAGCTATCTCGATAGGACTCCAGCCTCCATGAGGACAATGTGGGAATATGGAAGCAGGTGCCCTTGTGGTGTTGTCAGCACAGTGGCTTTGAAAGAGATGACTCTTTTTGGTTCAACTTAAAGACCCTATTCTCACTTATCCTGCGTCAAAGAAGGCGATAATAAGGAAGTGGTACTGATTACTGAATAGTTGCAGCAATTTCCCCAACCAATCAGCATGCACAGGATGGGGAGAGAGAAATAGAGAGAAACAGGGAGAAACAGAGAGAGAGGGGCAGAAATAGAAAGATAGATGAGAGAGAGAAAAAAAATAAGAGAGAAAGAGAGAGGGAGAGAAAGAAAGAAAGAAAGAAAGAGAGGGAGGGAGAGATTCAGAAACAATAACTTCAACCTCAACAAAAGAGTTTCACTAGGCAATTGAAACTGTCATACCATGTAACTTTTTGACAGAACATATTGCCATTAATTTACTTTTAAACAATTGCCGTTTGTGCATTTTAAGTGTGTATTGACTGTATTCCTATAGATTTCATAAAATGTAAAAGGTACTTGCTTCGTTATGTGTACATATGGTTATCATGCTCATATCATTATCCCTTTCAATTAGAAATTATATTACTCTCAAATAGATTCAATTGTTGAAGTTTAAAAGAATGATCGATTGTGTGTGTACTAACTAACTCGTTCTTTAATGTGTTAGTTCGTTTTCCTAGTTTCCTTACTCACCTGAAGCCCACTAAGCCTATGTATCTATTCACTTCCTTTACCATGTTTTCTTAACTTCTACAGTGTATATACCGATCAAGATATATAATTTTAGACATTCTTGTCAGCTTGCTACTACATGTTCTCATATTTTTTTTTCTTTTCTTCTCAGTTTTATACTTCATTGTTTCAGTTTACTTACTTTACATTTTATGCAATAGTTTTTAAGCCAGAATTAATTCCTCATTTTTAAGCTCAGTATCGTGTCATGACCTAGTGTCATCATACATATTAGTTTCATGTTCTCCTTGTGCTTTGTTTTTGTTAGTTGTTTAGTTTATGAAATGTTTTACATTTTACATTTTATTTACCTTCATGCTATATTTTACAGGTCTTCTATGTGCACCAGTTGGTTGGGAAGAGGGACCATTACGGTTACAGTGATTAAGTTTGCTTTCCTCTTCCCCGGCAGCCAACTGATGCATTCAGAGGACCGCCAGTAAGATTGTGCATTTATAATTGTTTGTGTACTAATATTTGCATTGTTATATTTTGTGTGAATTGCCGAATAAATAATAATAATAATAACAATATCTGTAAGATAAACTCAACCCTAAAATGAGTCAAACTTACATGAAATGTCTATTATACATATCAACGGGCAGATTGGGGAGGGGGGTCACAGGGGTCAGACCCCCCTTACTATTGCTTTTCATACATTTGTGTGTATTGGACCAACCACTTTTTCTCCCAATAATCTTTTTTTTTTGGGGGGGGGGTCATATTTCTTTGAGTATTGAGTCAGCACTATCAAAGTTCTGATGACCTATTTTTGCTTTTGCTTCTGACCATAGTTTTTTTGGGGGATTGGACCTCCTATTTCATTATACAAAATTGTGGAGCTGCCCCTGATACCTGTCTAAAGATCTTGACAATGGAATTCCTCTTTTTATAATATATCTATAAGTTAGGGGTATTTAAGGTATATATGTAGTGCTTGAATTGACTTCATATCATTCTAATTGAAAATTAGCCTTTACTTTTCACTAACTAATTTTCAATCATTTTTTCCTTACCAGAAAACTGTCAGGGATATTTATCAATCAACTAATCCACTAACTTGTCATTTATTATAATAACAATAATAGGTACAATTATATAGCGCAGCCACTAAATGAATATACTCTACTGCGCTTAATACAAAGTATCATATTATTACCCTGGCTGTGGCTGAGCTGCCATTATATAAGGTGCTAAAGCATTCAAGGAATTTCTTCCTAACAGGTACCCATTTACTTTACCTGGGTGGAGAGTGGCAAATGTAGATTAATGTCTTGCCAAAGGACATTAGTGCCGCGGTGGGACTCAAACCACGAACCCTGTGATCCACAGTCCGGTGACATATTCAATCAATCCTTCCACAAACATCATATCCTACACACAAAATTGGGTCTTAGTGGGAATTCCCCTTCACATAAACTGGGGACAATGCCATACAGTATATATTCATATGCTATCCAAATAGAATGATGTTTTCTGTTTCAAGTGAGAACAATGTGAATTTTGTTAGCTCGAGTTAGGAGAATAATACAGGACTAAAAATGCAAGTGAGAAAGGCAAATATGATCAAAGTCTAGAGTGAAAAATAGATAAATGGTATTGTCGAACTGCCAGGAGAGCACCTTTGAAAATCTCATTGTGTGCTAACATGTTGCAGATACCGCATTCCCTCCATCACAATGACACGTGAGCGATGCAAACAAACCAGTCCGTTTACAATATAGCCCTGCCCATCAAGTCTCTTGAGAAGCGCCACCCTCCATCACAATAATACGTGAGCGATGCAAACAAACCAGCCCGCTTACAATATAGCCGTGCCCATCACGCCTCTTAAGAAGCGCCACCCTCCATCACAATGATACGTGAGTGATGCGAACAAACCGGCCCGTTTACAATATAGCCGTGCCCATCACGCCTCTTAAGAAGCGCCACCCTCCATCACAACGATACGTGAGTGATGCAAACAAACCAGCCCGTTTACAATATAGCCATGCCCATCAAGTCTCTTGAGAAGCACCACCTAGAGCACTCTGACATCATCACATCAAACTTCCAAACACCCCATCTTCTGGAACTCTCATTTAATCTCCACACGTACAAATCAAAATTGCTTGATCACTCTGTAACATGCGTTATTAAGCTCTATCAGGTTACAAACGAGAAATCAACCGATTAGGTCACAGACACAACAGGATATAGTTCAAGCCGATACACGCATGTTAAGATCCATGGATGCTATCCCGATTCAATTACAGTTAAATGATGACAGGTTCCATCAAAGTATTGTAAACCTATTTGCCAACCATCCTGCTTACTTCACTGAACTAATCATTACCCAGAATTTTAGCAAAGATGTATCATGGCATCTTTTAATTGAGCCTATTAAATAATTTCAGGCTTCAGATAGATTTTATCATTTTGCACATAAATCTTCCTTCTCTTTTGCTCTTTTCCTTCTGTTTTCCTGCTCTTGGAATTCTTCTTCTTCCTTTCCTGTGTCATAAACTTCAATGATATTTTTAATGAAACAAAGCTCTAGGATATATTTTACCTAAAAGAAATTTTAATAGTTCTTATAATTGTTAGAGTAATTCATTCAGTTTTCACAACTGTGATATGAGCAAAATATTTCAATATTCCTGCAAGTCTTCAAATTCATTATTGACTGTCTGTCAATAGGATGGATTCACAATTAACAGCGCCCCCACCAGCAAGCCGCGACAGCCTAATTTTTCAGCTCCCGGGGTCGACATCTTTAAACCAGTGTAGCACAGCAAAAAGCTAGCCACCAATCGAAAATCGAAATGATCCAAGTGGTCCGATTTGTGTAAATTCATTCAACATGATTGATTGATCAATATAAATGGTCATTTATTTGCCAAAAAGTGACCGAAATGACCATAAGTAGAGGTGTCGTGGTCGAGTGGATATGTCACCGGACTGTCGATCACAAGGTCCGCAGTTCAAGTCTCACCGCGGCACTAATGTCCTTTGGCAAGACATTGATCTACATTTGCCACACTCAACCCAGGTGATGTAAATGGGTACCTGGCAGGAATTAATTCCTTGAAATGCTAGAGCGCCGTAATGGCCGCCTTGCTAAAGCCAGGGTAATAATCGGGGCAGCACCAGGAGCGTCACAACGTGACGGACATGTGCGCTATATAAGAAGCCACCATTATCATTATTATAATGTCGTTGATTGGGGGGGGGGGTATTTTACCACTTTTCTAGCATCAGGGCACATTTTTACATAGGATAGGCCCATCAAATCTCCTTTGCTAATAATAACGATTGGAAAAATAACCCCTGCCGCTAAGCATGGCAGAGCACCTATTGATTTCGTCAGAATCTTTCTTTTTTTTTCTTTCTTTCTGTATGGATTTTGTTACGTGGATATCTCATGAATGCCATGGTCAATGGGCAATATAATGTAAACAGTGGTAAAAACATCTTGAATCCGCCATAGCCCGTCAGAAATGCTGGAGACCCCCGCAATTTCTGAAAGCCTATAAGTTGTAGATTGGAATTCATGAATAAAATTGGGGGTCAATTGGTCGCACCGTCATCACATTTGCATATGAACTTTAAAAATGATTTTGAAAAAATAACATCCTAATTTTTATATTCATTTGACAATATCTCACTCATAGATGGTTGATTTTCTTCCAAATTTTGATATGTTCTAGCTGAGACAATTCTCTACTAGATCAATTACACCATTTTTCATTTTGATGACGTCATCATAGTTGATAAAAGGCGACATGTCAGAATTTTCTTAATTTGCGTGTTATGCCTAGATAGAAGGTGAATTCGTTAACATCATGAATCTACATGACATTGTTCTTTGAGCAGTATCTCGGATGTTTTTGCTCTATGTTCTCCAAAATTTTGGTATGTTATAGCTGAGACTATGGGCTATAAGACAATGTGCCTTCTGTTTTTTGATCAAATGTCGGGATCATGTCAAAATTTTAAATTGAAATTTGAAATTGCGACTATGCCAAGGCCGTTTTTCAGCTTTGCATGTACAGTCTATGGGAAATATTTTGGTATATTGGTCAAAGCACTTGCCTCCCATTCAAGCAACCCGGGTTCGATCCGTGAGTGTCCAAATTCTTTTTTCTCTCTTTTGCAATGGTTCTTCCTCCATTCTCTTCATCTTCCTTTACATTTCATTCATATTTTTGCTTCTAAACATACAAATTCCTTACCGTTTGGCATACACCCATATACACAGGGTTGTACCGAACAATACCCGGTAGTCAGCACAATCATTTCTACTGTTCTACATCCTTGATTACTAAATGAGCTTGTTCAAAGGCGTGTTATATGAGTGGAAGACGTGATTTTTTTTAAAGACCAAATCTTCCATTGAGTTTCTACATGTGTTATGTCTAGATCAAAGTGGCAGATCACCTAATCCGTCACCATGGCGAATTCAATGTCTAGTTATTATTATTATTATTATTATTTTTATTATTATTATTTTTATTATTATTATCATCAATCATCATTAATATTATCATTATTATTACAAGAAGTGACTTACTGGTATTTGTTTGGAATAAAAACATGAAAGTAATATACTAATTATAGATTCAAAATCTCATGTTCACTCAAAGCTCACACACTATAAACTTTTACCTTAAAACCATTCAAAGTCATTTCAAATTGTAATGGTTCTATTAATCAATGTGAGATTTTAAGTGAAATCTAAAACAAAGTCAGTGACATACTTATTTTCTTGATATCCTCCATCGCTGTTGAGCTCTGTATTTTTGAAATTTCATAGGGTGGATCGCACTTTGGTGGATCGCACTTTGGTGGTTCGTCTTCTACGTCTTCCTCGAGATCACTTTGATCAAGATCAAGATCTAAATAATAACCTTGCTCCATTTCTCCTTGAGTCACTATGGCTCTTGCAGACAGGAAGATGGGAATATTATAATATCCATCACACAATCACTTCATTCAAACTTAAAGTTTCAATATTAGTCAGAACCAAACTTCCATGAACGTATGCATGCTTCCGCTTGCATATACATGTACCTTGAGAGCTTGTACAGTTGAGAGAAAAGTGTGTTCATTCGGATTGAAACTGACAAGGACCTTATATGAGACTTTGGTGGAGGCCAGAGGCTCTTGAGCATACACTTGTGACAATTATGAAGGACTTCGGATAGTCGAGTATCAGTTCCTAATGGAGGTTATTTGGAGCAGTGAATATCCAATAAAAGCTTGATAATGTACATGTATTAAAGTCAGGTGAATTGAAACTCGCAATGTTGTGAACAATGTCGATATATTGATACCAATTGGCAATGCTAATGATGTCACAAGACACTTGAAGACAGCTAGTAGTTCTTCCCTGTATCACTTATCAGGAGTTGGTACGCACGACATCTATTCAGGGGATTTCATTCCTTAAAGCTTACTTGCCAACTTTCTCCCTCACTGCAAATAGCCCTGCAAATGTAATCCAGGGACCAAAGTTGCATGAAGCCTATCCCTATTAGATTGTAGACTCAAAAACAATTAACAGAACATATGCTCCTTTTCACTACCTCCTATCAGCCTTTTCCAAAAACTCTGTCACAGCCCTAACTTCTATTATCATTCATTACAAAAAGTACTCAGGCCTCCTTGAATGCGGAAAATTCCACTCTGGCCCCACAATTGTTAGAACCTGTGAACACCGGGTCGTGATCTCCAATCAAAAGGTTACATGTCCTTTTCATCTGGCCCTCTTTTAGTTGTAATGTAAAAGCAACTTCTCATAAATGCAGGACTTCTCTCCCTGTATAGCTTTTTCCACACGTCAGGAATGGCAAATCCTCATAATAATAATCCTTCTTTTTTACACTCCAAATGGATCCTTGTTGTAGTACCTTGCTAAACTATTGTACAGGTACATGGGTTATTCGCTCCTTATAAATATGACTGTCAATTGACAAAAATATCTCTCTGCCTACCGGTACACATGGTCTCCATGCACTTGCACTAGACCATGTAAGACACATTGTATAAAATAATCCAACCACACAAGTAAGGAGGTGAGACCAGAGAGTAGGTACAGGAAGTTAGTTCACATTTATGATATCATTATCAAGGTCCAAGGTCCAAGGTTGAGACTCGTCCTTGTGGGGAAACCCCAAGTATTTCAACACCCCCAAAAATCATCTTCTGGCTTCCTCCTTTCTGCGTTAATACCACATTTCAAGATATTATTATATACGTAGGTCGTTAAATTGGCAATAGTCATATTAGTTAGGATGGGATCGGGTACTTAATAGGTCATTAATTGCTCAATAAAAACTGAAATGAACGATGCGATGCTTTCGGTAGACTCCGCACAGAAACTATCAAAGCTTTGACCTCTGATATGTATGAGGAAAGAGTAGTAGCACGAGCGCATACTAGGCAATCTTTTGTGCCAAACTCTATTCATCTGTAAAATGGGAAGTCTCGTAGATATCATGTCTTATAACTTAATTATTCATTTCGTTTGACCCTTGCTTTCCTCTCACCTCAGAACCTTTGATAATTCTCACACTGATTGTTTACTATATGACATTTATTCTCTGTCCTTGTTTATAATCATCTAAGATCGGATGTTGACTTTTTCTCTTTCTCTCTTTTCTTCACTGCTCTACCCACCTACTCTTCCTATCTACCTTTGGTCCTCTCCAACTCTCTCGCTCTGTTGGCATCCTCACTCTACAAAACTTATTTCAATTACCTTATCCAACTTAAGCTGTTATGAATTTAGTTTACTGTAACTGTCTATGATTATGATTATTTCTTTTTTGTAAATTGATCTCTGTAAACTTCAATTTCAATTTCAATTTATGAACAAGGAACATGAATCACATATATTATGAGGCGACACTTTTATACTACATACCATTAGGCAAGGAAAAAGTACAAGTGCTACAATAATCATAAAAACTATTGTGAAATTTGATTATATTGATCTATTACAGCCTCTATTGTCAACATTGTTTACCCCCCTGGCACTTTTGGTTGTATCTATAGAATGTACACGTACATTATACAATGCAAGCATGTGTTGTTGAACTTCGAATTGTTATTCAAATACTGACTAGGCTTCCGATGTTAACATCTGTGGTCTAAGGTAATAAACAGTTTAGACATCTCGATTTGAATCTGGGCCCTGTTTCATAAAACTTGTTATCAATTTTTTTTTTTAATACTCACATTCTATGCTTACGAACTTCAAGAACATTTCATACATGAGAAACTTGGAGAAAGTATCTGGTTTTATGGTATTGGGATAACAAAGTTCACAAAGTAAGACTACCGGTATGTAAATTGAGCATAGTCATGGGACAGCTCCATTGAAAAATGGCATCTTTCCAGTCTTCTGGGGGGGGGGGCGGGTGCAGGATTACCTAAGTATTTATACATATATTTTCTTTTGATATTCTCAAGGGGTCTATAAAATACAAGCCATGCTTTTTTAATAGACTCCTCCACTATGTTTTCACCACTGTGCCAATCTTAAATGATTTATTTTAATAATTGTATAATTAATTGTATCTTTTGTCTAATTTTATGTTATTGAATTTGTATGTATTGCATATTCATTTGATTTTGTTACATTATGAGGAAAATAAAAGAAACCTTGAAACCTTCTGCCCCAATAGCTGTACAATTTCATTAGGGTTTATACTATGTTTTATCCCACCAATAAGATGTACATTACCTTTTAAATTGATTGGTCGTATGACTCATTAAAGCCCATCTGCACTAGTTTGGCCAGGAGGGATTAGACCTCCCTGCATGGTCACTGACAGGTGGTTATCTCATCCAATAAGCCCTCAATTAACATAAGAAAAAGGGGACCATGGGGGATCAACGGGTACCGCTTAGGCATTGTAGACTAAATAGAGGGCGCAAGTAGCTACAAGTAGTGCAGTGGGGCTTTAAGACGATTGGTCGTATGACTCATTAAAGCCCGTTCAGATATGACACAGTAAACTGCATTAAAAAAGACGCTGCAGCATTTTTCATGTGTTAATGAATGGCAACTGCACACAACAAGGATCCTATGCATATATATTCACTCAGCTCTGTGTTATAAGATAAAGAAATATCACAATATTACAATTACATTATCATTTTTTTGTTTAATGCCATTTTACCCCTTCATGTATCTGAGCGAAGATTTAGGACATTCTATGATAAGGGTAAGATCTAAAATATAATATAAATTCTTGGGCTGATAAACAATAGCAATTCCCCCGCAAAATCTGAAATGAACTTACTGATGTTTTCAAGTCCTTCCCTGGAGTGCAGACATGATTCCGACGTCGTTCGCTGGAGGGGTTGTAGGTGAAGACTCGTCGGGAAGTTGATGCTGATCATCGACTCTCTGCCTGTTTTCCAAGCCATAAGAGTGTTGCCGTGGTAACCCTCTATCCGATAAAACTCTTTCTGGTTAGAAACCTTCTGTTCTGGTGCCAGTGGCAATGATGATGCAGACCCTAGCCAGCTGATGCTAGTTGCTACATCCCTGAAATCATAAAAATTTGGTTGAATTTGATCAATTACCTGTAAAATGTGTAATTTTATTATTTTAGTGATTATGTCATAATACAATATAAATTTCCTACATTAGAAATGTTATAATGACAAAAATATGAGTAATTGCTTCATCATTAACAATGATCACTTACTAGTACTAAAAGATATGATAATTACATTGTTAGTTAATTAAAATGATAAATAAATCGTAATTGTAAGTTTACATAGCATAAATGATAAGTTGACTCAGTTATCCGAGATACTGTTGCCAATTGTCAATTGATCTCTGATCTTGGCACAAAATCAGTTAGTGGTACATTTTAACAAGTCATGACAGTGTAATCAGGCAAACTGTTTTCCATTAAATTTGCTGGAAACATTTATAAAAGAGAGCAAAAATTATATTTATATTTCATGAACAAATTATATATTGTGTGTATACATAAGATTTAAAACAATACCTTTTTATTTCTTTATTGAAATCCCATCCATGAGCTATCCTTCACAAAGAAATGTGGTTCACGACTGGAAATGAGCATTTTAACTGCAAAAGAAAAGGATATATTGATTAAATTCTTGATATGGGTATATTTGTTACTGCATGCAGCAAAGTCACCATATACATATATATGTATATAGCAAATTAAATCAGTACACAAATCATAATTTGGTTGTGTGCTAAACCAGACAGTCAAACAGAAGTGTTTTTGTTTTTTAATGATTGATTCCTTTGCAGACAACAAAGAAAAGTAGTTTCCATGCCTTTTGATTCGAACAATACTATTCAAACTCAGAATATGGCTTGACCTTTTCATGAACGAGACAGAGTAACTTTTGTACATGCAAGTCCAAAGTACAACTGTACCCTATTATAGTCTCAACAGAAAAAAAGTACAGCATGTTATAAGACTCTAGACGTATGAAGAAGATTAGAGAGGAATAAAAAAAAATACTAATTTGAGAAGTGGCATCATATTCATCACAAACAAAAGACTAAGTTATTAATATAGCTGGAAAAAACAAGACATATTCCATAATTCAGACAAAATCAAAAGAAAGAATATTGATAGCATTTAAAAATCAAATATATGTCTGGATATCGCTCAATCATGTTCGTATTTGATCAGGGAAAAATTTACTTATCATCCGTTTCAATATTTACGCTCTGTCTACACGAAAATTTCCTCAGAAATTCAGAAATTATTGTAATAATTTTATTATGTGTACAGTTTATTTGTATTTGTATACATGTATATCAAGATAAAAAATGAATACACTGTATGTACACACATTTTGTTCATACTTTCTGTAATAATATCTGTAATGCCTTTGTTTATCTTTCTGTTGGAAATGAAATAAATACGAATTGAATTGAATTGAAGGGAAACTCTACGCATGACTGAACTGCTTGAAAAAATGTGTTTGCTTAAAAAGATCTTTCTACATTGTTGTGAGGTTACATTATCAATTGTACACATCAATGACCCGCTTCTTACAATGGCCAAAATTAAACTTATCAAGTCTTTACTCAGCACAAAACTTACGACTCTGCAGTACAAGGGTCTGAAAATCTGACTACCTTCTATGTTTTGTTTTGCAACGCATTTTGAAAATTCCTAACGGTCGATATGACTCCACATTGAGGCAATTACCAGTTCTAATCTTTGAAGAGGAATTTTTAGTTGGTATTATCTCTTGTTTACCATAGGATTTACATAATTTTATATTTTCAGCCTGCATGTGACAAGGGACAGACTACCTTCAAATGATGAAAAGTCCTCTTTTACTCCACTAGTTAGATTTATGATCATTATTACTTCTATCTTTATTTATTCATCTAATATTATCTTTATTAATTTATTATTATCATTCTTGATATTGTACATGTACTCCTTTTAATTGATTAGTCTTGTGTGGGCAAGAATCTTAAAGCCTGTCTGCACTAGTTTGGCCAGGAGGGATTAGACCACCCAGCATGGTCACTGACAGGTGGTAATCTCATTAACTCAGCTCTCAATTAACAGAAGAAAAGGAGGATCAAGGGGGACCAACGGGCACCGCTTAGGCATTGTTTTCTATATAGGGGGAGCAAGTAGCTACAAGTAGTGCAGTGGGGCTTTAAGTAATTCTTACAGCTGAACTATCTTTCATCTGAAACATGAGCTTGTAAAAGGAAGAATGAACATAAATACATTCCACTTATGATTAGTCTTTCAGTATCAGGCCGGGCTAAATAAGCAAATTCATATTACATCAGAGCTGTACAGTGTGACATTTGGGACTTTACTTCCGTCTGGATTACATTACAGAGTAGACAAGGCAAAACATACTTACTAGACAATGTAAATGGCACTTCAATTTTTGGTACAGCAAATACATAACTTGTACACATACTCACATACTGTGAAAGAATATGTATCCATTAAAAATTATATTATTGAATGAATGAAATTCTATCATAATCTAAAATTTCGGACAATGAACATGACGACATGTATACTCGAACACATCATTTTGTTTTTAGGGCATACAAGTAAAAGCCACACCGCCTCCTTAAACAATTAAATTTGCCTGTAGAATTTTATGATTATCCAATTGTCTTTACTCTTTTCTTACCAAATCACGCTTCACTGGCTAGCACAGTTTTTAAAAAATGTGCCCGTTTATGACTAGTGCCTGAGTGAAGAAAAATAAAGCTTTTGTGATGAATTTGCGATTTGGGGTGATCAATGTGAAACTTTCCAATTCTGCAAATGGTGCAGTGACTTTAAAAAGGTTGTTTTTAATCCATGTAAGGATTAATTTTTTCCACATTTTCATTGTTTTTCATTCCAGCTCTTCTTTGAGACCATCTGTAACTGTACTAAACTAACCATCACTCTTCTCCTCCATCTCCTAATGTTGCATCATGAACTACTCCTGTTTCCTCCTCCTTCAGTCCTTCTTCACCTTCTTCTTCTCCTTCTTCTATGCCTTTTTTTTTTCTTCTTCTTCTTCTTCTTCTTCTTCTTCTTCTTCTTCTTCTTCTTCTTCTTCTTCTTCTTCTTCTTCTTCTTCTTCTTCTTCTTCTTCTTCTTCTCCTTCTCTCCTTCTTCTTCTTCTTCTTCTTCTCCTTCCTCTTCTTCTTCCTCTTCTTCTTCTTCTTCTCCCTCTCTCCTTTTCTCCCTCTTCTTCTTCTTTTCTTCTTCTTCTTCTTCTTCTTCTTCTTCTTCTTCTTCTTCTTCTTCTTCTTCTTCTTCTTCTTCTTCTTCTTCTTCTTCTTCTTCTTCTTCTTCTTCTTCTTCTTCTTCTTCTTCTCCCTCTCTCCTTTTCTTCTTCTTCTTTCTGTTTTTCTTTGTTTCTTCTTCTTCCACTCCAATTAGTGAAAGGCCTACAGAAACCACACCAACAAGGGATCGAAATACCTGCTACAAATTACAATACACAGCTCAGAACTGCAACTGGAAACAGTCATAAACAAGTAACTCTCACAACCAAGGTCCGAGCAGCTACCTTCAGCTTCAGCCAAGCCCAGCGGCCGGGCGGCCGCGGCCGTGTGCAAGCACTTGCACTTCTGACGCCCGGTTTCAGAGACTACTGCTGCCGAAAGATCAGGTTGTTGACCTTTAAATTTCCTCTTTAAAGTCAAACAAGCTGCATCAATGCTAAGATTAAATGATACGTTCTTAAAACAGAAAACACAAGTGGAACTTACCGAACAATTTCTACTTGAACTTTGAGCAACAGTTGAGACAAAATTTTAAATGATGTCTCGATTTCAGATGGAGAAGCGGGGGTCGCACACAGATCATACATATAGCTCTTTGCATGCTTGCTTGATAGCTTCCAAAACTAGTCTGCACAATGAAACTAGAATACTAAAACTGTTATCTCTTTTAATTTCTAAACTAACATAAAACAGAACTAAAGAGACTACACGACGGAAAGAGATACAAGATATTAAAGGATACTATATTTAAGTGAATGAGACATTTTTTGTTGGAAAATTCAGTCACTGAAAGTCTGAAACGAAGCAACAGGAAATTCGAATTGAAATCAAGTCTGAACTCTATACACTAGCTTAACCAAACTAAACAGGGAATCCCCTTGTTTGGCTTCTACACAAGTGCGCTACGAGCTCAGTATGCACATAATTATGGGTGCACCACCAAACTTTCTGGATGAAAAAAAGGGGCACCTACAAATGGAAACCTCAAAGCGAAAATATACAATTTCTAAACATTGGTATTTACCCCTACAACATCGTGGTTAATATATCAAGGATTATTTCAATAGCTGTTTTTGTCTTTACTTTTACACAAGGTCCAAGATACAGTTGGGTGTGATGGTCTGAATATTCATTTGCGAGGAGCGAAGTGAGCGAAGTGAGCGAAGTGAGCAAAGTGAGCAAGCAAAACATTTAAGATTTGTGAGGTCACATTGCGACCAGTTAAATATTACAAAGACGAAAAGAAAAAAATCCTGATTGAGTTTTAAGCACAATCTCATCATGAAAGCCTGAAAAATCCATTTAATAAGTTACATAATTAGTATAGAATTACATCAACTATAAATTTCAAGAAAAAATTGCTCTTAGTCGCTTCAAATTGGGGGCACATGTTATGGAGAAAGGAAAAGGAGCACGTCTCAAATAAAAAGGGGCAATTATCAGAGGTGAAAAGGGGCACTTCTCGCACTTTAAAAGGGGCACTCACCAGAAATGAAAAGGGACACTTATTATAAAGGAAAAGATGCACTTGTCGAAAGAAAGGGGTACCTTTATCAGAAGTGAAAAAGTGCATTTATGAGAAGGGGAAGGAGCTCTTATTAACAAGGAAAAGGAGCACTTATCATAAAGAAAAAGGGCACTTATTATAAAGGAAAAAGGGGAACTTATCAAAATAAACAGGGCACTTATCAGAGATTCAAATGGGCACTTTTAAAATGAGAAGGGAAACTTATTACAAAGGAAAAGGGGCACTTGTCAAAGTAAAAGGGGCACCTCTCAGATTTGAATGGGGGCAAAATTATTAGAGGTGAAGAGGCACTTAGCTGCAGAGATGGTAAGGGGCACTTATGAGAATGTGGAACGGGCATCTATTAGAAAAAGGGGCACTTATCTGAAATAAAAGGGTACTTTTCCTATGTAAAGGGACACTTTATGGGTACTTGAAAAAGTGGGGGCACTGTCTGTCCCCCAGGGCGCCGCCTCCGGCATTAGCTTACTTCTGTGGTTATTCATATATTTATATCACCTTTTAGTTGTAATCACTATTTTACATTTGAATTCCACATTTTTTATTTAGCATTTCTTATCATGAAATTATATTTGGACTGCGAAGTATAGCTTTGTAAAAATGATAATATAACCACTTTCAAGTTGTTTTAGGCTGAGCAATATTTTTTTATAGAACAATTATGCTTCTGTCACTGGCGTAATAATGGGGGCTTATTCAAACGTGGTTTATTTCTAATTCGATACCAGTGATTTATATCTGTTGCTGAAATGACATAATTTTCCGGGGGTTTTTCTAACTTTTTGGTGATTTTCACCTGTGATAATTCCCCTTTTTTTCTTTGACACGTGCTCCTTTTCTGTTCTAATAAGTGTAATTTTCCCTTTGGATATGTGCCCCTTTTTCCTTTCTACATAAAATGTGCTCATATTTTAAAGCAACTGAGAGCTATTTTTCATTAATTTCGCCCAAAGCTAGCATTTAAAGTTGATATAATTTTGTTTCTTATAAAATATCTTTTCAGTCTTTCATGATCAGATTGTGCTTAAAACCCCATCAGAATCCCCCCCCCCTTTTATAAGATGTAGTTTTTCGCACTGCGACCTCCAAATCTTTAAAAAAATTATCGCTTGCTTCGCTCGCTCGCAAATAGATATATTCAGACCATCCCACCCGACTTCAAAGTATGATGCTTATATAAGCAGTATCTTGGACCATGTAAAGAGAGAGACAAACATTGAAATCATCCCTGGTAAAGTAGAGGTATATACCAATGTCTAAAAATGGCGTATTTTCACTTTGGGTTTCCCTTTGTAGGTGCCTCTTTTTGATGGTGCCCCCACTTTGTAAGACGCTCCACCGCCCCTGGACAATGGGTGGGATATTAACTTATCATCTCATTGCGTGTGTGTGTATTGGGTTTTTACAGACGTGTATCAATCAGATATGATTATTTACGTCTGGGGACCGACCATCCGAAAGACGCGATTCAGTTTCGAACCTGCGTCCTCGGCTGAATCAGTTCAAATCAATTCAATTCAATTTATTTATGTTTCCAACGAAACAATACAAAATCAGTTTTAAACATTTACAACAATTTAAGAATACATATTGGAAACAGAGGGGTCCACTAAAAAGCAATGCTTGTACAAGTGTGGACACCCTAAATGATACTTAAAATAATGATTAATTAAATTAACAAGTTCTTAACTACAAAAGAAACTACAAAATAGAGAAAAATGGGGGATGCCAACAGAGACGAGAACAGGACAAGACAGTACCTTACATGACAAACATGGGAGGATACGTTTACAATACAAAGAGTAGATAATGCCCCCAAAAGGAGAGAGATCAGGGTACAGAAAATAATTTTAAAAAATGATGAGGTGCATGTGGGGTTGAGAGGAAAATGAGGAAAGAGAGATGCGCGTTAGAAAGGAGATAAGCTTGAGAAGGCACAATATAATATATCAAATTACATTTTGAGTCAGCGAGTAGAGAATGATCTTGTATTAAAAAAACAAAAAAACAACAACAACATATAAATTTAATGAGGTTGATATGATTGTAATAAAAACAATTTCATTTTTTTTTCTTAAAAGTATTAATCGATGGAGCATTTTTTATTTCATCACTTAAAGAATTCCAAAACTTTGGACCTTCATATATGTACGTTTTTTGGGCTAAAAGGGTCCGCAAGAGAGGTAAATGAAAATCGTCCGAATGTCTTGTTGGGTAATTAAAGATATAAGTCTTTTAACTTTAATATCTTATTTTCAAAAAATAAAGAGTCTGTATGGGAGCGAAAGGGGGAATTACAAATTATACGAATAATCTTCTTTTGTAATAAAAACACTTTGTCTAATGACGTTTGATGTGTGTTACCCCAAACTAAGAGACCATAATTTAAGTATGGGAGTATCAATGAACTATAAAGCATAATTAATGAATTAAGAGTAAGACATGTCTTTAATTTATAAATAATACCGATATTTCGGGAAATAATTTTACAAATATTGTCGATGTGATTTTTCCATGAAAGCTTTTTGTCAACCGTTACACCTAAAAATGTATTAATGAAACGCACTCCAATGGGGTATTATCCAAAACTATATTAGCTGGCAATGAATTTATAGATTTACTGTAACTTCCACTGTTAGCTGGATTACAGGCGCACCTGCTCAAAGTGTGAAGAACATTAATGTAAGCAATCAAGTAATTTGTTATAGTTGGTAGATGCAAAGTACTCTAGCCTCATGAATATTCAACATAACAAAAAAACAGTACGCCATATATAGCTAAAACGTATAGTTTGAACTTTGTACGCCCACAATTTAACCGTTATCGTCAATATCCGCATTCCCCCTTAAAAATACAAATGCCCATTATGCCACCTGGTGGTGATGCGGATTTTTTTCTGCCCCCCCCCAAAAAAAAAAAAATCCTCTCTTTTGTAAATATAAGTCTCCTTGCTGTATGTATACACTATAGGTAAAAGGATGGTTAAGTTCAGTATCAAAATTGAGTAAATTTTTTACCGGTAAGTAATTGGTGTATGATTTGTTACTAGTATCATAATTGTGCATCATCATGCATAATATCTTTCTATCGGCAGTGGTGTGTGCTCAGTCATTGGGGGGGGGGGCACCAGTCGTTTATCTTTTTTGTTAAGTCACGGCCCTCTTTTGGGAGTTAAAAAGTTTCGCGTCACCCGGGCTCACCCCTATATTTTTATGTAAAACTCATCAAAGAAAATTTGTTTTCCTTTACTCGTATACATAGACGTACGGGACCATTTACGCGTGAGGGCTTTCAGGGCTTGTTACCCGAAAATGTATTATCCGGATCTCAAATATTGCGAGCGGGCGAGAACAATAAATGCACTTTTATTATTGCAAAAAATTAATGTTATTTAGTCATCAATATACACCAAATAGAATGTAAAGTTATATATTCTGTATTCTCTTTGCCAGGAATCATCCCGCTTTATTAATTTTGCTAGAAGTGAATTGGATGGGGGGGGGGGGACACTTTGTTGTGGTATAAATTTCATTTCGATAAAAAAATACAATAAATAAAATTATATTCGGGCGTCATGCTGCCCGAATATCGTCATATCATCATATGGGGATATTTATGGACCTCGCTGCCTGAAACTATCCCGTTTCTAAATTTTACGAGAGAGCGAAGCCAGTGAGGAAAAATACACTTTACTATCTCTAAAATATTATTTCCTCTACCCAAAGTATATATATATATATATATATATATATATATATATATTGGCATCTTGCAGTTTCTGATACTTTGTTTCCATGAAGTTGACGTTATGCCAAAATATATTTTTAATATAAAAAAGTTCTGTCGCGGCACCCGGGTTAAAAAAAAAGCTGTACTAGATGGTCAAAATTTGAGCGGGCAGAATGACTAGGCCGGAAGGGAATATACCCTTGCCCCTTTAGAGTGGAAAATGTTTGCATTTAAAGGTGAAACGGACACACATACATACTCTCTCCGTCTTTTTCCCCCGGTTTCACTCATATCACCATTTCTTTTGTTTTCACTATACGCTTCATCAATGAAGTTTTACAACATATTTTCATTCAAGACTTATCATATGTGTCTCCACGTTGTTGATTCACATAATATTATAATCTTTGAAGAGCATTTTCGAGCAATCTCCTTATAATTATCTCATGTTCACGTTTTCCTTTTCCTTAATCTCTCCCCTCGTTCTCACCCCTTTTTTATCTTCTTTTTCTTGCGATTCAATTAGCGGGCGTGCCCCGTATCTACGCCACTGTCTCTCAGTGGAAATCAGCCCCTAGTGGGCACAGCCTCCTTTCCTTCTTTTTGAGTCTCTACGCTATGCATTAGGTCCTATAAAAGATAGACAAATAATCAAAATGAAAGAAAGGCCCAGTTAAAAGTAAAACAGGCAACAAATGTTTTAAATGGCCTCATTAAAAATAAACTTAACCATGCAATGACATGCTACTCTACCAGGAATATTTTTTTTGGGGTAGAGATCATTCCAGCCAAGCCGCACATTAAATCCCGTTCAGTGACATGGGCACTGGACTGTGTTTTTTTTCTTACAGATTAGTGGACATGGGCCGTCTTGTTGTTATTGTTGTTGTTGTTTAGTGTTATCGCGACCGGAGTTCAGAATTATTAATAGGCATTGCCAATAATTTGTTTTTGGTTGAGCGCCCTCTACCACCACAACGTCAGCGGGAAATTTGTTGACATTTCTGATTTGTGTTCTCCGATCCAACATCTAAATTCTCCTGTTTATCATGGATTCGTCAAAGCGATCTCTCTACAAACCAGCGCCACTTGAAAATTACAGTGAAAAAGAAATAAGGTAGATTACTTTTAAAGATGATCGTTCATTTTACCGATTGCGTTATGAATAATCGTTAAAATCAACTTTTTGAATTGATGGACAAGTCCCACACGTTCATTTCTGCGTAAACGTTTGTTGGGTCTAGACCTATTTAAGTTTTTTGCTTCTTCTTCACTATTCAGTACACGTACAGGTAGCCGCCTTGAGGCTAGGTGATAATATGAAAAAAATAATGAAATGTGATATTGTTATCGCCTAGCTCTATAAGGCTAAAATGCATTCGTAATCACCACACCCGTTCATTCCCGAACTGCCGGGAGTTCGCAATTGGACTCTTCTTTCTTCTCATTATTTAATAAAACTAAAAAGTAAAAGGCCAAAGCACTTTGAAATCAGTTGAGATTCTAACCAAATATGTTGAAAATGTGTTTCCGCAGTGATAGCACTTTGCTTACCTTCCACATGTTCTTGATGATAATAAGATACCATGCGATTTACATTACTAAAAATAAAACGCTGACCTCGGCCTTTCACGAGAGAGTTGTGATGTTGGTTCGGCCTCAAAGGCAAATACATGCAGTATACGCAAAGATACCTGTTTTTGCATTGCCAACCTGATACTTTCTTTACAACAATAGCGATTAGTGTAAAAAGGCGCATGCAGCTTTGCAGGGAGTTCGCCAAATTCTGTGCATGTCCCTATCTTATTACACTAAACTAATCACTATTATTATCGTAAAATTAGGATTTAAGGTTTCTTTAGATAATTGTATCTTTTTATCCTTACCTCTGTTTTGTTCTTGTACTGTTCCAAAAATCATTCAAAAGAGCTAGCTGCACTAGACAATGTGGCTAGTCCCCAATACATGGGATACCAAAGAGGTCTTGTTTAGGGCACAGGCATTCTTGGTGATCCAAACTTGATCTGATGAATCATAAAATAATTAGAAAGGGGGAAAATTGTTAAAATGTGTGATCCACCAAGTAAGATTCTTGAATCTTTAGAATCATTTGCATCTCAATATGCAGACACTGCAATGTATCAAGTGAAGACATTCCTGCATGTTACTGATTCACTGACAAACAATATTTCAGTGAAAGTAGGTGATATAGTATGTACTAAATTCTTATTGACCTATATTTGGTTTCAGATGATCATGCAGCAGTAGCCTTCACTGTTGGTCAACGATGCTATGTGTATTCAGTATTGTCTGTTTGTGAGCATGTAAGAACAATTGAGAAGGAAAATTCCAGAAGTATTCTCAAAATATTGTCCAATTTTCAAAATCAAACTGTCTCTGTTTCACTTTTTCTCACTGATGTACCTACATGTATTTCTAATCATATCTTTCTCTATCTCTTCCCCCTCCTCTCTCTCCCTCTGTCTATCTGTCTCTCTCTGTCTCTCTTTCTCTCTTTCTTTCTCTTTCTTTCTCTCCCTCTCTTTCTTTCTCTTTCTCTCTTCCTTTCTATCTCTTTCTCATTTTTTCCCTTTCTCTCTCTTGCTCTCTCTCTCTCTCTTTCTTTCCTCCTCTCTCTCTCTCTCTCTCTCTCTTTCTCTTATAGGAGACCACTGGCTCAGGGACGTCTCACAAATGATACTGTTCTCCCAGAGAGTCTGACAGTGTATGCCTCACCCTCAGTACTTGCTTCAGACCCAGGTAGAATGAAAGTACATTGTATTATGGTGAAGCAGCAGAGCAAGATTTGAGTACTGCCTAAAACTAGAATCTGATCTGATCTTGTTCATATTTTTGTCAAAATAAAGAACATGTCATTTGTGATAAATGTAAATCAATGTTTGGGTAATTAATTATTTTACTAAAAGAAGATTTGATGGGTTTATTTTGTCCTTTGTATTCAAGCAATTGTAGCATTAATCAAATACACTATCAAACTTAGTGATGTACATGTACATGTAAGTGTTAGAACTTATATCAATCTTTTTTTGCTTGAAAGATATTTTGGACACTATTAGTGATCCAGCATTTGCTCCTTTAACGATTGTTTCAGGCTTTATTTTGTCAAAGGCCTAAGTTTTATAGTTTATAGGATAAGGTTGCAATTTGGTTGTAGACTTGTAGGGTTAGAGTTATGTATAGTGGTGGTAACAGGGTTGAAGTAAAAAATTCTGTTAGTCTAGGAATTTGACATGGAACAATTGTCACAGGAGCCTACATGTACATGTGTTGCACAACCAAATGCTGGAACCGCCCATTTTTGCAAATATTTTATTCTACTTCGATCTACAGTTATTACAATGTTAATTATTCAAAATCACAGACACAGTGGCAAGAATATCCCACAATTCTTCAGGATTCGGTGAAAGTGCGATGACCCCAGCTCGTCAATCCATGGCTAGTCTCAATCTCAGTCACCACACGCCATCTCTATCAAGTGATATCTCCACATCACTATCAAGGAGGTAGGTGGATCAGTTCTATAGCATAGGTGTCCTCTCCAGCAACAATCCCTAAGTGGTCAATATAATATATATATATATATACATTGAAATCTGTATATAAGGACCGCTCAAGAGAAACATGAACAGTGGTCTTTATCTACAGGTTCCTTCAGTACAGGTTTCAATGAAAAACCATATTCAAGGGAAACAAAAAATGTGGTCTTTATAGACAGGTGGTTGCTAAAGCAGGTTTGACTGTATATATATTTTATTTGTGTGCTTATTTCAATTTATTTATGTACACTAAATAAGTGCCTAACTTGAAAACCAGATTGTAGCTCTTAGCTCTAACTTTGAGTAACCAAGGTCCAGAGCAAATGACGTTTATGCTGGGTCACAGTGGGATCCCGAAGATCAGTGGTTTTTATTCTGGGGTTGTTAGGATCGGGAGGGGGGGTTGATTTTGGGGTCATAAGTGGAATATAAAATAATTTGAATGTAACTTTTGAGTAGCATTACACAAGCGAGAAAAAAATCAATCAATCGTCCTTTCAGCTTTATCTTTTGTATGGAACTTTTTCTGTATGAATGAAAATTTGTTCATTGCTCTTCACCAATTTTTTTCCTTTACTCATCCTTCTCTATCCAACCATCTTCCTCATCTAAACAGTTCACCAACTCATCGCTATGCAGTAGACAGGAGTTACTCCCCTCCAAGGTCCCCTTCCAAGCCCTCTCCATCTGACTTCCTGGAACTATCGGACTCGGACAAAGAGTATCGTCATACGGTAAGACCATTAGTGAAGTAGGTGGAAATAAATATTGTACCTTATTCATAAGGCGTACCATATACTATGACCAATAAATCATAGGTTTGTGATATCAATTTGAGGTTTATGGGCTGGTCCCACTTGAACAGTAAAGATATTAAAGGTAAAGACCAGTTTTGGAAACGCCCCTCTCTCAAAAAAATGAAATGGAAGCTCTCATTACCAATCATGTGAAAGAATATGTTTTGACTAATACGTGATGATACAAATTTTGCCGGGAAAGTCAGGAAACCGCCTACTAATTGATATATTTGGTAAATTATTATATCTATTGGGACCAAATAGATATCGCGCACATGGTCACGTAGTCCCATATACATCTTTCTGTGTACAGTGCTTGTAACTTTACCAAGACTGGGCCAAATTTCTTATCATTTTGATGATTCCAGAACCTTGCAGTACACACCAATACTTATATATGCTAGATGATCAACCTTTTCTGATCGATTCCGCAACGTTTCTTTCACAATGCAATCGCATGACCAGAACTAGCCTTTATCTTTAAAGCCATAAACTAGAATGATGAACCATAAATGATAATTGAATGATATATTATAGTGATGAACTATAGTAATAAACTCACAATTAATGATATACATATATAATGATAAATTATATGCATATGTCATAAACCTTTAACAACCGCAATAAAAGTGGTTCCTACTTCCTCCTAAACTACATTGGTATGTATGAAATGGTTGGAGCTGTCTTACAACAATGCCCGCTGAGTATCTTCTTTATTGATGTTACTTTGAAAGAGTGAAAAAGTTGTTTCTCAGAAATAATCTAGCCTAAGAAAATTACTCACTGAGTAATCTTGATGAGACATTAAAAATTAAAGACATTAAAGGAGGCTCGTTAGCATTAATAATTGAAACAGAAACCTACAACAATTTCCAATACTTTTTCCTCATAAACAGCAGGGGAGCAATTAGGGGACACTCGTTATTGTTATGGTTATCATTCAGGAGGGACCAGCCCCTAATAGACTTAGATCTAGTCTTCAACTCCAGATACGTTTACAACTGGTGAGTGGTATATTGTACATGTGAACCCTTTCACAACAATCATTCCACATGTTGTTGTTTGGCTCAATATCTTTTGATTTAGAACCCTAAAAATATGCCAGATGTATGAGTAGAACGGGCAACAAATGTTCTGCACATGCTGCATCCACTTTTGTTTCATGACTATCTTGTTTCCGATATCAGGGATTTTAAAAAGTAAAATAAGCTTTAAAATCCTTAAATTGGCAACACATTGAGAAATTTAAAATCATTGTTTTTCAATCAAAATTGGAGTATTGGTTGATTAATTGGCTCTCAGTCTCAGGGTTCATAATGAATTGAGTAAGTGTAGAAGATTAATCAGTTTAATCATTTTTCTTGCTCAGCAAGTCAGTGGTCATGAATCCGTTTTGAAGCACCAGCTTTCAAAAGTGGCCCACAAGATATATTCATATTTTACAAAAATCTTCAGAGTAAATCACAAGAAGCTTTAGTTTAGACACTCTGTTCATCAAGTAAAGAGAATTCAGTATGTCTTTGGTCAATGACTCAATGGTATCTGCAACTGGGAGCACTGTTGTACTTGACTCTCATATGAGAGGTCATGGGTTTGACCCATATTTGGTGCTTACATCCTTGGACAAGACCCACATTTGTCCCTCTTGACACAAATGTGTTAAGTGGTTACCTGGCAATGATGGGGGTAATATAGGCTCCCGTAATAGTAAAATACAGGGGCATCGGGAAAAGCAGTGTTAATCATGATGAGGCTTCTCAGGGTACAGAAGACCAACTTTGAGAGTGGTTATTGTACAAACACACAGAGTGGAAGGTCAAGTGATTATGCAGGGGGTCAATTACGCATTGGTCTGTCAGGTGCGATATAACTCAGCGTTCATCATCCAGTCCTCTAGAAAGTCACCCTCACAGTGCCCTCTGTTTAACTTCCTGAAACTGTCAAGGTCAGAGCGTGAAAATGTCAATCACTTGGCAGGGTGAAGACGTCGGGACGCATCATGAATGACAGTTTGGAGGGGATGGGCCTAAAACTTCCTCAATCACTTACTCATGACAGGGTTCGAGAGGGTAGATGTTATGTTATCAAGAATGGTTGCATAAGGGTAGGTTAGATGTAGGGAGTGAAGGAAGTAGTTACAGTTACGTCATGCAGTTGAGTTCAATCTTAAAGTGATATTGATACAAGAAGAAGAAACAGAACAGGGGGGTGTTTCACAAAGACTAAGATCGACTTTAAGTAGGACTTAACTATGGCTGGCCATTCATGCCACTGTTTGCTCTCACCATTTACTGGCATTGGTCTCTCAAGGGACTTACAAATCATGGTCACGAATCTACAGAATTTACATTTTTTGATAGTTCATTATTAAAGGAAAAAATATTATCTAAAGATCATAATTGAGAGACCAATAGTGAGAGCAGCCAGTGGCATGAATGGCCTGCCATAGTTAAGTCCAACTTAAAGTCGATCTTAGTCTTTGTGAAACACCCCCCAGGATTGATTGCTTTTTTGGATTTGGTTTTGGATTTAACCAAGAGAGGACCATGCCTGGTGCCAGCAATGCATCCTCATTGTGCCCAGATTTGTTAATGTCACACTAGAAAGAAAACTAAATGTGAAATCACCCTCAAACTGCCAATGTAACCCATGTTAAAAGGGAAGAAACATCAAAAGAAAAGACTTTCGTATATATGTATTATTGAAAAGTAAAGAACTGTAGAATCAGTCATGTCACACTCTGCATAATATTTAGGCCAATTAGTGTAGACAGTACACAACTTTATTACTATTACAAAACTAAAAGTCATGCCATTGCACAGTTACTATGTGTACACTTGTACAAGGCATACAAGTGTTCATGGATGTGGCAATTTATGGGTCAACAAACAACTTTATTATACAATGCAAATAGGTAATATTTTCTTAACCCCCTTCACTGTATTAATAATTAGCAATGGATATATCAATAGAGTATGGATTCAAGTGGTCTATGCTCAAATTCCAAACTTGGCTCTAATATCCATTGCCAAGTCATGAATCTACTTTTACAATTTTTAGGTGGTAAATATGGGGAGAAAGTCCTTGAATGCTTTAATGAGTACCCTGTCATGGCAGCTCGGCTAAAGGGGAACCACAGAAGGGAAAATAGGGTCTGTACCGACAGGTGGTGTCAAAGAAAGTTGGTATTGCATCCTACTGGGTACCCACTTACACACCTAAATAGAGACAAGCAATTTAGATAAAACGCCTTGGTTATGGACACAAGTGCTGTTTGGGGGTCAGACCCACAACCTTCACATCTCCAGTCACTTGACTGGAGAGTCTCAATGCTTACAGTGATAGGGTGGTATTCTCGAAAGCGGAATAACTTTAGTCCATGGTTTAATACTCCTCCGTGTCCATATGAATATGTTTTTGAATAATTTAATCTGTCACTAAATTTAAATAAAATGTAATAACATAATTAATAAACAACAATATAACTATGAAATAATTATGTTATCATGGTAATTTAGGGACATATCAAATTATTCGAAAACATATTCATATGGACACTTGGCATTCCATACTTAGTCGGAGGATTAAACCCATGGAGTTTGCTTTTCCCCTCCCAAGCACGGTCGATGACAAAGACTTATTAATGGTAGTTAACAATAATAAAGTGATGAAAGTGCTTGACTACGACGCCTCTACGGATTACCATTAACAATTACAAATATGTAACATCCGTTGTTCACAGCCTCCAATCAGGCACCATCGTGCATCGCCCGGGTCTCCTGTCCTTCTGGTTGATGCCAGCGGTCATCGTCGTGGAGAGGGTCAGGCTGAGGTCGAGGTCAGGACGGCCAGTATCTCATCCCCAGCAAAGGTCGTCTGTCACACCCTGTCCAGCTTGGACAATGACATCAGGTAAGGCCATGCAAAGTTTGGATGCACATTCTCAACACCCGAGTTCCTCCCTTTTTTTTTTTTTTAATGCAGGGTCAAGATTGAAATTTTTCAGGGTCTATACATAAGCCCCATGTTAAAATGTTGAAACTCTTGGGGTTTTGAGTTAGATTTCAGGCTCCTGTGGGTGTTTGTTGGTTTCTAGTCCTATTTACATTAAAATGGTAAAAAATATTATTTTTTCAATTTTTGTTCTGTAGCCAAACAATGTAAATCCTCATAATAACATAGGCAGAAATTATGAATTTTTCAACTATACACTACCGGTAGTCCCATCCATGTATATTCAATAGATTAGACCTCTTGCATAAAAAGTTATGTTCAACCAAAATTTAAAAAAAAAATGAATGTAAGTCCCAAAGACACATTCCTCACTGGTTGAAAATCAAGTTAAATTTACGTTTTTGGAGTTGTGTTTAAATGCATGTAAGAGGTCCCCACAGAATATACACAAAAATCCTTGCCAAGATATTAACTTTCCAGTTCCTCAAGTATACATGTATCATCACAATTTTCCCCAAACTTTGTTCAGTGTATGTTACCTAATTTTATTTTATTGCATTCATTTTGAGCCCATTAATATTAGGGTCAAATCGCCCTTTAAACCTGTAAAACACGGGGTTGGTTAATATTTCCCAGGTACTAGATGTACCAAACATGGAATCACTTGGTTTGGGGGCTTTATGGTAATCCATGCAGTTACCGAGCAGATACTTGATACTTGTTTTGGCTATGCTTGTATCTAAGTGTAACATAGACTGTCAGTTTGGTGTTAAGTGTGAAGTATGTATGAATGCCAAATGCCATGCCTAAAGTGTGTTGATCCTCTTAAACTACCTGTAAACTACTCTATCGATATATTTATTTACCTTTTTAATAGCGAGTGTTGTTTTCAGGGTTCGGACTTTATGAAGTATCTATTTACAAGCAAATGGCAACTATGTCCAAACCAAGGATTAGAGTGATTAGTCAACTTGTTTTTACTTTCTTGTATTGACACACTACAGTGGGTGGTAGAGAGAGAGAAAAGAGAGATAGAGATAGAGAGAAAGAGAGAAAGAGAGAGAGAGAAGGAGAGAGGAGAGAGAAGAGAGAGAGGGAGAGAGAGAGAAGCAAGAGAGAGAGAGAGAGAAAGAAGAAAAAAGGGATAGAAAGAGAAAGAGAGAGAGAGAGGGGGGGAGAGAGAGAGAGATACAGATAGAGAGGAAGAGAGAGAGAGAGAGAGAGAGGAAGCTTATAGGCAAACTGCCGATTTCCAAACTAATGAATTTACATGTGCTGTAAGTCTGTAGTGCGGGCAGCATTTGCGATGTAGCTTGCCTTATGCTAGAAATCAATATTCAATATTGTCCCAAATATACATGTATGTTGTCAAATCTTCTTTTTCAACATGGGACTTAAATGTATATGTATCCCTGGATGTTTCTAGAGATATTGATTTTGGCTGCAGCAAAATCTGCCCCTCTCCAGCCGTATAATGATAATTTTGGGGGTTTAATAATAATTTAAAAACAAATGAAGAGGATCCTGCTGTATGGACCTCCAAATATCACTCTAGATCCTGCAGATGTCAAAATCTCAACTAGTGTCTAGTGCCCATGAACCACAAATATTGTCATAACCTGTTGACTACTGCATTGTCAAAGTCCCATGGGCTTAATACAGGGACCACCAGCTTCCTGTGGGCAATGGGTTAACATCCCCCAGGGGGGGGGGGGCAGAAAGGGCTACTGGAGCCTTGCTTGATTAATAATGTAATAAGTTTGAGGTCTTTCTGAATGTTAGGGATCATGTGCCCATGGAGGCTGGAGCCCTGTTAATTAATTTTTTGTTGTTGTTTCCCTTTAAAATCTGATTGAAACATGTACTGGAGGAACCTTGCATAAAGACCACCTGCCTATAAAGACCAAATTTTTTGTCTCCTTTAAGCGGTACATGATCCAATCTATTTGTGATTGTAGGAACAGGATCATTCTGATTGTTTGGAGGGGAGGGGAGGGGGGTCATTTTCCCACTAGCCCCTGTTAATGCACCCGTCAACCGGAGTCTTGAACCTACCCCCCTCAAGGGTCGTCAAGCATTCAACATCAACTCGACGTTGAATCTTGGTGTCGCCAAACTCAGAGCATGATGAATCTTGACGTATTTTTGTTTGGCCAGAGTGAATCTTCACCTTATTTTGTGTAGGAGAAGGTGAATCCTTGCCTCATTTTTTACCGGATGTTGTGAATCACTGAATCTTGAACTAATATTTTTCACATACAAGTGAACGAACGTTGAGTGAAAAAACAAGATTTTAATAAACAGTGACGTGGAGCTACGAGTACTGTAAATGTGGTAATATTCGGGTGCTTTAATTTTCACAGAACTCAATTTAAAGTCGGAGTCTGCGAATATATATGCACGATTTTAAATGCGTATTTTGAACAGGAACAGTTCGAGAAATGCATACGTTATGACCTAGCTCACGTGTGTGTAAGTGAGCGTATAAACTCTTGTTTAAGGTGCATATATATGCATCTTGTAGAATATATTATAACTTCTGAAAACAAAGTGTATACATGTACGGAGTTAATGATGACTAATGAAAGATAAATTATCAGAATTAATATTTCCCCTGTCTTTACTCCACATGAATAATACATCCCCCAACCAAATAAATCAGTTAAAACCATGCACACAGAACCTCGCAGTCCGATCCTTGCTCGCGTCTAAAATTGGACCTCTGACTGTGTCGTGCTTATTTGGCGCTTATTTAAAAACATGGGTTATGTAAGTGAGGGTTTAAACCATGGGTTAAATTTAAACCTCCTTTGTGAATTCGGGCCAATAATTTTAGCGGCGAGGTGAATCTGCACCCTATTTTTTTTGGAGATAGGTGAACCTGCACCTTATAAATGATTTCAAAGAGTGAGTCTTGACCTTTATTTTTACGAAGCAAGGTGAACAAGAGGTGAATCTGTGTGTCAGACGTTCAAGACCAAAAGTGAATAAGAGCGAAGTCTTGAGGGGGGTAGGTTTAAGATTCCGGTTGATGGTGCATTAGTGTTCAGTCCTGCTTAATACATACAACTTGGTCGACATACTATTCAAGGTTGTGGGAACAGGGCTGATTTTGCTCCAGTTTTAAATGAACTTAGTCATGTGTGTCACCTTGAAGTCATCAAACAAAAATTGATCTTGAATCTGAAGGGCAATTTCCTGCAAGGGATCACCCTCATGCTATAACCCACTCCATCCGATGGCCTCAATGAATTAAAGGCAAGCTCAAGTTATCTTAAGGACACAAAGTAGATTCTCATAGAATGAAATGAATTGGAATCTGAATTTTCAAGACTACAGATAAATGTTTGGCTAAATGTTTTGCTAAATGTTTTTGGTATAAAATGTGAAATGGCCGAGAAATTAGCAAAACTGTAAAGAAATCTGACTATAGTAGTTGTGTTCATGTGTTCATGTATGATTTGCACAAGGTCCATATCCATACGTGCAAATGAAAGAACTGACTGATAATTGCACTGCTTGCAAATTTACAGTATGTTTTTTATAAAGCATTTTAAGATAGACAAATGTACACACATCCCTGTTCATTTTCCTTTTGAAAATTCGACGTGGTCCATGCACCCCTCCCTGTACATGATACTAAATAATGATAATACGGATAGTAGTAATCAACACTTTTATATTATTTCCATTATTATAAATTACACATAAGATGAAAATAACAACAGCATGAAGTTTGGATGATATTCACTAAGCCTGACCATCAAGAAGAATAACTTAAGATGGGACAGATTGAAACCTGACCTAATTGTGGCTTGGAATGTACATACCCTAGTAAAAAAACAAAAAACACACACATAGAGAACAAACAACACAGAAAATATATTTTTACTATTTTTGACTCTGGATATATTTCTGTGTATTTTCATTTTCTCCATAAGAATATAGAAGTAAATAGCCAAGAAATATATTTGTTTGTAAATTGTATGTGAAAAACGACCAGGGTACCCTTCGATTTGATCTTCTTATTCATCAACATGAACATCTACACAGAAATGAAAATCAAGAGACATGATATTAGATATAAAATAATATTCATCTGATCTGTCTAGCCTCACCATAAGGAATAGCTCAAGATATGTCAGATTGTTTCTGAAACCTAACCTAACTGTGACTAGGAATTACCCTTCAAACTAATCCACTGTTAATCTCCAATTGAAGATGTCAAATGATCATCCTGAATCATGGAAAGCCAGAAACATAAATGGACATGTATAAGACTGAGGGTGCGTTTATCGTTCAATTTTTTGCCTAGAATCAGCACTTTCAAAAGTCTTTCAGGCAAATTTTTAAGGTGATAAACGCAAAGCCTTTTTCAAATGTCTTTAGATATGGGCATATTGTAACGCTGAAAAAAGTGCGTTTTGAATGTGACATACAGCCAGAATCACGTTTCTGAGACATGATAAACGCAAAGCTGTTTTGAACCCCACATACAAATCGGACCTTCCCATGCTAATCTGCTTCCCGGGTCAAACGGCACAAAGCAGCTGCGCAGAGACAAGGCCTTTATTTTGAATCATGAAGAGTCGATAAACGCGACATCCCGCAAAACACGTTCGTATAGTGGGGTTCGATATGTACATATAGTAATGCTGATTCTGAGTGGCATGGCACGATAAACGCACCCTAAGAGTGATACTAATCTGTCTATGAGTTTGACCATATAGCTAAGTAGAGGACAGGTGGTTTCTGAAGCCTGATTCCCTGAACTAACTGAGCCTAGGAATTAATCCAACTGAAGGTGTCAAATGATACTCATAGATGATCGACCTGAATAGTGAAAAGCAAGAAACATATTAGATAAGAATAATGCTCTTCTTCATTAGCCTGACCATAAGGAATAACTCAAGAATATGACAGGTCGGTTCTGGAGCCTGACCTAATTGTGTGCCCAGGAATGTACGTACCCTTCAATATAATCCAAGTGTTTCTTGTTTCCTTCATCACCTGCAGAAGGATTGACGTAGACGGCATTCAATGCACTCCAAAGTGCTTGCGATTGGTGAATGCTAAATTTCCTTCAAAGCCCCACTGCACTACTTGTACACGTAGTTACTTGCTCTCTCTATATAGAAAACAATGCCTAAGCGGTGCCCGTTGGTCCCCCATGATCCTCTTTTTCTTATGTTAATTGAGAGCTGAGTTGATGAGATAACCACCTGTCAGTGACCACGCTGGGTGGTCTAATCCCTCCTGGCCAAACTAGTGCAGAGGGTCTTTAAAACAAGATGTATAGAGCAAAGGTATGCAAAATGGGGTATTTCATGTACGAGAACAAGTCAGTGCCTACATGTATATTGCCTTTTAGGAAAGCATTAATCCTCAAATAGCGACTAGCCCTTGAATGAAATTCCTGAAGTTGTAGGTTCCTAAGCTCCTGGCTTACAAACGTCTTCAGCACTATGGTGAAATAATCAAGAAGTAATAAATTAGACAATAATTCAGCCATCCAACTAAGAACTGAAATCCTCTTCATTCGCTTTTCGGGTATCGTCCTCGTCGTGTGACAAATTGAAATGAAATGAGAGGTTGTCCAATTTCATGGTACATCAAATATGGAAAGTGAAACTTTCAAAACTTGTTTGCGTCAAATGACTTCGCAGCATTCAGGCTTGTCGGGGATGGCTTGATTTCCACTCTAGAGATATGCACACAGTTCCAAGAATTCAAGCACAGATACCGCTTCATTTGTAAATAAATATGAACAACTATTGCTAGGCTTTGTAAAGAAAGTTCCAATAGTCCAGAGTATGTGTAGAACTATTTGCAACTGTATGATATATCTATGTATTCAGCATTGTAGGAATTCTTTATTGTTTGGTGTACGCATGTGTGTGGGTTTCATATTTGTGTGTGTGTATGTGTGATCTTGTGTGTACATTATGAAATGCATAAACATCCTGTGCTGCCAAGTCCGATATTTCCTACCCCACAGAAATGCGGGATACACAGAGGAAGCGGCCAGGGTACATATCGACTCGGTTCCCTCGGTAACGATCCTCACTGACGCAGATTCCATGGAAGGGGCTTCCGTCGAGCTCAACCAGCACACGCAGAGTGGACTCCCAGGGCACAGCCCCGAATCACCCGTCATCTCATGGGAATCGTCCACTGCTTGTAAGTTTATTTTTGTTTTTGTAAGTTGCCTTTTCCCTCAGTTTTCCCGGTAGCCCCCTACCCGTTGCCTGCCAGGGACTTCCGGTTGGAAACTTGGCGAGGCTAAATATAGGAGCGCTGTGATGTAATTCAGGCTCAGTCGTTATGAAATACAATACTGTCATGTATTATCTGAAAAGCTCATATGTTTTCTAGGAATTCCATGTGCCTCTGCTAACTATTCCCAAGACTACATGTAGTGAACTGCCAGTTTGGACACCTACAAGAATCTTCTAGAAATTCTAGAAGTGAAAGCTGGAATGATCTGTTCATGAACAAGCAAAAGCAAGGTCATATTTGTTGTCATAAATTAGTTTTTTAAACTCCAGGCTTGGAACCAAGGCCCTATTGAAAATTAAATCTTTGTTTAAACACTGATTGAAATATACATAATGGATCATTTAAAGATTCTTTAAAGTTAATACAAAGTTTTGGTAATGGGTCATGAATTTGGTTCAAATGAACATATTGGAAGCATATGCGATTTTACAATATTCAGTGATCGTTGTCGCGGTTGAAATCGAGTCTAAAGTGATGAAAGTAAATAATAAACTCTTTATGTTGTATAGCGCCCTCTCAAGACTGATATTACTTTAGCTTTAAAACAATGTTTCTTTACTACAATCGACCGATTTGCTATTCCCGTTTGGAAATTATATATCAGAACTGCATATTCTGAAATTTTCAGGGTCGCAGCTACCATGGAATGGCCTTAGGCGCTATTTGAAATATTTTGAATTTACCGGGAGCACTGGTAAATTTTGATTATTCAATTTGCTCGAAAGCAGAAGTGTTTTAGGGTCTAATTTTTTTAGTGCTTATAATACATCCACAGGGGCATCCAAATATATCAAAAATTTAAAGAATTACTCTCCGTCCAATTTCAAAATTTCCCAAAACTTTTCATTACCTTTATTGATTTGCAAATTAGATAAAGAGTTAAAAACCAACCAATCAATCTATGACATGTATGCCTACATGTAATGATTCATAACAATTGGGATACTTTTGACTACCACCTACCACTACAGCTACTGTTATTTATGCTGCTGCTGCTACTTTTACTACTGCTACCATTACTTCTACTACTACTATTACTACTTCTATATGCTATATATACTTCTACTACTATCTTATAAGAATATTTTTGAATCATCTTTTGAATCATCCACACTGTTTTTTTTATTTACATGTGTTTGTTGCCTTGAGCATTCCTGGGGATGGATATATGCACATTAGAAAATAGAAATGTTGCTTATATTAATTCTGTTATTACTAGTGCTGCTTTTTAGGGTCCATTTGGCAAATGTTATCAATCGAGAGTTAATATTCGTCACTCATTTCAGAAGACCACCTAGATCTAATGTTGTAGTCTATGACACTTTGTGGTAGGTCTACGGATACACATGCAACATGTTTAATGATGTTCAGAGATCTGATTGACCCCAGGCATGACATCACACACCCATCCCCATTTCCCTTTCTCTGATGTGACCTGCTTTTTGATGCTTCTACCCTATAGAGCAGGGCCTCAGGTTGACATTTTCTTTTTTCAAAATAAACCTATATATGCATCATTTCAAAAGGCTATCCCAGGTCTTGTGCCTTTGTACACTTTGTGGTAGGTCTACAAAAACACATGATAGAACAGAAGATCTAATTGACTGCAGATGCGGTATAACACGCAACTTTCTGGCGTGACCTGTTTCTTGGTGCATTTACCCTTTACATACAACATAACCATATAAATAAGAAGTAATGGTGAAACATGAAAGTTTTTGCAATTCTCATTTTTGCCCTTTACCCGCATATATTTCCTGTACTTTACTTGCATTTTGTATAGTTTTCATCAAAATTTTAATCAATATTTAATCATTTTGGTATTAAAAAACTTCATAATACAAAAATTATTCTTACTTTTTTACTACATAGTCTCCCTTTACCAAAAACTTCGAAATGGTTCTTTCACAATCCAATCGCATGACCAGAACACAGCCAATTTCAATGGACTGACTTGAGACAATTTGTAATTGGACCGAGGATTTACGTCATCAAATAATCTTCTTGAAAAATCTGACAAAATAGGCATGACATCACAAGCAATTCTCGGAGTCTGGACGGGAATTTTTCATCACTGTAATGAATTCCCCCATGGCTTCTGATACTATCTGTTTCCTCTTCTCCCATCTATTTATATTCATGTCGTCCTTGAGGTCAAAAGATTTAGGTGACCGTGGACCTCACTCACAGTTACATGTACACATTTGAGCATCGGTATGGACAAATTGGATGTACATGCAAGCTTGAAGGAAGGAAATCAATTAATAAATTAATAAACCTACAGATTAGCTAATCAAAAGAAAGTGTAGTAGTATAAAAATGTCTGGCTGGTAATTATTATTTTCGACATTAAATCCACCAACAGCTAATACGCTAACACATAGTTAGTTTGATGTTGAAATCATTATGAAGATTTAATCCAAAGCCCTCAATTGCGGAAATGTGTAAGTTCGTTCTCAAGTTTGAAAATTATTGCAAATTTTAGAGTGAAATTATGGATTAAGCTCATTTAAGGTTAAGATCAAACATATGTATCACTTTCATAATACTCCTGCTGGTATTGGGACTTAAACAGTACCTTAGATTTTTGTAAGGGTGGATTTAAAGAAAGAAATGTGAGATGAATATCAGACCTGCACAAAGAGAAGAAAATAATTTTCCAAATGAATACAATATCAAAAGATACACAAAGATATGGATGCGAACAGAAAATGAATCAAAAATCCAAACCACTGTGATACATAATTATAGGATATAATAATAAGATGGCTAGAATCAGAACCTACTCCTTCTATGCCAGCTAGACAGGGAAATTTCCTATATGTGTGGCACATTAATTATTTGTGCATCCATAAATGCATAAGAGAGAGTAGAGAGAGAGAGAGAGATAGTGATAGTGGGAAGGGGAAGGGGGCGGGGGGGCAGAGGCCAACACAGGAAAACCCGACGAAAAATAGGAGGGAGAGAGATAAAGAGAATGAGATCTGTTTTGGGGGTGTCAAAGTTAAATTGAAATTGAAATGTATTCTATCTGTATCATGGTATTTAGACATAACAAAAGGGACTGTCCCCATAGCGCAATGTATACCAGCATACTGATTTGTCATTGGGAACACACTAGCTGTTTGCAGTGAAATGTCATTCAGTAGCGGTGATCAATGGTTGAAGTAGACATCCACTGTCCTTGATCATGTCCATTTTAAGAAACGTTCAAGGAAGCCATTGTCTGAACAGACCACATCTTTGCCAATTTTTTTTTTTATAAAGGTTAGTCCTTTTTTCATAATTGAGAACATAGGCCTCTGTCTTTGAATGAATAGCTTATTTTCTTGTCAACTGGAAACAAATGAAGTGATATATGCAGGGTTTTCTTTACTGCAGAGGTATAAAAAGATTCTATATCACATGTTGCTGTGATAATTGCCATACGTTCAATTTTCAACACTAATAATGATACCTACCTTCAACCCAGGGCCACACACAGAATTTGACCCTAATCTTAATGTCAAACTTGATTGCAAGTTGGCAACCTTAACCTTGATGCCTGGGACACATGTTAGGAGCAAATATTGGGTCTGCTATTGTTTGTAGCATGACATGTATATTGACGGAATCGAATTAATAATAATAATAATTATAATAATAATATCTAGGATTTATAAGGCGCTAAATCCACATGAAAATTAAATGCTCAAGGTGCACTAGTGCAAAACATGGAAATACATAAACATACTTGTACAAAAATACAATATAACACAAAAAGAAGAAAAATCAGATCAACTAAAAGCGAACTGGAAAAGATAAGTTTTAAGGTTTACTTTTTAAAGATTCTACTGTAGGAAGTAGATAACACGCGATGCAGTCATTTTTAATAGTCCCTTTGACTTTTTATGTACACTATGCATTACAACGGTGCACAGTTTTGTCAAATACAATAGTGAAACATGTTGAAATTAGGACTGTATAATCTATATTTTCACATGCTTGTAAGGAAATCATTCCTTAAACAACAATCTAAATTAATAATGTTTTAATTTATTATTTATTCTATTCAGAGCCAGAAGGGCATTAATTATAAAGTATATGAGTGAACGCCTTTCTGGTTCCAAACAGATGATTTAGTCTATCTTACTGTGTAACATTTCAAATTTAAAGATAAGCTTCAGTTCTTGTAATGATGGAAAATAGATTCTCACAGAATCCAACAAAACTTAGACTAAATGTTTAAGATTACAAATAAATGACATGTGCCAAACGATTTTGATAGAAAATGTATACCAGTAATGGTTGAGTAATGAGCACAGAAAGATAAGGAATCCGGGTAATAAAGTAGGCCCGACACCATGTGCTTAACACAGGTCACTATGTGCAAATGAGAGTTGTGGTTTTTATTGAAGATTAAATTCCAGCAAGTTTTTGTGAGTTTTGTTTTTATTTTACTGGTTCAAACAATCAATCTACTGCAGGATAAACAATTCAGAATGAATTATAGCCATGTTTTCTTGACATACGATTCCCATACCGGAGTTCAGATTAGCTTTAAGATAAGAAAGAAATCTTGTCTGACCGAGAAGGATGTATATTATTGGATATCGTTATGATGATTTACCAGTGTTATTGGCAGTGGATCAAGTAAGGAGTGTGTCTTTGATAAATTTGATTAAACTTTGGAAATACGATTCATGTATTGTCAAGCTGGTTTTAAAATCATCCAAAATGTCTTTTTACTCAATGTCTGGCTTGCCAAGTTGACATCAATGTCATGTGATTAATTTACAAAACAATACAGAAAAAAAGTCTTTGTATATTATTCTTCTTACCAGTATATATATGTATATATATATAGCACATACTTTAATTCGATTTGCAGGCATTTATCAAACAATTGAATTTGCAGTTTAAGAGACCTGAATGGGGACAATGTATAAGTGGATGAAAATATTTGTACTGAGAGTTGCAAGAAAAAGTAATGACACTGATTAAATATTATACAATTACTTATAACCAAAATAAAGTGTATACTGTTAAGGCCCCTTTTTCGTCTGTATTTCTTTTTTACCACACAAAACAAGAATGGTAATAGTTACAGTGCAGTGTGATATAGGTTATGCTTCTGTTACGAATTCCAAAAAGCTTCCAAATTCAAAAAAGAATTCCAAAATGCTTGAATTCCACATATCCATCTTTAAATACTTGACAAGGATCACAAAGATCATAAAAACATTAAAATACAAGCAAAAAAAAGTTTAATCCAGATTCTTGTCAGATTTCTAAATTAATGTTCGCCTCATTCACATGGAAAAAACAAATTCCTTTATAAAATGATGTCATGGATATTTTGCTATAATTCATCAACTATGGTAAGCTTACTTGAATCTGACAAATTGCTTATTAGGACTTGCCAAAACGGCTCACATGCTTTAGATGAAACCTGTTTTAATTCCTCACACTGTCATCTCTTTAACAAGCAAGCCATCTTGCTGAATCTGGGATGACCCCCTTGTTACTATTTTTAATCGCTCGTGATCGACATATGCTTGCCAAAAATGACAAAATTCGGGACAAGCACTCAGAGAGTGAGTGGGCCGAGCCTCAGAACAGATAATGGATGTTTCCGATTTGAGATATTCCTAGATCTTGAGCTGTCAGAAGAGTCTTTTTGGGTCATGTTTGCGGAGGCTTAGAAACATCTTGGTGTATGCAGTTGCCAAGAAATTTTGGAGTAGAATGTTTTGGATTGCAATCTGATTAATTTGCGGATTCTGCACTCAGTCGAGCTTCAAGGATGTCGTTAATGTAGTGTCTGTGGCTCAAAGAATGTATGAAAAAGTAAAGAAAAAGAAACTTGTTTTATAATTCATCAATTCTTTTTTAGAATGACATTTATGTATCAGTCAAAAGATTAGAACTCCCAAAATACTGTGCACAAAGTTTTAAACTCTACATATTCTGCAGAAAGTTTTGAGAAATTGATTTTATCTAAAAGTCTATTAGGGTCATGTTTGTGGAAGCTTAGAAACATCTTGGTGTATGCAATTGCCAAGAAATTGTGGGGTAGAATGTTTTGAAGAGCAATCTGATTAATTTGCAGATTCTGCACTCAGTCGAGCTTCAAGGATGTCTTTAGTGTGGTGTATATTGCTTGAAATATGTGAAGGGTAAAAGAAAAGGATTCTTCTTAAATTAGACATTCATCCTACCCCCTAAAAAAAAAGATTTATATATTAATAGAAAACTCTGAACACCCAGAACCTTTCCAAAATCTTTAAACTAAATCTACTACAATAAAGAGTAATAAGTGTTCAGATTTTTTATTTTACCGGGAGAGTCTTTTTGGATAATGTTTGTGGAGGCTTAAGAACATCTTGGTGCATGCGGTTGCCAAGAAATTGTGAGGTAGAATGTTTCATCGAACAATCTGATTAATCTGCAGATTCTGTGCTCAGCCGAGCTTCAAGGATGTCATTAATGGAGTGTCTGTGGCTTGAACAACATGTAAATTAATGTTTGAAGAAAAGGATGGTTATGAGTAGAAATTCATTAATTATTTTTAAAATGAAAGTTATATACATGTATATTACTGGATAGGTTAAAACACCCATAATTCTGTACACAAATTTTAGAACTAAATTTGATGCAGAAAAGAGTAATAAGCATTCAGATTGGTATATATATATATATATATATATTAACCCCAGTCAAAATAAAATAGTCTAAAGCCATGTGAAAAATAGTGATTTGTTTGTTTGTTAAAGACTGTTTTCATCTCTGAATATATATCTTTCATCTATCTTTTGTTCCAAATCCGCAGCCTGAAAATACATTTTTTTTTAAATTTTCCATATTTAAAAAAAAAAAGAATAGAAGAAAAATAGTCTAGTTTTCTAGGAAATACCATACAAAATGTAGAGAAAATTATAGCCCCAAAATTATATTTTCCTGTGTGAAAAACAACCAGGGTAGAGCAGAGCAATGCGAAATACCTCCTTTCAATCACAGAGACAACGTGATGTCACTGATGGGAGTGTGATACACAGTGCATTACTGACCTTGCTCTGGGAATGAATGAGTTGTCTCAACTCTCAAGATACAATTCTGTGTCGCTTTATATTGTCTGTTCACAAGGCTTTCAGCCACATTAGTTTTGTTTGATATTTCCATACGATGTACATGTATATAAGTGTTAAAGATAAAGATCAGTTCTGGTCATGCGATTGCATTGTGAAAGAAACGTTGTGGAATCGATCAGAAAAGGTTGATCATCTAGCATATAAGTATTGGTGTGTACTGCAAGGTTCTGGAATCATCAAAATAATAAGAAATTTGGCCCAGTCTTGGTAAAGTTACAAGCACTGTACACAGATAGTGGTATATGGGACTACGCGACCACGTGCGCGATATCTATTTGGTCCCAATAGATATAATAATTTACCCAATATATCAATTAGTAGGTGGTTTCCCGACTTTCCCGTCAAAATTTGTATCATCACGTATTAGTCAAAACATATTCTTTCACATGATTGGTAATGAGAGCTTCCATTTCATTTTTTTGAGAGAGGGGCGTTTCCAAAACTTTTTTTTTTACCTTTAAAGACCGAATTGGATATTTTGTTTCTATTTATTTCCAGAAATTATTAAAGGACACGATAGCATTTTCGGCACACTGTCAAACCTTTCCTGGCAGGAAATTATCATGTAGGGAATTGGGAATATAGCTGGTTAACCATAATTTCTATATGAATCATCCTCTGATGGCAATAAACACAGTGTCATCAATTCTATAACATCCATGTAGTGGCATGTATAAGCATGTAGAATTTCTTGCATCAATAGTCTATGAGTGATAAATTGATTTTGATGTCAAGACAACTCAAGACATTAACTTTTCCTGGAAAAACTTGTTTAAGAGATGAACGATAAATGTTTCTGTGTCATATCTAAGGTACACAGGTAATTAATTGTGATTACTTGGGGGATTGCTGGATATGGCTGAAGGCCAGACAATTATACACGATTAGTTTGTTACAATTTGCCTGGGAGGGTGGATGTACACATGTGTTGACATGTGACACGCACATGAAGCATGTACACTGTCAAAAGGATTAAAACCAATTCATGGGTTGAGTCATTTTCGACCTGTTACCATGGCAACGGAGCAACCATTTCTGGATAGAGGGGGGCCCTCGTTGGTTTTAGGGGTAAGTTAATACAGACTAAGGACTTAGTCCAAGGAGGAATGGTAAAGTTGTCATATAGCAGTTCCGAAGAAATCCAAGGTTTCATTAGATTCCACTTTAATCCCTTTTGCATTGGAGAGAACTGTCTGGATGAAGCTGGATGAAGCGGGTTGCACAAAGCACAGTTTGTTCACATTTCTTGGACTGTTTTATGAGGCCTCATTCACATATATGACAGGATAAACCTTAAAAGAAAGCCATGGCAAAATAATAATCGCTATTTTAAATGTAAGATGGAGATCGGGGTTTAAAAGAGAAGCCGTATGCAGAGGAGACCTCAATTCCTGCTCCCTTGTACATATATACAGATAACAACTAAATTGTTCATACCCCATGTAAATTTGATGTTTTTTGTGTTTGTCATAACTCAAAAATGAAAGGTGGCATGGTTGAATTAGGGTCTTTGTTGAATACTTTTAGATTTAAGCTCTAATATGTCACATTCTCAAGAAACAAATCGGGACAAATCAATTTTTCATATACTTAAAAAATCACCAAATTTAGTAAGGGTATGAAGAATTTAGATGTCAACTTTTAATGTATCAGTTGTAAGATACATGTTGCTCAATACTGCTATATTACTTTATTCATCACAGCATGTGTTTTACAGATGGCTTACCACATATTGTGTGAATAAGGCTCTAAGGAGGCTGGATTAACAATAGTTTGCCCAAGGTTTGTCCAACATAGCAGCAATCATGAAATACATGTAATGACAGAATGTAACCAATATTTTGAATGATGTACCTTGAGCTGTATAATAAATAAATTGTTCTACTAGTAGTTGATATAAAAATATCATATTGAATCTACAGTTAACCCAAAGTTGCACAAGTCAACATTTTTCGTGAGTCTACCGGGTAATCATTAAAAAATAAAAAACTATACAAAACATGTGAGATTTGCACTTCTTAAGTCGAATTTTGCATAAGTCAAACTATTTTTTGCGGTCCCAACAGATTCAACTTAGGCGGGTTATCTGTACGTAGTGTTAACCCTTTTTTTGGTCTTGTTTTGTATTTGTTTGTTTGATTGTTTTCTAAAACCTTTCCAAATTTCCAAACTATTAAGGGTTCAAAGTGGGTACACAACTATAACACATATTATGATACACTGATACTGCCTTCTTCTATTCTATTAAACTAGAGTACTACAATAAAACGTCAGAAATGATACCACAGCTGAGACAAACATCAAATTTCATACATTCTTATTAAAATGTTAAGAGTAGCAGTGGAAAAGAGTCTTCTATTATTTAGGTCAAAATGTTTTTCTTCCAGTGTATCAAAACTGAGGAGGTAAATGTTCATACATATTCCACAGCCATGTTCATGTACGTCATCTGTTATTAAAGAGTTGGAAGGGTGTTAACTCTGTAACCAAGGATATGGGTTAATGTTATTCTGGCTTCCAGCAGAGGGTTATTACACAGTACATGTATGAAACAAAGCTGGATTTATTTTCCCGCAATGACTTGTATTACTTCCAAGCCTGATTACTTTAAAACCATGCCCTTCTGAAAAAAAGAAAAAGTTATAATCTAGAAGTCTTGAAAAGGAAATGTGAGTGGAAAGCTGGGCCTCTGTATCGCTGATCCTGGACACGATCAAATCCCAGCCACCTTCTCTTTCCAAGTTCACCCCTTTTTCTCCTCAATAATGATTACACCCACGTGTAGATTCCTGTGGTTTGGCGCACGAGGCTAGACCGTTCCATGCGCGTGCATAGGGGGGTCAGGTGGCTTGGTAATGAATTGCCACTTAAGGAGGGAAGCTCATAAACAGGAAATTAGAAAAGTTTCCCTTTGCCTCCCTGCGATGGAGGATAGACACATTGGGTATGTAAAAGCAGTCTGTACATTTAGTGCACAAGGTTTAAATAAAAGCTTGGAGTAATGCCTGAAATCCAGAATTTGAGGGAGGAATTTCTAGTTGACACTAATTTCTAGTTGTGTTTTCTGTTAAAGAATAGTCTCCTAAGGGGGGTATCTTCAATGTCATTACCACAATGAGTTTTGCTTCTATATCATCAGGGGAAAATATACTTTGTGGCTTGGATGAAAATCAGTTAGGGAAATAATGCACCGCATCATATTGTCCTAATTATTAAAGAGGAGAAAATAATATCAAAATATCCATATACTGTCTATATTCACCTACATGTAGCTGAGGATAGAGTATTTAGACTGCAGAGTTTTAGTGTATTTTCTTTACAGCACAATATCACTACATAACTTTGATTACATTAATAATCAAGTAAAAAATGTTGTAATGACTGTGGATGAAATTTTTAATGCATTAATCAATGTATGACAAAAATGAATCTACATGTTAGGGGCAAATTACCCAGTAATACTCGGAATGACCTATAAATTTTAGACCATTAACCGTTATTTGAGATATATATGACAGCATCCCTTTGTTTTGGTTTCATTTTCAACTATTTTCTTACAATGAATCTCTATACATGTGGAGCTTTTTTTTCTTATAGAGAGAGATAGAGAGAGAGATAGAGAGAGAGAGAGAGAGGGAGAGAGAAATGTAGAACTAATGGCAATGTAATAGTCATGTTTTTGTATAAGAGAAAGATGAGGGATTTTATATATTTTTGTTCATACCTGAATATACACATACAGTGTATTCTTAATCAATGTACTTTATCATATTCTGTTATTCATTATGACCACAAGGTAAAAGCACCAACACAGATAATAATAATAATGGTTTGTTCTTATATAGTGCTTTTCAGGACCTCAGGCCCTCTCAAAGCGCTTTACAGATATATATTATTACCCTGGTCATCGGATTCAGGCTTACCCGCACACAATGTATGCAAATTCTCCACTCCCTGGGAGCATTCCAGCCAGGCATCATTTTTACAAGCGCACAATTGCTCATCTAACCAAATTAACTTTCGCATCCTACCAGGTACCCATTTAACACCTGGGTGGAGAGTGGCAAATGTAGATCAATGTCTTGCCAAAGGACATTAGTGCCACGGTGGGACTTGAACCGCGGACCTTGTGATCCACTCGACCACAACACCTCTACTGCCAGATGCATACATATTTGAGGGTGTTTTGTCTTCCAGGTGTCTGGAATAGCAATTAAAATTTCATTTGATGTAATTTTATGATGTACCAGGTAATGTTTTTTAAACATTGACTTTCTACCCTTTTATTCTTTATACATTTGACAATTGTACCGCTGGTGCATAAATGAATAATGATTACATAAATTTCATGAACACATATCCTACAATCGTCTTGATGGGTTTTACAGTTTTGTACAAATAACCTTTATCCGCCCTTGTGCAGATAGTATTTCCGAAAGGGGCTTATTATCATGCATGCATGTGTACCTTCACGTGATTCACACTGAGAAACAAAATAAAAGATTGCAAAACTTTTACTTACTTGGTAACAAAAAGGTGGCAGGTATTCCTTAAACAATAGTTGAAAAATAAAAGAATCCACTGCTCACTTGAAATGAAAATGAGGTTACTAAATATTTCCAAGCATCCAAAGAAACAATGGTGTCAGAGATAGACCAGATGGATGATCCAATATGTTACAAGTTGATATTAGAGGTCACTGGAATATATGTCAATGATGAGTATCTCCTACATGAAAAGAGGGGCTTTAAGACTTTTCACCTTTGCTCTTTAATTGTATAAAACAGCATGAGTTCATGTCAGCTGAGAGTACCTCGAACTTCATACGATGGCTTAACAACTTTCACTTTACCTTCTCTCTGTTCTCCAAGACACGCAAAAGAATAAATCTTGAGCTGCTAGAGGCCCTAATTGGATTAAAAGGGGTGCAGGAGGGATGGAATGAAACCTCACGTAGGAAGGTATCGATTAGAGCCCCTGTGATGTGTGAGGATCACTGCCCTCGTTGCTGAAGATTCAGACTCTTGGCGAGTCGTTAAATCCTTGTCGCGTGTGAGCTAGCTAGTCCCCTCGTGCTGATAGTACTCCGTGGCAGAGCCTTAACTACATGTAGCTGCTCTCGTCACACGATATGTTATGACAGCGCTCGAGTATTGCCGAGGAGCGGAAAAGGCGCTTACTGTCCCCTGCCTCACTGACACCCTCAGACTGAACGGGTCTGACACTGTCGAAGCCTAGCCTCCTTATCAGAGTTGTGGGAGAGTAAAAGAAGGGATTTAGTAGTGCTAATCCCCTCCCTCCCCTGTAGACTTGATCTTGAAGTAGATAGAAGTATAGGCCTTGATATGCCACTTATATGCCACTTATATATATATTGAAACCTCTTTCCTATAGAGCAGTCCATTTTAATTCAAAGCTTTGTTCTGTGATTTTGCTGATTCATTGCATATTCTTTACTCAGCAGTGCTGACTTTTAATAATATAAATCATTTAATTTTTGATCAATTTTACTCACTATTACAAATACGAAAATTTCTGATCCTGATCATAACTGTTATTGCTTATTAAAAGTGCATGGCTTTCCTAATGAGTCTGGGCATCCAATATTCCAGATATTTTTCTATTCTGAAAGGTTCAATTAGACTCTCCACATCCCCTTGCCAGCCTTTAGTGGACATATTGTAGTTATAAAAAGTTGACCTAGTTTCTCAACCTTCACTTTGTTTCAATGTGTCTTTTATGATCCATTCATGTCTTCATTAAAGCAGATAAGTGCAGGTCATTTAACTTTAATCAGTAATACAAATTTTAATCAGTAAATAAATATGAACATTTTATTGTGATCTTAGCTCTGATTGTTTATAAAAACAAAGAGTAGGGCTTTATTGCTTGAAGATGTTCAATATTCCTGATATTTGTGATTTATTCTTAAACGTTCGAGACATCCGTCTTTGATAATAACCCCAGTGGTCAATATATCAGTTATGGAAGTTGGCCTAATTTCTTGACCTTTCAATGACATTGCTAAGATGGTCCTTTATGATTCTTTCATGACATCATTCAAGTGGATTAGTTCCGGTTTAAACCGCTTTCCTCTATACTTCCTTTATGTTAATTATAATATCTATTATATAATGTCATTCTCATTTATGTAAAGATCATATCGTGATGAATTCATTTTAATTTTTTTAATGGAGAAATATTAAAATTAAAAGGAGTGTAATATGAGTATAATTCAACTCAAAAGATAATAACTGTACTTATATTGGCAGGATCAAATGCTATACATATAATGATCTATTATCATTGTTATCAACACCCTGCTATATACAGTCAACAGCTAAATTCTTCACCCGTGCCAAGTTTTGTGATTTTTTAAGTATGTGAAAATTGATTTGTCCCGAATTAACATTTCTTGAGAATGCGACATATTAAAGCTTACATCTAAAAGCATTCAACAAATGCCTTGATTCAACCAGTCCACCTTGCATTCTTGAGTTATGAAAAGAAAAAAAAAACATAAAATTTACGAGGGGTATGAATAATCTAGTTGTTAACTGTTCTTATTAAGAAAGTGGAGATACAAGAGACAGCAGGAGGGTGTTTCACAAAGACTAAGATCGACTTTAAGTTGGACTTAAGTATAGCAGGCCGTTCATGCCATTGTTTTCTCTCATCATTTACTGGCATTGGTCTCTCAAGGGACGTACAAATCATGGTAAAAAATCTACAAAACTTACATTTTTTGATAATTCATTATTGAAGGAAAAAATATTATCTAAAGACCATAATGGTGAGAGCAAACAATGGCACGAACGGCCTGTTATACTTAAGTCCAACTTAAAGTCGATCGTAGTCTTTGTGAAACACCCCCCTGGAATGAAAATAACAAATAGAATGAATGATTAATGATTACATAAGATGTTGGATAAATATTACCTAAGATGAAGTCGTCTACTTAGGGCTAGAAGGGCTGCCATTCATTTGCTTTTACATCTAGAGTTCATATCCTTCTTGCTCTTAGCAGATGACATATTCTGTAACAGCTATGGAGAGGAAGGCTTAACTCATTGACTACTGAATTGTCATATTCCCAAATAGGTTTAATACAGGAACAACCTGTTCCCATTAGGCAATGGGTTAATGTACTTCTGTTGCCATGTTCTCCCTCTGTATGAATTTAACCTACTTATTTTTTTAATAGCCCCTTGAATACCCCCTCTGTCTTATGCTATTTGATACTTGATTAATTTGAATGCGTAATGATACATGTATTTATGGCAGGCTTTATGTATATTCTGAAAGTTCACTTTCCGAAAGGCCTATTCCAGTCTGTTTTATTTATTTTTTATTAACCATAGTTACATGTAAATAGATTGGTGATCAAAATACTCACCACTCATAAGATTAATATGACATAGAATAGGGATCATTATTTTGAAGTTTTTGCATCATATTCATTATTCAGAATATCAAATGATCAGAAGAAAAAGACAATATGTAATCTTGAAATGAATAAACCCTCAGAGCAAATATCCTTTGGATTTATACCTCCAATTTTTGGATTACTGAGCTCTATATCAGTTTTCATTTTATATTAACTATTTTTCCACTTTGGTTGACTAATTGAACAAATAGTGGATTACCACAGTCAACTTTTGTCACAAGTACGATGTAAATTCAAGTTATTCAACACAATACTCTAAACTATGTGGTAGTGTAGTGCTTCAAGCTGTAGGTAATAAAGAGTTGTTGAACCTCATGGAGAGAGAAAAAACGTTCTGTGTTCAGATCCTGCGAACAATGCTTCCTTGAAATAGCTAACTGATGGAAGAACAAGTTTTAGAATATTGAGTATTTCCCAACAGGCCCATTGTTTGAACAATATGCATTTATTTCATTTCTTATAGCTTTGTGCCCCTAAGCTATTCAATATTTTAAATCTCTCATGTGACTCATTTGATATTTGTTCTTTCAAACTTCATTGAAAGAATTTCATGACATTATAAAACAGTGAAGCGGCTGTTTTCTTTTCAGTTCCGTTGAGCGTTCATTAATCTTCTCCCAATGATTCATTCTGTGTTTTCTATTACACATCATGGTGACATCATCTTAATATGACATTATTCCATAAGCTGATAAAATAAACATTTGGCAAGTCTATGTTTCATTCAAAATGAATTCTTTTATGAGTCACTGAGGTACAACGGAAAAAATACATTTGGCCAGGTCAAAATGTCGTTTTTGCCAAATTCGATTATCATTTTTCAAGTTCACATGTGACAGGGAAAAATCATAGATTTGTCATGCCCGTCATGATACGTCATCTGATTCAGATGAGGTGACATGGAGTTTGTTGAGGCATGCCAATGTTTTGAGGGGGATTGACATAAAACAATAGGGACATACAGGGGTCACTTGCTCCCTGTAACCCCCAGGAGAATATTTTTTTAAGGAGAGAAAGAAAAGGTAAAAAGTGATATAACCCTAACCCCTTTCCACCCCTCACTCAGTGGCCTTCTCTCACATCCCACTCTTTCTCATAAGCTTGTATGTCCAGTGCCCCCAGACCACCTACCCCCAATCCCTATGATACCATATCGGTGAGTGCCCCTATCAGTGGATCGACCCAGGATATGCCACTGAGGGGATGTATCATCCTGTAGTGGTGGACAGCTCAACTCAAGGGAAATGGACATTACATTTTTCATATAGTTTCTGCTTGGCAGTTGTTTTTTCTTCTTAGCAAAGAAAGCCATAGGTTTATATGAATATTTCTGGATATTTCCTATGCATGGGCACAGGAAAAATCATTCTCCCCTGTCAAGATGGCCTCTACACATGACAAAAGTGGCTCTTTAGTTTGGTATTTGGTGGAAAATAACTGGAAAACGAGAGAGATTGAGAGTACTCGGTTCATTTTATTTATTTTTTCTTTTTTTATCCTTGTGAACTTCTGAAAAATGGCTAAAAATTTATTTTTAAACTTTACTACTGGTATTTTTTGGTGTGTAAATGAAATGATTATTGTTCCACTTGTCGTCAGAGTGTCATAATCCTTACGTAAAATGAACAATTTCCCACAAATTTGACACAAATTTGACACAATTTGACATAACTGGACAAGCCCAGTACCCGTGGTTTTAAAGGATCACCAGTGGTTTTCTTTTCTTTTTTCTGACTCAGTCATTTAGCTTAGTCCCACATACAAACATGAACTTGCCTACCTTCTAAAAACCACAAATGTTAATCACATAAGTGAGTTTAAATCTCTTTTGAAAACACATCTCATGTAAGGGATTAAGGGTGACAAAACTCTGCCAGCTGAACAAGCTACACATGTACATACAGGACATGCATGACATGAAAAAACACACAGGAATTGAAGATGAAAAGTGATTAAGTTTACGAAGGACATTAAGCAACGGTTTTTGTAGCTTTCGTTTGATCGGCGTGGTGATAAGAAATATGATCTATTTGGAGATGATTTGTCATGTCACTGGTTCCTTTGTTGCCATGGCGTGAGAGAAATTGATGTTGATAGAATGATGTTGTAGAATTTCTCACAAAGAGAATTATTATTATTGACGTCACAGAAGCTGGAAGATCACTGGACAAGGTTTAGTGATTGCATGCAAGTCATGCTTAAAGGCATCGTTTAACAATGTTAAATCTGAGATGCATGGCCCTACGTGCTATCAGTGTCTGTGATATGGTGTAATATTAAAGCCCTAAAAAAAAATCGCGCTTCAAAATGATCAAGAAGTGCCTCAAAAGTAAAAATCTTTGAGTGACCGGTTTTACCATACCGGTATTCATTTTCCCCAATTCCTCCAACAAAACTTACACTGAATGTTCAAGATTACAAATAAATGACATGTTCGAAACAATTTTGGTAGAACATGTAAAGTGGCTAAGTAATGAGCATAGAAAGATAAGGAAATCTGGGTAAGTTGGCCCGACACCATGTGCTTAACACGTACAGGTCACTATGTGCAAATGAGAGTTGTGGTTTTTATTGAAGATGATTTCCAGCAAGTTTTTGTGAGTTTGTTTTTATTTTCCTGGTTCAAACAATCAATCTACTGCAGGATAAACAATTCAGAAATGAATTATAGCCATCTTCTCTCGACATACAATGCCCATACCAGAGCTCAATTAAGATTAGCTTTACAGTGAATCGCAATGAATACAGCAGATAATGAAATCTCAAAATATCCACTTAAAAGCAAGCTTTGAAATGATTCTAGAGCTATCCCAGACTAGGAAATTAATGTTTTGTTTAATTTTGATTGTTTAAATCAATTTAAATCACTGATTTTCTCAAAATGTCATTTAAACCAGCGTTGATTGGGAAAATCATGTAAGCCAGAACCTCAACTAATTAAGACACAAATTCCTTGCTCCTGATTTCTATGTATTTAGAATGCACTGTGTTGAGTATAAAGGTCAGTCAGTACCAAACTTTCTAGGTTTGTCACAATTTCTCTGTATTGTCATTACTTAGAAGGTTTCAGTATACAGTAGGTGCCACCATCTAGGGTACATAACTTTTATTTTTCTGCTACTGGATGTTGTCCCAAATTTCTAGAGAAACCTCCAGAATTAAAAACCTTTAGAATTACAAACCTTCAGAATTAGAAACCTTCAGAATTACAAACCTTCAGAATTACAAACCTTCAGAATTACAAACCTATGGATTCATGTATTAATAATTTACAGTTAACAACTAAATCAACTAAGAATAGCAAAACATTTGAATATCTAGGTAGCTCCTCTTTTATCATATTCATCCATGAATTTCTGTAGCATTTAATAACCACACCCACTTGTTCCCCCATAGACATGCACCCTTCTGATTTATTCTTTGTCACCCTGGACCACACCCTTCTCCTAACAAGCCATCTCCATTACCTCGTTAAACTCAAATTGGTAGTCAGTCATTTGCCTATGTTATAGCATCAGACTAAATGTAGTCATTTCAGGAAGTATGCGCAGGGTTTGTTTACGGTTTTGTTACCAACCCACAGTTTTAATTGCCACTGGGACAGTCCCCTATTAATTGACGTTCATCAATTTTACAAAAACAAGATTAAGGTATGGAGCCTGTCTCTACTCTCTACTGTCGTGTATTAATGAAAACCTTCCTTCAACAAATTAGATGCGATCTCAACTGGATGAAGGTCTTTCCTTTTGTTTGTTCTATTTTTATGTTGTCTTCCCGTTCTGATTTTCTTTAATGATCTTTTAATGTGATATTACATGCCCTTGATTATCATTCTGCTAAAGAAACCTGTCATAGATGGCTAGATGCTAATGCTATACATATAAACCTACATTTATTTCTCTATACACTATCTATCTACCTTAACCTACGCGTACATAGTTGCAATAGATCTCTCTCTCTCTCTCTCTCTCTCTCTTCTTGTGCATTCTTGCAGTTAAATTTGTAAAATTTACCCTAGAGTATTAATATAAGATAAAACATTTGTTTTAATTCTTTTATTTGTTTTATTTGTATGAAACAAGTTAAAGATAAAGTCAGATCCAGAAGAAGTTGTAGTGGTGGAAGTGTGTGATTATTTTTTGTCTCAATTATATGTTTTTTGAACCGATATGATATGTATATATTTATCTCCATATTTCTTGACAAGTTTGTTTGTGTTTTAAGTATTATCAAAGTCCTCCAATCTGCCTATAAACCGTTGCCCATGGCCTTTTGATGTAAAAGAATCTCTAGGAATATAAATGAGCCCCTTCCATAAAAATAATAATAATATTAATAATAATAGTAATAATGATAATAATCATCATAATAATGATTATAATAAAAATAATAATAATAAAAATAATAATGATGATAATCATCATAATAATGATTATAATAATAATACAAAATAATGAAATAATGATAATAATAATAATGGTCTGTAGTACCTGGAATCACATAACAGCCAAATCTAGTTTGGTTTAAAAGCAACCATCTAAAATTTAATCATATTTCTGTTCCTTCACAGCTCAAAGGCATAGGGATACTGATTCCACAGCTAGCACCCTCAAACCAAACGAGACACCATCCCAGCAGGTATCCCAGGATGCAATGCATGACCTCACATCCGATTCAGAGCGCCCAAGCACTGCTATGAGGTAGGAAAATTAAGTCTGCTTTCTCTCCATTACTCTCTCTTAGCTCTCTCTTAACTCTCTCTTATCTCTTTATTTACAAGTTATTTACAATTTATTTACTCTCTCTGTACTCTAGAGCTCTAAACTCTCTCTTAACTTTCTCTTAACTCTCTCTTAACTCTCTTTTAACTCTCTCTCTCTTAACTCTCTCTTAACTCTCTCTTAACTCTCTCTTAACTCTCTCTTAACTATCTCTTTACTCTCTCTTAACTTTCTCTTTACTCTCTCTTAACTCTCTCTATTAACTCTCTCTTTACTCTCTCTTAACTCTCTCTTTACTCTCTTAACTGTCTCGTTAAGCTCTCTTAACTTTCTCTTTACTCTTTATTAACTCTCTCTTAACTCTCCCTTTACTCTCTCTCTCTCTCTTTACTCTCTCTTAACTCTCTTTTAACTCTCTTAACTTTCTCTTTACTCTCTCTTAACTCTCTTTTAAATCTCTCTTAACTCTCTCTTTTACTCTCTCTTAACTTTCTCTTTACTCCTCTTAACTCTCTCTTAACTCTCTCTTTACTCTCTTAACTGTCTCTTTAAGCTCTCTTAACTTTCTCTTTACTCTCTATTAACTCTCTCTTTACTCTCTATTAACTCTCTCTTTACTCTCTCTTAACTCTCTTTTAACTCTCTTAACTTTCTCTTTACTCTTTATTAACTCTCTCTTAACTCTCCCTTTACTCTCTCTCTCTTTACTCTCTCTTTAAGCTCTCTTAACTTTCTCTTTACTCTCTCTTTACTCTCTCTTAACTTTCTTTACTCTCTCTTAACTCTCTCTTAAATCTCTTTTAAAATCCCTCTTAACTCTCTCTTCCTTTCTCTTAACTCTCTCTTTAAGCTCTCTTAACTCTCTCTTAACTCTCTTTTAACTCTCTTAACTTTCTCTTTACTCTCTATTAACTCTCTCTCTCTTTACTCTCTCTTTAAGCTCTCTTAACTTTCTCTTAACTCTCTCTTAACTCTCTCTTTACTCTCGCTCTTTACTCTCTCTTTAAGCTCTATTAACTCTCTCTTAACTCTCTCTTAACTTTCTCTTAACTCTCTTTTAACTCTCTCTTAACTCTCTCTAAGCTCTCTTTGTGCATTGCATGATCTCACGTGCAAATCAGAGCTCCCAAGTGCAGCCGTGATATAGGGAAAACAAAGCTTACTTCTCCCCATTTCTTTATCTCAACTCTCTCTTAACCCTCTCTTAACCATCTTTGTGCATTTCATAATCCCATGTCCAAAGTAGAGCACCCAAGCACTGCCAGGAGGTATGTTTGTTTGAGATTCCTCTGGTTCCAGACATTTAATCTGTTTGCCTGGAAATTATATGAATAAATTAATAACAAATAAAAAGGAAAAACAAGTCTCAATTCTCCACGGCACTTTATGATATTAAACCCTCTCTGTGTTGTAGGCAGAAGATTAGCCAAGCATACGAATGGTGTACTCATATGATGATAGTCAGATATATATAGAGTGCTTTAAATATCCAGAGAAGAAAAAAACTGAATACTATTAAAGGGATCCGGTAACTTTGTATCTGATTCTGAAACAAAATCCTGGATTTTGCTCATGCTGCAATGATAATTATAAACCTTTAGGTCAGTCAGGAACCCCATGACTTTTACAAGCCGATTGCCTGTCTGATTATCAAGATATTCATGATTGGAAATCGAAACCAAATTTTGCGTTTTCCTAACGGTTTTCATAACACTACAGACTACTGGGGAAAATAAGTATGGTAAAACCGGTCACTCAAAGATTTTTACTTTTTTGAGGCACTTCTTGATCATTTTGAAGCACGATTTTTTAGGGCTTCAATATTACACCATATCACAGACACTGACAACACGTAGGGCCGTGCATCTCAGATTTAACATTGTTAAACGATGCCTTTAAAAGTAGTACATCCATGTAGTATATCAATTTGCTTTTCAGCTAATATGGAACAGGGAACAGAAAATTCAACAGATTACTTTCCAATTTCGTCTGATCTTTTTTTCCAATATTTGGTCCTGTATGAATGTGAAAGTGAAATAAAAGCATTATTTATTTGTTTCCATTCAGTGTCGATGAGCATAGAGGCAGTGAATCAACCAAGAAAAAGAAAAAGGCCAAAGGTGAGTTAAAGCAGTTTCGTTGTGCAATTTTATTTAGTGATTTACTAAATAATTTAATGGGAATCGAGCCAAGGTCTTTTCAGCAACCCCCCCCCCCTTGCTTTTGCTTGAGTAGTTTGAGCATAGTTTCAGTCTTCACTATAGCCTTCTATTTATTCACCTTTTAAAGGAGGTATTTCTTGTACATTTGAAGAAGATATATGTTTTTCCAACCTCGAAAATTACTGCAATTTTACAAGCATTTTATGCTACTTTTCAGGAATTTTACATTTTAAAGAATTGTTTTTTTTCTCCACAATCAGTAAAAATTACCTGGTTTGGTAATTAGTGACCGGTTTTGGAAATTAATATCAATTGACCAGTTCAAGAAACTCCTGAAGTCTCATCTGTTTTGCTGGGAAATAGGGATTTTTGTATCTTGTAATTGCCTGTGTATATTGGTTTAATTGTTTATTTCAAGAGATCTATAACTGTTTGATTGGCCCCAATACATCCTGTTGAAGTGCCCTGTAACAACAAGAAAAAGGGGCTGTATTAAATTGTATGGCTTGGATTAATGCAGCTTTATTTTCTTGACCACAACGTGGAGCTACTTAAAGGATCCCAACTCTGGACAGGCTTTAAAAGAAAGTCAGATCAAGGTCGCCATAGCGTGTTTGCAAGCCGCCCCTTTACCCAATACAATGTGGGATGGGGATCAAAAGGATTTGAGAGTATCAGGGAAGGTCCCGAAATCTTAGAAAGCCACACCCTAAGCACTTGATCTGCTCCTGTTCTTGTCCAATCGGTGGGCGAAACTTTGGGATTTCTGTCCCCCTCGGGATAATCATGAAGGTGTATTTAGAGTTGCAGCTGACCCTTCACGTTTCTTCCTAAGAAGTCTTTGTATAGTGCTCTGAGAAACCTGTATGTAAAAACCATTTCAAGGCACACAAGAAAAATGGCCTTTACAGGCAGATGGTTTAATGTACAGGTTCCTTTAGTACAGGTTTCAATGAGAAAAGATTTTCAAGGGAAACAAAAAATGTGGTCTATACAGACAGGTGGTCTTTCTATACAGGTGGTCTCTGAAGCAGGTTAGACTTCATAATTCTAAAATACCAATAGTGGTTTCAGGACAGGATTTTTTTAAAGGGCTAAATTGATCACATGTTATTCTTCAAATTGGCAACAGTAATTTTTTATTTTTTAATTGCCACATTGTTGTAGTTAAATTTAATGTCTCTGAAAACAATATACATGGGTAAAAATTTTGTAGAAAAGTTGAAAAATTGCAAATTTTGATCGAAAAACAATGATTTTGAACCTCTTATTGTGTTGCCAATTCAAGGATTTTAAGGCTCATTTTCACTTTTATAATTTGTGGCATCAAACACAATATGTTTAAGCAACAAAATGGACTCATAGGCCCGAATTCACAAAGGAGGTTTAAATTTAACCCATGGTTTACATCTTCATTTACATAACCCATGGTCTAAAATTAGTGCAAAATAAGCACGACACAGTCAGAGGTCCAGTATTAGACACCCGCGAGGCAAGGTTATGTAAATGAGGGTTTAAACCATGGGTTAAGTTAAACCTCCTTTGTGAATTCGGGCCATAGTGTATGCAGAAATGTTTACCCTTTCTGCTCATGTGTCTAGGGGGTGTTTCACAAAGACTAAGATCGACTTTAAGTTGGACTTAAGTATAACAGGCCGTTCATGCCATTGTTTGCTATCATTATTTACTGGCATTGGTCTCTCAAGGGATGTACAAATCATGGTAAAAATCTACAAAACTTACATTTTTGAAAATTCATTATTGAAGGAAAAAATATTATCTAAAGATTATAATTTAGAGACCAATTGGGATAGCAACCAATGGCATGAACGGCCTGTTATACTTAAGTCCAACTTAAAGTCGATCTTAGTCTTTGTGAAACACCCCCCAGGTATAATTTTTAAGACTCTGAATCAAAAGTTATAAAGCCAAACCACAAAATGTGGAATGACTGTCACAAACACGATAGGCAGTGTGGCTGATTGAAAGGAGGTGGTATGGCTCAGAGGGTAGAACGACGGTGGGCTTTGAAATGGGATATCCTAGGTTCAAGACCCAAATCAGAGCACTCGTGCCCTTAGCTATGACATAAATCCACACATCTGTACATTGGATTTGACTGAAAGCTGTTGCTCCTCTGGAGGTTACTAACAAGCATAAGGCCAAATTACTTTCATTTTTAGTGTTCATGTCCCTGCCTTGAGCTTGTTGAACCCTGTGTAGTGCATTCGGGACAAAATCTTGGAAGAATATCGGGTAAAATGGAGCCCCCTTCTCGGTCCTTATTATCAAATGATCAAAATGAGACACAAGGTATCATTTATATGTACTCTAACTTACTTTATTAGCTCCCAGGTAAATAAAGTAAAAAATCAGTGAATCAATCAATGTGTTCTCAAACTCAAGTCTTTTTTAATTACTATTTTTTAAATTTTTTTTCTGGTGTGTGTATGCATCTTTTTTAGGGAAATTTGTCCAGTCCAGATACATGCAGAGTGTAGCCAAGCCTGCAGCATCTGAACCCAACGTCAGCATGACTGGAGCCAGGGCTAACATGAGTGGAACCAGATCCAATATCAGTGGAACAGGAGCCAGGTCCAACATCAGTGGAACAGGGGCCAGGTCCAACATCAGTGGGTCCAGGTCTAATACAAGTGGCGCTAGAGCTCGACCAGCCAGTGTCAGTACATCAGGTGTGAGATCGGCAAGACCAGGGGTCGCTGGTACCAGCAGGGTCAAGTCAAGTAGTTCTCGGACCAACAATATCTCTGTCAAAAGGACAGACAGACCCAAGGTATTTTAACCTCTTGACTACCGGACTTTCTCATTCACGTATAGGCTTGACACAGGGACCAACTGGTTCCTGTGGGTATTGGGTTAATGATACATCTAGATGTTTTATAGCAGGCGATGGCTCATTGGTAGAGCAGTGGTCTCATAACCGGGAGGTCCCGGGTTGGAAACCAAGTTCTTTGGTAAGGCATTAATCCTCATTACCAAGTCCCTCAGAGAGAGGACTTAAAGCCGTCAGTCTTGTGGTTGTTTACTTACAGCAGTCGCGTAAAACAATCATCATCACTTCATGTGAAATAGCGTTTTCCAATCGTTTTACAGATATTATGACCCCAGACATCTGATTCAGTTATCACATACACAGTATGTACACCATCTCCACTACCTGGGGAGCATTTGTACCTTTTGGTTGCTGTGAGGGTATAGTGCAACTACGATCATAATCTCTTCATCATCCAACTGGGGGCGTTTCATGAAACAATTAATCGGTGGTTTTCACCGACTAATATCATTTTCACCGACAATTTTATTGTCACCGACTAATTTCCAGGCCTCTGATTGGTCAAATTTAGTCAGAGCTGACAGTTGTCGGTGGACAAATGTTGATGAAATGCCCCCCAGGTCTCTATTTCTCTCCTGGGTATGGAGTGGCAAAGGAAGATGATCAGGTTATATCATCAAATATACATTAAGTCCTTAAAAAAATGTTATCAATTAAAATATAAAGCCAAATTTTAGGAAAACATGAGAATGTCAGCAAACATCTTACAATTTCTGAATGTTTATTGTACTTGGAACCAATAACTCTGAAACTGCATAATTTCACATGTGCGTCTTTTGTAATACACTCTTTCCTTAACCTTCCCAGAGTACCAGTGAAAAACCAGCTCCAATGAGAGCTACCAGATCCTTTGCCCCTGCACCGTCCACCACCACCGGTCCTGCTGTCGCCTCCTCCCACCAGAAGCAACACCCCTCCACCGGTGGGGACAGTCAGTTCAGCACCCCAGTGACAGCCAAGAAGGGGAAGAGGTTTGCCTCCACGCCTGCTGTTAACACTTCTATGCTTCCTGGTGCCTCCCACATCAATGCTTCAGCTATTGGAGCAAGTACATCCATCCTTGGGGCCAACATGTCTGCTATTGCTCATGTTGGTGAGTACCGCAGTATTTATTATATGTGGGATTATGCTAATCATGAAATATTGATTTCTTTGTTTCAGTACATTTAACATTGCATTATCATCTGTATATTGTTTGTTTGAAGGGGAAAAGACTTGTTAATAGACTATTGGGCTCCATGAATGAAACAAACTTTTGACAAAATTTGCATAGTAGTTCCCTACTTCTATAAATTATTCCAGAAGATCAAGGTTGTAGATGACTTTCATGACATTGTTGAGATGTCAGCATCTCATAAATTTTAAACCATTTTTGTTTCATGTCACCAATTATTCTACATCAGTAAAAAAAATCAAAGTATATTTCCCATGATGATAACTTTTGCAATTCTTGTAGGAATTGGGATTGGGCAGCATGACATAAAAATAAGTTTTTTTTACACTAAAGAGATCTTAGCTACATATACCGGGACTCATTTTGCATGACAATAACAAGCATACTGTATATTGAAGGCAAGGTGGCTCAATCGATAGAGTGTTTTGGGTTCGAATCCAACCCCATCAAATGACTGAAGTCTTTGTTATGTCTTAACTTGCCCCTCTGCTATTCTATAGTTGCCAACTAGGTTACAGTTTAAAAACTCTTTAATTGTCCCTCAGATGTGACATTAAATGGAGGTCCTGAGTGTAGGAGAGTCCAGAGTAACCACCCCATCTATGCACTCTTTGTAAAAGAGCACCGGGAAACACAGGTGTAATAGTACACCTGCACATCCCAATTGGTTAGACTTGCAGGGGTAATGCTGAATATTTATTGATGATGATGAAATTTAATCTCCCTAGATTCTTCCAAATTGATGCCAGATAAGATGAGAGATTCCCATGACATGAGAGACCGGTCAAGACGAGAGAGAGGTAATTTGATTTGTCCTCTAATTTTCTAAACTCATACATCAAAGTTCCTTTAATAAGTCATAGATGCGTGCATGCACGTGTATACAATTGGCAACTGAATTTGTACTGTGCTTATGCCATGTAATAAATCAATCTCTGTTGCATTGAGATGTAATCTGCTTTACAGATTAATGGCAGAGTATACATACATGTACATGTATATAGAAATAAACAAATTGTAAGTGTGAGAAGTGTGGAAAAAAGACTATGCTGTACAACATATCCTCGAAATAAAGGAGATTTTGAATTAATCTGAACTGATGTATAAATTTCTCTCTTAGAAAGCGAGGAAAGGATTGAAATACATCATTCACTACGAATCCGCCATTTGCCACTGTAAGAAGATGGAGTTCATTACAGCCACAAAATCTTTAAAAATCAATTCAGAATCTAGTTTAAGTAGGAAAGATTTATAATGAAACTTCATCTGAGCCAGTTGTTATTTTTGGATTTGCTCAGATTTTGATGATGTTTTACCATATCTTGTGTTCATTTAGGTATATCCGGAGACATGACTGGACAGTACTCTGGACTCTCAGGCTCACCAACCCACGACTCTGCTTACAGCTCTCTTGGACACAAGGTAAGCATCTTGATAGTGTCACAACAAGGTTATTTTAGTTAATATAATCAAATCTTCTTTCACTTCACAAAACAATGGTAGCAACAGTATTAAAACAAAACAAATAACAAAATACCTGTGACAATGTGACAATTTATTATTATGAACCAAAATCACCTTGTTGTGACAATAGGGCCATTGATATGTCATCCATGTCATTGTCCTTACTGTCATTAACTGCTTCTGTCATCCAAATATATAGAAACTCTAACTTTGATCAACTTAACCAGGGAATCTATCTATAATTCACTTGTGCAAAAAATGTAATCCTTTAATTCTCAGTTCACACTATACAATGCTCCTGCGATCCGTGTTTTTCAGAAGAAATTGTAATTTTATTAGATATGGAGATCTAAACAAACATCGTCTTCCTGATTTATGTTCTAAATAATGATAAGAATACTAATTAGAGGAATTTTAGTGCACTTAACCTTTCTTGTCAGAATAAAAGTCGAATCGGCTTCAAATGGTAAACAATCGTAATACTGTTGCGACATCACTACGATTCTGTGCTGATTTTGCCTTTCCTCCTCCAAGTTAGTTTGAAATCCCTGGAAAATTTGATTTTTATTAATCATGTGACTTTCCAGATCCTCATTCATTACGATTTTACAAGTTTAAATTTGCACATCGAATGCTATATTGCAAATGCTTCCAAATCAGATCGTAGTCAGATCGTGTAGTTTGCGCCTGGCCTAGTACTCAAATAATTGCCCTAGACTCTACCTCTGGTTTGATTAACCAGAATAGAGGGAAATGTATTTGGAATCCTCAGAGCCGTGTATACACAGAGTTTGGCTAACAATGTTGCTAATAATATTCCCCATTTTGTCTTGTTGTGCAAGCACACAAAATGGTCAAATACTTTCATTTAGAGCCCCAAAATAATTAACTGACTACCAAAGTTGGCTAACCCAAAACAGTATATTAATCTTTCTGATTTTAGTACTTTAACTGACTTCTGACCCAGTTGAGGGTCAGTTCTACATGAGCATACATGTATCTGGCAGGTTGTCATGTAGATGAAATCATAAATTGTAATATTGTATAAATTGTATTTTTGCGTGAAAGCACTGCCAGGTCATTCTGTACATGACTGGTTTATAGCTATAGAGGGAGTTGTATTAATAAGACTTTGGTTTCTAGTTGAGTTTGGCACACGTATATATATATATATATATATATATACATGTATATATGTATTAGCTGAAGCAGGTAATCTTTTCTTAAGAGGGTCTGCTTTACATTTGATTGTTGAATTATTAAAGTTGACACAACTCTGTTATAACTGTTTCCTCTTATAAACAAGGACTGGTGTATTTAATACTGACTTAAAGACTTTGGAATGTGAATTTGGTCCTCATTCACAGTTTACCAAAATTTTAGGCTTGTAGTGAGTATGTGTACAAAAATAAAGAGCAATTGAACTAGATTTCACAAAACACAAACAGATTTGGATACTCAAGGTTTAGTTAAGGATAATTATGGCTTTCTTCTAAATAGTAAAGTACCGGGTAAGCCGATATTACTGTCTTCTTATATTGTCAAGCTAGTGCAATTATGAACACTTTCTGTGTAATATGTAATTTAGTATCCAATAAATGTGTGGTAAAATGTGTGGTAAAATGTGTGGTAAAGAACACAAGTCAGCTCATGGAAAGGTTGGGTCTGAAAGAAACTATGATGGAAGTGGTAAAGAGAAGTGGATTGAGGTGGATGGGTCGTGTGTTGAGTAGGGAAGATGATGAACCTGTGAAAAGAGCATGGGATCTGGAAGTGGATGGCATAAGAGGGGAAGGAAGACCACAGATTTCATGGAAAGATATGGTGAAGAAAGAAAGCAGTAAGGTTGGTCTAAATGAGAAGGATGCTATCATGCTCGAGACAAGAAGAGAGGGAGATAGTGTCATCATTGTGCGAAAGTCAGTAACCCATCGTAAGAGGGAAAATGCTGACTTTAATAAATGATGATGGTGATGATAATGATATTTTTCTTTGTCTTTCAGCAAGTAAAGCAGTTGACTCAGTCAGACTTAGACGTGATGTATGCCAGATACTTACAGCTTGTATACCTGGATTCAAAGGTAAAGCCATTCTCAATCTCTATCAGGGCTTGTTCAGATATGGCGCAGTAAAACGTATAAAAGCCGCCACGTTTTTTTTCACATGAACGGCAACTGAGCGCAACAAAGGATTCCCGTGTCGTGGACGAGTGGATATGTCACCGGACTGTGGATCACAAGGTCCGCGGTTCAAGTCCCACCGCGGCACTAATGTCCTTTGGCAAGACATTGATCTACATTTGCCACTCTCCACCCAGGGGTTAAATGGGTACCGGTAGGTTGCGAAAGCTAATGTGCTTAGATTAGCAAGTGTGCGCTTGTAAAAATGACGCCTGGCTGGAATGCTCCCCAGGGAGTGGAGCATGTGCATACATTGTGTGTGGGTAAGCCTGAATTCGATGACCGGGGTAATAATATATATATATATATGTAAAGCGCTTTGAGAGGGCCTTCGGTCCTGAAAAGCGCTATATAAGAACTAGCTATTATTATTATTATTATTCACTGAGCTCTGTGATATAAGATACAGAAATACATTTTTTTTAAACACAACGGTTTTGCCACGTCATATCTGAATGAGCCTTCAGTTGTAATAATAATAACAAAATTACAGATACGAGCAATTAATTTTTGTCTCGCCTGCGTAGCAAAAAGCGAGACATAGGCGCCGCTTTTCCGGTGGTGGCGGCGGCGGCGGCGTCAACATCAAAACTTAACCTTAGGTTAAGTTTTTGAATTGTTAATATAATTTTGAAAGTATAAGTTCTTATTCAATGAAACTTAGACTAAAGGGTTATCAAGTATCCCCAATCATGTGAGTAGAATTTCAGCCCACTAGGTCAAGGTCAAAGGTCATTTCAGGTCAACAAACTTAACTATGTTGTGGCATCAGGCTAAGATTTTTTAATTGTTATCATAATTTTGAAAGTATACATTCCTATTCCATGTAACTTGAACATAAGGGTTATCAAGTATCACCAATCATGTTATTAGTCTTTTAGGTGACAAAGTAAAGGTCAAATGTCATTTCAGGTCTGGAAACTTAGACTTTGTTGTGGCATCAACATCAAGATTTTGAAATTTTAGCATAATTTCAAAAGTGTTTGTTCAAATTCCATGAAACTTGTACCCAAGGGCTATCAAGTATCACAAATCATGTGACACAAATTCCAGGTCACAAAGTCAAGGTCAAAGGTCATTTTAGGTCAGTAGACTTGGATTATGTTCTCAAAATTTAATATGAGAATTAATAAATAAATTGTTGTTATTTTTCATATTTCATGAAAGTAAATATTCGAATCATTCGAGTACTTTCCCATGAATATTCTAATAGTAATTTTAGTATTCGATCCCAGGCCTAGTATGTACATGATCAGTTACAGCTAGGTGACAATATTGATGTTTGGATAATATATATTGGAGTATATCTCATAATAATGTTCTCATTATGCTAATGAGACGTGATGTGATGTAGATGGGCTCTACCTTCCAATTGTTTTTACACAAAGTGCTGAAAAATCCTCTTTTCTTAAAAAGTTTATTAGATAACTTTATTTGTAAATTACTGACAAGCATTGAAACATTTATAGTCTTACCCATACACTAAATCTCATTATATTGTATTCTTATGATACAGTAAATAATTATTCTGATGATTCATAATCAATATTCACTTCAAAATGCTTATTATATTCAGAGGATTTCATTTTCGGGGGTCTGCAAATTGGCCACCCTGCCCATAAAAATAATGTCCAAACCTCAATTTTTCATCATATCGAATTGCGTAATGCAGGCGAGACCGCCGAGAGCGTTTCACTTGTTATGTAAAGATAATGCATTCATAATTTTGGTCATATCCTTTTACTTTGATATGTTTTGCAAATTAAAATAATGAGGCCTAGAGAAGTCAGAGAAATTTCAAAGGAGTATAGCAGAGTGAATACACTGGTGCAATAGAATGGTAAATGCACGCATCCTTATCAAACCTAGGGAGTGTTTCACAAAGACTAAGCTCGACTTTAAGTTGGACTTAACTATGGCAGGCCGTTCATGCCACTGTTTGCACTCACCATCATGATCTTTAGATAATATTTTTTCCTTTAAAAATGAATTATTAAAACATGTAAATTCTGTAGATTTGTGACCATGATTTGTACATCCCTTGAGAGACCAATGCCAGTAAATGGTGAGAGCAAATAGTGGCATGAACGGCCTGCCATAGTTAAGTCCAACTTGAATAAAGTCGATCTTAGTCTTTGTGAAACACCCCCCTGTAGTAATTTATTGAGTGCATAATGTTTGAGTTTAGTATCTTTTGCATTTTGTTTATGATACTTTCCGTGCATTTTCATTTTTATTTTCAACAGATGAAAAAGGCGATCGCAGACAAAGAGAAAGAAACTATGGTGAGATATTTGTTGAACTTAAAATCTTAAAACTCTGTTGATTTGTTGAATTGGATAATGATAGCATTCAACAAAAATGATCAGACATTAGACATAAAATCTTATAGAAAAAAGAAAGAAAAAAAAAAATCGGAATTGAAATTGACTATGCTGTAAAATTAGATGTTTAAGATTATATTGTGCAACGCATTCTAATTCATCTTTTAAATATGTTTCAAAGCTGTTGTTCTCTATTTTAATTTTTGTTGTTGTTTTTTTTTTTGTAAGTTCAAGTTAACGTCAAGCACCCTGCATATAATTGCTTTGTTTATATACATCTAATATTTTATGATTCAATGGCATATTGTGTGTGTATATTTTCAAATGAATGATTTATTTTCCACAATTAATCTATTGGAAATAAAATGTTCTTCAATCTTTTTTTTTCTTCTTCAATTTGTTTACAGAATCAGATGTTTGGCATGTGGCATTTTAATGATGAACTGAACGGGAAGAAAGCCCAATTAGAACTGAAGTTAGCCAGATTCCGGCATGCTAACACATTAGATCGCCATCTAGATATACAGGTAATAATGGAAAGCAAGTGAAGTTATAATCATTATGAATTATCTTGTGTGGGAGCACTGATCTATTGGTTTATTCGCCTTTTTTCTCCAAATGAGTGTGTTTCAGAGTTCTAATGCCCTTGCCCATTGCAAATATCATCACATGAGGCATTTTATGTAATGTTGCCTCTCTCAACCCAGGTGCAGTAAGTGTGTACCTGGGGGGTGTTTCACAAAGACTAAGATCGACTTTAAGTTGGACTTAAGTATAGTAGGCCGTTCATGCCATTGTTTGCTCTCATCATTTACTGGCATTGGTCTCTCAAGGGACGTACAAATCATGGTTAAAAATCTACAGAATTTACATTTTTTGATAATTCATTATTGAAGGAAAAAATATTATCTAAAGATTATAATTTAGAGACCAATGGGGATAGCAACCAATGGCATGAATGGCCTGCCATACTTAAGTCTAACTTAAAGTCGATCTCAGTCTTTGGGAAACACCCCCCTGGTATTTAAAGACATGTTTGTTGTCTTGCACACTATGTTGATATCAGCAGCAGAAGCCTGAAGCCAGGGTGATAATTTCCTGGGCATGTAGATACATTTCATTGTGAAATTTAAAGATGTGCATGCCTTTACCACCATATAAACTCTTCATACTTGTTCAACTCCTTTTGTCTGCTCCCCCCTCAACTAGTTCTGTCACAAGTCTCTACTTCCTTTTTTACAGAGTAATTTGAGGTATTTTACCTTGCAATATCTCTTAGGAGATGTAATATTGTCAAAACTTATATTTTGTACAATGAAAGTGCTGATTAAGATCAAATTATGCAGATCATTGTAAAATAACAAAGATGTATGATTTTGAATATACTAAGCTGGAACCGAAAAACTTTTAATATTGTAGTTATTATATTTCTGTTGATAGGAAACTGGTCTAGGACCAGTCACAGCTCACCTGGCTCAGTTCAAGCAGAAATTCAGCACCTTGGCCCACGCCCTGGACACCACACGACACCAGGTTGAAATGACGGATATCTTACTTCCACAAGATAAGGATGCCTTCCATGGTAAGTTACATGACAAACAACCTTTATGCAGTGCTAGAATTAGCATTAAACTTCATAGAAGTGATCAGAATGTAGTATATTTAACACCAATTTTTAGAGGAGGTGCGATGACTCAGAGGTAGAGCAGTGTTCTCGTAACCAGGAGGTCCTGGGTTCAAAACCAAGTCAATGCGCTAGTGCCCTTTGGTAAGGCATTAATCCTCACTACCCTCCCTCTCCCTTTGAGAGGACTTAAAGCCGTCGTTCACCTGATTGCTTACTAACAAGCGTATGCATGCTTTCTTAGCAGTCAGGTTAAATAAACAAACGATCAAACAATCAAACAAACAAACAACACAAACAACACAAACAAACAGACAAAACAAACAAACAGACTTTCACAAGCTGAGAGCTGACACTAGATCAACACCAGTTCAAAATGTCTCCTTTACTCCCAGAAGACAAAGGTGCACTTTAATACATGTAGGTTGATGTGTTGATTTTATGAACTTACGGTAAGTTGATTTGTAGGTAGATTTTATGAATATCAAGTGATTAAATGACGTCAGGAATAATTGCTGCTGTTCATAAAACAGTTTGTACCTCTCTTCTGGTATTAGATTTAAAGAAGTTTTAATGGATATGTTGTAGTCGTTTTGTCAAGAGATTTTTTTTTTTTATCCTTGCAGATGCACTGGAGAGAGTGCTGAGCGAGAGTGAGCATCTGTTGGGTGAGATCTCCATGGCAACCCGAAGCAAGCAATCCAGGGTGGAGGCCTTCTCATCAGCCATCAGTATGCTGGAGAATGCAGTAGCTAGTGAGAGTGAAGAACTAAGGAGGTAAGGCAGAGATGCAATCAGGGTTCCCACAGTCATGGACATTTTAGAAACTTTTTTAAAGCTCTGGAAGGAAATAGATCATGGAAAAAGGAAAACTATCAGAAGTCATAGAAAATTCATGAAAAGCTCATTTTGAAGAAGCGCAGAAACTCTTTACAGTTCTATTCTGAATAAAGGTATGAATCAACGAACTATCATGAGCCCACCTACGGGCAAGAATGGACGCTCAAAGGATGCATATTCCAACCAAAAGAGCAATCTAAAAGTTTCTGACCTTTCTTAGACCACATCTATTGCACCACATGTCAGACGGTACATCTTTTCAAATTATTAACAGCGGTATCATTATTTTAGCAGTAAAACCAACCATTTAGGGTTGATAATTAATCAATTTCTAAATAATTTTCTTTCTTTCTGCTTATCTTCACCCCAGATGCCAGGAACTTTTGGCTGCCACGTCATCGTTAGCAACGCATGAAACATCGCTGAGGGTTCAGGATTTAGAGCAACGTTCCGCTGAGTAGCTAAAGATTGATATAATCATGCATAGAAAATTACGGACAATTAAGAGAGACTGGTCTTACAGTAAACCTACAGAAGGTTGAGGCGTTATTAAACACTCCATTGGATGGTCATAATTCGCAGATACAAATCCCTGTCTGTTGTAACACATAGGAGAGTGTCTGAATCGTAAGACTATTCAGGCCTCATGGTCTACTGCACTCCATAGGCCCTGTACTACAGCTACTCCTGACACAGCAAGAGACTGGCAGAGTTAGGCTCGGTTCAAGGCTTTGTGGGGCCTGTATTTAAATTTTGAAGTGGAATCCTTGCCTGCAAACTAGAATAGTCAGCTTGTCTTATTATCGGTATGAGTACAAACTGGAATCAAGAGGATGATCTATAGAGGTGGTTTAAATGCTTGACTGGGAAATGTGAAGGCCATGGGTTTGATCTGGGCATGACTCTTATGTCATTGAGTGAGAAATTTGTATCTACATTGTTTCTCCCCACCCTCTACCTAGTGGGATGCAAAAGTCATCATGGTCTGTTCAGCATTGTGAGTGTCTGTTAAAGGCTGCCTGGCTGGAATGCACCACAGGGAATGGAGATGTTGCATATATTATGTGTGGGCAAGTCTGAATCCAATGACCAGGGTAATGGTAATACTGTAAAGGGCTTTTTTTATAGAGACATTGTAGATGTATCAAGTGGTATATGAATCCATAATAATAATAATGATGATATAATGAATGAGTGTCGTGGTCTAGTGGACACGTTGTCTGACTGTGAATCACATGGTTGGCGGTTCGAGTCCAGCCGCGGCTCTAATGTTTTTTGGCAAGATATTAATCTACATTTTCCCCTCTCCACCCAGGAATAGTTAATGGGTACCCAGTAGGAAGAAATTCCTTGAATGTTTAAGTGCCTTATGTTAGCTTGGCTAAAGCCAGTGTAATAATAATATGATTGCAGGACCCTCAGGGAGAGTTCAGTATTGATACTGATGAGGGTACCCTGGGTAAACAAGACTTATTATTTGATTATTATTATTATTATTATTACCATCATGATTGGAAGAAGCTGTTAGCCATGGAACAGCATATAAGATGTAGAGGGCATAGTCTGTGTGAACCTCTTTAAAATGTCTTCCATAAGACTAAAGCAGAAAACAGAACCATTGGATTTTAGCTTTATCAGGCATTCCTCAAACTTTCATTGATCCGTTTCTCTCATATTTCTTCTTTTGTGAAAATGATAACAGAATTAATCCCTCTTTCATATGGCATAAGTAGGGCATAGAAATTTATGTGTGGCTGTCAGTATAATATAAAGCAATTCATAGTGCTAATATAAAACTAGTTACACCATTATATAATATGTCATAGATTTTATACAAAATATTATTGAAACATGGCAAGATGGATGTTGCAATTGCATTTAGTTTCATCAAATATTTGCACATACAAGTTGTGTTGTTTGAACGATAGCATGCTGTGAGCTTCCATATGTTGTATATTACAAACAAACAAAGACATTTGAATTGAATTTGAATTGAATTTATTAACAACAACACATCACAATAATGACAGTACATATGAACAATCATACAATGCAAAGAATAATACTGATACATAGACTATATACATAACATAAGAGTAATGTTGATTGAAAAGTAATGGTTTTAAACGATATTTAGACATAGCTCTGCATACTATTAAATGTACAAAAGATATGTACGTAAATATGTGTATTACTATATTTAGGTGAAGTTGTTAATGGGAACTAGAAGTTAGCACAAGTGCTAGTCGAGCCTAGTTCCATTCTTTGGCAAGATTTTTTTTTTTAATTTGTTTATACATATAAATGTAAAACTTGTTTGTTTTGTATTTACATATATACAACAAAATAATACAGTATCATGTTACTTTTTTACATGCAATAGTACACAATGTAATTTTTTTTACAAATCTACTATAGCCCTTTTATTTCATTCTTATCAATGCTTAGGAGCTGTACACCCTTATTTTCTCATGAAGAATGTTCTTATAAAGTTGAATTCAAAATGAAGAAAAAACCTGTTCTGTTGCTACATTATGAAGCCCTATTCTCTGTGCACATTGTATGTATTACTTTTGTGTATGCCTATAATATGAATGCCCTGCTTTGTACCTGCATCTGTATGTATGTGATATATTAATGAGTAGAGCATAAAGCTTATAAAAAATGGTTTTGTCATAATTATTGTTTTTTGTGGGTTTCTTAGAGGTATTCTGTATTCAAAATTTGCAACTCCTTTTGAAAGGTAAAAACAAGGGTTTATTATGATACAGTGTTAAGCATCATGGAATCTCTTTTAACTGTGTTTGAAATTTAAACTTTTGAGCTCAAATTCTCAATGCAAAATCTTTACCACCGTAATTTTCAGCTGTTCAGCTACAACTGTCGTCAGCGATGTGACCCTACATGACCTTTGGACTGTATTAGCCTGGAAGATTACAAATTTGGGGGTAGACTATTCATGTAAAAGCATAAGATTTAAAGATGGTCTTTAGTTGTGGAAATAATGAACAACAGATATCAAAATTACATTTGCTTTAATACCAAAACTCAAGATAGGCTTTAAGACCTTACAGAGAGAGAGAGAGAGAGAGAGAGAGAGAGAGGGGGAGATGGGGGATTGAGGGATGAACAGAGTGAGGGGAGAAAGAGAGGGAGAGAGGTAGGAATTATAGAAAAATAAAAGGGCATAGTAAAAGTAGGATGCTATATATTCAAGAAGTGAAACAGAAAGAGCAAAGAAGAAAGAGGGAAATAAAGGAACAAAAGAGGATTTAGAATTAAGATTAAGAAATAGAGAAGGTGATGATGATGATGGTGGTGGTGGTGGCAGTGGCGGATCCATGGGGGCCCAGGACCACCTCCCCCTTTTTTGACTACAAAATTTTGGGGGCCAAAAAAATTGTGCTCACTACCCCTCCTCCGAGCAAAACAAAAAAAATCGACTGGCATGATTTTTAAAATTTCGCACGAAGTGGGCCCCTTCTTTGGCTCCCTCTCTTGCCGGCTGGATCTGCCCCTGGGTGGTGGTGATGATGCTGCTGGTGGTGGTGGTAATGATGATGATGCTAATGATTATGGTGTGGTTGTGGTGATGGTGGTGGTGGTGATAGTGGTATTAGTGGTGATGATGATGATGATGACTATGGTGATGGTGGTGGTGGTGGTGATGATGATAATGATCTGAGAACACCATCAAACGAGTGTATATTAAGATCTGACCTGAGCATCTTCCTTAATTGCAGGCTTGAGGATCAGAGCAAGGGTGGGGGTGTAAATGCTGATCAGTTTCATCATCCTCGTATTTTCTGAAAGACAGATATTGATATAAAAGGAATGCCAGTGTAATATCTTAATATGTAATCTCGTGGGCATCGTTGTGATGTAAGCCTATATATATTTCCCTAATGTTCAAGTGTTAGTTGTTCAAATCATATTACAAAGTTTTTTGTTTTTGTTTTTTGGGGTTATAATGACAGGACGAAAGTAGCTGGCATGCAAAAGCTATTTGGTAAAATTGATTTGATAATCATAGGTATCATGTTCGGGTATCCAAATATTAAATTTAGAGGAGGATACTTCAGTAGATGATTTGCTATATATCGATATATTACAAGACATTTTCTTTCCCATTTTGTTTGGATTGTGGGCGTCTTTATATAGATGCAAAAAATAGTTTTGTTCTGCAATTAATCAAGAAAGAAAATAATGATTGGAACAACTCCTGTGAATGACAAACTTTGGCCCAATTTCCTCACGCATTATGCAAATATTTAGTTATAGTTGATTTTACAATAGTTTCTTTTTCTCTTAGCTGGAGTATTTCCTTTATTTGTCCAAGGAAGCATGGCGTCCAGGCTGCTACATGAATTTTCACATTTTGCGTTTGTCATGATCTTTGCGGACTAGTACTGTACTACTTTTCAACGTTTTTGTTGAATTGAAGGTGAAGGCCTAGCGACAGGAAAAGGATGGTTCCATGATATGCCCATATTTTCTGGTGCTTTTTAGATCCATAAGTATCTAGCATACATCATAGTGTATACCTATCATTTTGATAATGAAATGTTAACTATAAATCACTTGAAATCTTTTGAGATATCAATAAAAGTTCAGTCAGTGTGAGAAGATACAGCTGACAACATTTTAAAAAGTGCATTTGCGGCAGGAAATGAAAAGATTATGCCCAAAACATTGTGTTATCTTAATTGCATTAAAATAAATATATCATCAGTATTTAAATTATTGTCCTTCGCTGGGTGTGATATGCTCTAGACTACTTGTTTTTTAGGGGGGAGTGGAAAAAACTTCGCTTGCTGCCCTACGCACGCAATTATTTAAAGAAACTCAAAGAAAAAGTCGAGCGCCAGCTAGCGACGAAAAATAAAAAGCTCTAGAATAAATCTAAAACTTGGCAATCATGGCTGCTTTCCAGCGGCAAATTCAAGCTGTTCGGAGATCATTAAGACGTAAAAAGCGTGATTACGACGTTGTGTTTGAATGTACACCCGTGGTCAAGCGGCAGAAGATTGGCAATTTCAGACCTGATATCTCAGAAGAGGTAATCTTGTGGCATTTTATTATTTACTTTAGATCAATATCGTGTCTTTGTTTGAAATCGGATCAGTGTGATGATCCCGTTGAATTTGCATTTTCCGTTACACAGATCTAACAGAGTGGCAGTGCTTCCGGGTATTTGACTTGCGCCAAGGCCAAGCGAGCTAGCCACGGGCACCGTGCCTCGCCCTGGGCCTGGCCTGGCCTGGCCTGGCCTGGCCTGGGGCGGTATTCTGAACATTGTTGTATCTTTTGTTGTATCTTCCAGAGATAACACAGCGCTAATAATGTTCTAAGTTGGTATTCTGAAAATCATTTTATCCCTGTTGGCCTGTGTTATCTCTTGAAAGTTGAATTGAAGAATGAAGGACCGCCTGCCACGCGCCTCTATCTTATCTTTGACACGCCCATTTGTATGGACCCTACCAATCAAGATCTATTTTATATAGTCTAAGCATGATAAGTAGGTCAACCAAAAGGAATACTTTATGCCATATCTGAAGATGTGCGCAGTGCATCTTGCGCGTAATACTATATAGTTAATTGAGCGCTTATTACACGCGTCATATGCATCATAATTATGCGCTCTGGCATGTGGATCATGAAGACAAGTCACGCTTTCATTTAGTGGTTAAGAAACATCACAGAGATGAGAGCATTAAAATCGTCATATCCTAGCTTAGAAAGTTGTCATCAGTGATGTCTCCGGTCAACACACAATCTTCTTCTAATTCGTCTATTGGCACGAAGCTGGTTCTGGGCAAGGAAGATTGCCGTCATTATATCACCACGAAAGATACAACAACCACCTACCTATTGTAAATATTGTTGTAAATACCATGCAAGATAAGATAAGATAAAAGATACAACAATTTTCAGAATACCAATTATCTTGTCATTTATCTCTTGTGCGCATATGCAAATGAGGATTAAGCGCCATTTCATTAATAATACGCACAAGTACAACTACAAGCGCCTAAAAAGTTTGAGCGCAGGCGTGGCCAAAGAGATGAGAGAAAAAATACAACAAAAGTTACAACAATTTTCAGAATACCAACTTTATCTTATCTTCAAAGATACAACATCGTTTCCTATGCAGGCTCTGGAGCTCCGACGCCTTCGGCGGCGTAGCTCCCTGGAGTTAGATCTAGAGATGAATCTACATCTAACTTAGTCTTCTTAGTCTTAGCAGAAAGATCTGTCTGCTTAGAACTAGAAATAGAATAGTAGAAGTTAGACTGAGGAGTTTTTAATTTCTTTCTTGCTTGGTGCAGGTGTTGGTAGTACACATATAGGTATACAAAGAAACGATGAGTTATTACAGTGACATCACATAGTGTAACGTTTAACATTGGTTGATCCAGTCTGAAAGAGAGGTGTGAGAGCAGGAGCCAACTAATGTTAGGTCTGTGATTGAGAGGGCACTCGCCCACTGCATGGATGATTGTCTCAGCAGTTTCTCCACAGGCGCAGCAGGAGCTTTTCTCTGGGTTGATGGTGTGTATACGAGAGTAGGTGGGGTATACGCCACTCAGTAGCTGCGCCTTGATGGGAATTGCCTGTTTCAGTCTAGGTGGGTGAATGGTTGATGGAAGAAGTTTATGCGCATGGTCATGGTTGTTGGTTAGGAGCTGGAGAAAAGACTTTGAATTTACAGCTTCTTCTGTGAATGTGAGGTCAGCTTTCACGTCTTCTATGACATACATGTACATGACCATGCCTTAAAGAGAAGGTTGAGTTCTGGGAAGAGGTGAAAAATATTTTGTGAGCATTATCATTGTACTATGCAAGTGTGGAAGAACATCAGATAAAAAAATGTTCCCTGAAAAGCATGGCTCTTCAAATGCCTTAATATTCTAAATATGGCATGTAACATCATAAAAATCAGGACGGATTTTTATGCCACATGATCATGTAGTCCCATATACATCTTTCTGTGTACAGTGCTTGTAACTTTACCAAGACTGAGCCAAATTTCTTGTCATTTTGATGATTCCAGAACCTTGCAGTACACACCAATACTTATATGCTAGATGATCAACCTTTTCTGATCGATTCCACACTGTTTCTTTCACAATGCAATCGCATGACCAGAACTCAACTTTATCTTTAATACCATACGTGTACAATTGTACATATATTTTGTCTTTTGACACTCACCTCCAAGACATGTAGGAGATGGGTTAGGTGAAGCCAGATGTACATGTACATGTAGTCTCAGTGAAACATATCCCAGAAGGAAATTAATACGCTCTAGACTGATTTTTTGGGTCTAGATCTAACTAGTAACCTAGACCAGATCTAATGTACATGTACATGTAGATCTACAAGCATGAGAATTGAGAGTATCGGTTGGTCAAATAATTTTGAGCAAGAAATGAAGTTTTTGGAGAACAGTGCAATTTCATGTCACATACTCATGGTCATGGTGTTGAGAGTTGTGTTTAACTTTATGTCATGTGATGATGTGTACATGTGTCACTGTGAGGGTGATATGTCATTATTTTTTTATTTTAAAGATGTTCCTCAGACTAATACTCACTCGGAAAATATTTTTGAATTAGGCACTGGCAGGTCAAGGGTGGTATTTTTTATTTCAGAGCATGATTTTATCTTTTAAAATGTTTGTTGTATATTTTTTGTTAAAAGTATTTTGAGACCACATTTTATTTCATATTTCATCTTTCATTTTCTCTCGATCTCTTACTTCTTGTGTACCTATAAAAGTGATGCACATCATATGTCATCATACCCAAAGAACTGGCAGAGAGTGATTCTATTTTATTCTATGGTTGAACACTTCGCTTCACAAATTGGCACATCTTAGTGAGATAAAATCTAGCTGAAATAATTCTCAGAATACCAACCCAGGTGTTTTCTTTATGACATTTTAATTGGGTTTGTTAATAAAATTGCTGTAGACTGAAGGCTGAATTGTTTTTGTACTATGCATGGATTTAAACACACCATTCATCTGCTAGATTCTTCTCGAGTGAAGGAGGCAGAGTCAACAGAAGAAGAAGACGAAAACAGAAACTTTCGCAACATGAAATGTTATGAGAGCGTCACTGTGCGACACCCTCTAACAGTAAATTCTCCCAACCGTTTTTTAATTTTCCCAACCATTTTTCCATGAAATAAGACATAAAACAGGCTATTAAAAATCTTTCAACACTTAAATGTCTGGAATGGTATATAGACTCTAGAGCAAATTTATTGCTTTGTGACAAATCACATTCACCTAAAATGTAATTAAATTGTAATAATGTGGTTGAGAGAATTAAGGAATCGATCAGATCAGTTTTTCCCAATTTGTATCATTAATAATGGTCTGTTTTCACTCAAGCTTTCAGATTATCTTTTATTGTACATCTAGCATTGAATTCACTAGCTTAGGCTCCTTAGCACCATTTTCTCTCATCTGAACAATGTTACTGAACGAAGTCGGAGGGGATATAGAAACGCTGCTGTCCGTCCTTCCTTCCGTGCTTCCGTTCTTCCCTCCTTCCTTCCTTCCTTCCTTCCGTTCGTAACAAATTTGGTTTCCGATCGATAACTTCAGTAATGTTTGACGGATTTTAATAAAGTTTGATACAAAGGTACATGGTATCAAAATACAGGCTAAGTTCGATTTCAGAGTATGTAGGTCAAAGTTCAAAGGTCATAGCTCATTAAATATGCGAAAAAATACACATCTGGTTTTCGATCTATAACTTTAGTAATGTTTGACGGATTTTAATGAATTTTGATATGAAGGTTCATGATATCAAAACACAGCCTAAGTTCGATTTCGGAGCATGTAGGTCAAAGGTCATAGCTCATTAAATATGCGAATCTGGTTTCCGTTCGATAACTTAAGTAATGTTTGACGGATTTTAAACAAATTTGATATGAAGGTACATGGTATCAAAACACAGCCTAAGTTTGATTTCGGAGTATGTAGGTCAAAGGTCATAGCTCATTAAATATGCGAATCTGGTTTCTGATCGATAACTTTAGTAACGTTTGACGGATTTTAATGAAATTTGATATGAAGGTACATGGTATCAAAACACAGCCTAAGTTCAATTTTGGAGTATGTAGGTCAAAGGTGAAAGGTCATAGCTCATTAAATATGCAAAAACACCTAATATATGTGAAAATGTGGTTAACTTCCTTGCCTAGTAATATAATATTATAGTCTAATGGAGGTAACTTGTTCTGACGTACTGTATATAGGCCATTTGTACCCTGCGAGGGGATGCTATGCTTTGCGTTGACTTTTCTAGTTTTCTTTATATTGATAATATCAATTTCCTATTTTCCCCCTAAGAATCTTATTTCTTCACACCAGCATCCAAGTTAGATTGATAGTAATATGTTTTTGTGTGGATGCACTAATATAGAGTAATTTTTTCCAGTTAAATCATGAAAAATTTGAATTTTGATAAACTATTTATATAAAAATCAATAATTATGAAATACAATATTCAGAAAAATAGTATCAATTCTTCAAAATTTATAAAAGATTTTGGGAAATGTCTTGCACGCAATATGATACAAATCATATAACCTGGGCAAAAGCATGGGGAAATCAAGTTTCGGGGGACAAAAAGGGAAATTAATGGGATAAAACTATATAAAGCAATTGATAAGTAGTGAGGACATGACGTCACAAACTGATAACCAAATTGGCAATTTGTGTAGTGATTTCCATTGTTTTTTAGTTTTACATACTTTCTTATTAGTTATCCGATTTTGCTCAAACTTTTTTTGATTGGTTTGTCTGACTTTTCTGGTTCTATTAAAGGCAAGTTATTTTTGGAGTGGACTTGGGCTTTAATAGTGCCATTTTTCTTTCATCAATTTCCACATTTTCCAGGAGAAATGAAAGTTTTGTTACATTCTTACTATACCAATTTTCTGCTATTTTTCAGTAAGTATACTTACATGTTTGTTTCCTTCCCTCTCTCCATGATTGTGTGATGTCCCTTTTATACTATCTGTTTGATACCTTCCCATGTAATTTCTAAGTTTCTTTGCCATTAATTAAAGCACATGATACAGTGTACATCTACATGTACATGCATACACTATGAACATGACGGACAAAGAAAGAGGACAAAATATAAAGTTCCTCATTCTACCCTCAACAATTGCTGTGGTAGACAAAGGAACATCCCTTCACTGCTATTATGTAAAAATGTGTAGAACAGGTGTCACATGCATATTCACCTGTTCTACTTATTTTACATAATAGCAGTGAAGGGATGTTCCTTTGACCACAGCAATTGTTGAGGGTAGAATGAGGAACTGTATATTTTGTCCTCTTTCTTTGTCCGTCATGTTCATAGTGATAATATGTTAATTGTTAAAGGTACTATGTCCCATTTGCAGGCCAAAAAAATGAAAAGGTTAATTCCAACGGCATTTGAAAGACAATACTAATTTAGAACTTCCCCCCTCCCAAAAGGGGGCTTGAAAATGTCTTTAAGTGGGAAAATAACGACTATTAGTTGTCGAATCGACTTAGGAGCTATAGAGCCAGTAAGTAATAGTCTGATTTTCAGACCATTGTACCGAATGGTCGTACGTTTTATGCTGCGCAAAGATTCAATCAGTTTAATTTTGGCCATTACAAGAAGTGGGTTATTGATGTAGACAAATGCTCATGTACCCTTTACAGCTCATTTTATGTATGTTATTACCAAAGATGAAAAAGCCAGTCAGTCACTCAATAGTGTCTGACAGTGAAGTCTAGCAAGTAAACGGGTTTCCTTGCATAATTTGAATATTAGGACACTGCTAACATTTAAATTTCACAGATAGGACATACTGTACATGACATATTCATAATTCCTGCAAAGTTCTACAGAATTTTATGTTGGCTGCAAAAGGGACATACGGTAGTATCTTTAACATTTTCATCAGTGAGATGAGAGTATATTTGGTTTGTTGCTGCTATGGTTAGGCTGTATGATTCTTTATTCTTTTATAATTAATCATATCAATGTAATTGTACAAATATATTCGCATCAATTATATTGCTTTGCACACATACATACAGGCCTATATGTACCAAGTTTTGATTGATAAAGAAGTTGGAAGAGTCATCATTACCTCATCCTCATTTTGAAATGGGAAACAAAATTGAGAACCATTGTGGCCCATGTGCTTTGGATATCTTCTTTTGTTTGTGGTTAGTTGTTGTTTCCAAGCAAAAGTACCTGCCATTGTGCGCGAAATGTCACACTCACACACACACACACACACACTACCTTCAGGAAGTACTCACGCCAGTCCATTGTAAAGTCAGGAGACTTCAAAGGATTGGGTTCAGGTGGGATTAACCTTAATCCCCCACCCCTCTTTATTAGTTATGAGGTCACTCCATTAGGACCCTTACCCTTTACTGAAGGGTGAAACCATGGACCTACTAAGAAACAGATGCTTGAGTCATTGGTAGCAGGTTTCATTCATTGATGCCCAGACACAGGATGTTCTCAATCGGTTGCTCGGTTCAGGGAGATCCCTGCTCAGTTGCTGGCAAAGTCTCCTTGCACATACACATACCTTCACGTGTTGCTCCTGCACCGTTTCTTTGTTTTGGTTCGGACTCCTGTGACTCCTGTATATTTGTACTTGTAAGGTGAGACAAACGTGCAAAAACAAGATTTTGGGGGGACATGCTCAATTGCTCATATTTTTGTTTCTGGATTGGAGTTCACTGTTTCACTCAGGCAGTCCGTCAGTGAGGGAACAACAACATCATACTTTGAAGTTTGATCATTTAGTTCATACACACAGTAAGTAACTGCCTATTACTACCATTAAAATCATGTGTGATTTTAACTGTTCATTTTTATTTCTACCATGTGATATTGTTAACATGTTTTTTGAACTTTGAAGGAACCTTGAGGCTTCACTGAAATGTTCTTTCCAAAAACCATAAATGCTGCAAGTTTTAATTTGATGTGGTCTAAAGTTCTAAAACGGCCATCTTCTGATTTTTCAGGACAATTTAAAGTCAATTTCTCTTGAAATACAATGTTATTAGATCAACAGCAACTTCAATCTTTTTTCAGTTATGTGTAACTTCACAGGCTACTTTAGCCTACAGGTGTAACTGCTCAGGCTGTAGTGTACACAATCATCTATTGTATTATTCTGAAGAGATACAAGTAGCCCTAGATCAAATATTAGCCTTGCATGCTTGGGGATCCCCTAGAAGTGTCCTTCTAATCTTAAGAAGCAAATTGTTTGACCATTCAAAATGAATTGACCACCCGGATGATAAGGAGCATGGTATCATTTGAGAAATTTGTCTAACCTAACTTATTGTGAATGCACGGTGGGTGGATGCACATGTATTACAGAAAAACTTGGTATTGGGAAGACCAGTGCTTGTCCGGTCTAGTTTTAAAGAATTGAGTGATGGTGTGGAGACGACAGATGAAGGAAGACTATTCCAGGACTCAACCACTTGTATACATATTTAGCTATGTATGGGAGCAGACTCAAGACCCATTTTTGTGGGGGGGGGGGGGTAGAAATATTGAACATTGTCTTTTTTTAATGACCAAAGATTGATCAACTTCTACTCCAGATTTATTGGTTCTAAAATCCAAATCATACAGTCCAAAGAAGAGTTTTGTTTAATTTTCTTTAGAATGGAAGGATTTGTATTGTATGGTGGCAAGTGGCAATTGTAACATGAATGCATTTGAAAGAACACTCTCTAGTAAACTGCTATTTGATTCACAGATTGCAAGATAATGACAACAACCTTTAACCTTCTTTTTGACAGTGCATTCAGTCCAAATTGGGCAATAACAATAAGTTGGATTACTGAATCATAGGCTACTGAGTCAAAAAGCTTTAATGGAGAGTAATCACTAATCATTGGTCATTTATAGAACTGAAGTATTTACGACTTTAACTGCCAATTCTTATTTTAATACCCTACCTGGTGACCATGTACATGTACATTGTACATCATTGCTTAGTGGTATTTGCATGGTGCTGACTCTGGGGTAATTTGTTGCTTCCTTTCTTTACTGACAGCTCGTTGATACGACTCACTGACTCACCCACAGTCCCAGACTGTTGTTTGACAAACCTGATAATATCTTAATCCGTCAGCAGGTAGAAATTGATTCATTTAGTCAACAAAACGTGATTACCGGTGTGGTATTTGATCAATGAGGCAGACAATGGTGTGAAATCTATAGGCAAATGTAATGGACTGATGATTATACAATGTAATTAACTCTTTTGAATAACAACCATTTTAGATTTTGGAGGAGAAGGAGGAAGTAATAATGCATGCAAAGTGTAGGCGATGAATGTTTAATAGAACAGAGAGGAAAGATGAGAAGGAATAAGAGAGGGAGTAAGGAGAGATGGAGAAGGAGGGAGGATAGAGAAATGGGATGAGAGAGAGGAGAGGTGGGGTTGGGGGTGATTGGCCAACAGAGAAAAGGTAAGCGAAAGAAGGAAAAAGGTGCAGAGAGACAGAGAGGTAAAAAGGAGAGGAAGGTTGGAAGATGTTTGTAGGAGAGAGAGAGAGGGGTGACCAAGTACAGATTTTAATTTTGCTAATGTACATGTATTCATTATTATAATGAAGCTCTTGCACAATTATAACTGTCTTTAGCTACTGTTGCTGGTCACTGACCTTTGCCTTAGCTTAGGAGCTGCCATTGCAATCTACTCACTACTCAGCAAGGGTTAAATACAAGTCATGTGCTTCATTATCACTTTGTGTACCAATAAATATGAGAGCAGCTGTGAAAAAGGAAGGAAAGACTCAAAATGAATAATTTTTCATCTGGTGAAATCAACATCAGATATTGCATATGTAGACAATGTCCTCCAATACTTTTCTTCTATTTCCTTTTCAATGTACATCTCCCCTCTCTGATCTCCCTTCCTGTTGTACTTTTGTCATTGCACATAATGAGCATCTGTTGCCAAACTGTACATACAAGTACATATTGTACAGGTAACAACTAAATTATTTCTACCCCTTTTATTTTTTTTTTGCGTGTGTGTAATACCCCTTTCAAACTGGTTCTATCGGAGTCACACTGATGAAAATACCGATTGAATTTTCCTTATGTAAACAAAGGTGAAACCGCCGTTTTTCCCGCTGTCGCTTTCATACTGCGGGTGAAATTCACTCGCTGTGGCGAGCCCTTGCCAGAAGTGAAAAATTGTTGCGCAATTATTAAGCCCGCACCCCATCTAGCTAGTACGTAGCATGTTCAACAAAATGTCAACAAACACAGCTGGTTACGATAAAGCGCGCGTGACTGCGACCTTTGACCATTTTCATAGGTCTTTTAATCGGTGTTTTCTCCTGAACGCATTCACAGTGGCTGTTTCATCGGTGTCACACCGATAGAAAGAGAATTTCTCCTGCTCTTGAGCAGGAGAATTTAATCGCCTATTTCTCTTCTTCTCATCGGCTATTCTATCGGCTTTTTCTCCTCTGTACCATTCATAGTGGCTGTTTCATCGGATGCGTCCGGATGCATCCGATAAAAATCAGGCCAGTTTGAAAGGGGTATAAGAATGATAGGTAGACTGGTTGAATTATGACCTTTGCTGAGTTCTTTTATATGTAAACTTGTAATATATGTCACATTCACAAGAAAAGTAAATCTGGACAAATCAACTTTTCACATACTTAATTTTTCTATTTTAAAGTTGGTAAGGGTATGAAATGAATATACTATATTCATTCAAACTTGTCTATAAAGGTCACCCAACTTTCAAAGAGAAATGGACATGATTTGCTTACCTCTGTCCCACATGGTGGCCTACTACAGGTACATGTGACGTGTAAAAATGTACATGGTCTTTCTAGTCTGCAACCATGTAAGGAAGATTGAAGAAAAAATATATATACAGAGTACAGGGACAGGTGGCCTTGATTTATCTAGAGGTGATATTTACATCACTTACCTTCAGATGTAGATGTGCATGTGCACTTTGTTCTTTGAAAGAGTGGAAAGTTGTAGAAACTTTTCCTTTTCACTATGGGGTGAGGTCAAAAGTCTTAACCTTTTGCTTCCTGAAATGATTTTCATTTCCTGCTCCTGTTACCAATTGATCTATAAAGGGCTGTATAGAAATTATAGTAGAGGTGTAGAGCCAGAGGTCTCTTGAAAGTCTGTTTATGCCTTTATGGTTACACCTAAAACTCCATACATAGAATGTACTGAAAGAGAATTGAAAAAGAGAATATGTAAAGAGAGGGGGAAAGAGGACAATGAAGAGGGAGAGAGCAAGAAAAAGAGATAGAAAGAGAGAGAGAGAGAGAGGGAGATAGAAAGAGAGAGAGGGGGAGATAGAAAGAGAAAGAGAGAGAGAGAGTGATGGAAAGAGAGAGACAGAAAGAGAGAGATAGATATATATATATATATATAAAGAGTGAGAGAGAGAGAGATAGAATACACTGTACAATAATGCCTTTTATTTGGTTAATGGTCCAAAGTTGTGGTCTTCCACAAAGTCATTCTGTGGTTGTGAATGCTTGTTAGGTGTCTTTTGCCCCCCACCCCCAGAGTTATATAGAGCTTAATTATTCCATATGTATACCAGTGTGCAACTATGCACACTTATATTGTACTATGAAGTTGTCTCCCCCTCTCCATTCGATTGCAAATTTTAAAGTCTTAAAGTTAATGCAAAGGTTTGGGAAATTTTGAAAATTGGATGGAAAGTAGTTCTTTAAAATGTTGATATATTTGGATGACCCTGTGGATGTACAGTATTATAAGCAATACAATTTTTTGCCCCTAAAACACTTCTGCTTTTGAGAAACTGAATAATCAAAATTTACCGGTGCTCTCGGTAAATTTCAAGTATTTCAAATAGCGCCTAAGGCCATTTCATGGTAGCTGCGACCATAAAAATCTCAAAATATGCAGTTCTGATATATAATTCCAAACGGAATAGCAAATCGGTCGATTGTAGTCAAGAAACATTGTTTTAAAGCTAAAGTAATAAAGGCGATTTCGTAGGTCAGGATAGAGTCAATTTAGTGAAATTTGATTTTCATAAAACACAAAACTGCACACTTTCATGGCATGGTAGCTGCATAAATTGCTTTAATAACTCATTCAATTATAAAATAAACTATATTTATTTGATTTTATCTTAACAATTCCTTTATCAAAACAAAATAAAAAAGGACCCTGATGATGGAATGTAAGAATGTAGTAAATCAATAATGAAATTGACTGTCAAAACATGTCCGATCTGCTACGTGGGCCAATCTTATTGTGCCTTACCACACATCCATTGGTAGTAACACTTCGATGCTTTTCCTCAAAAGACTACCGGTACTCCAAGATAGTTGATTCACTATGTTGACTCTAGAAATGGGTTCTATGGTTTCCAATCATTGCCTTTCAATAAATTGTTTCAAAACTAAAAGTTGTGATTTGTCATTGAGCGCTGTTGAGTGTTGACATTTGTCGCTTGTCTGCAAGTGCACTGCCATTGTGTAATTTATCTCTCAGTTTCAGCTTCTAAGTTCTACTGAAAAGTAAGCATATTCAGTTATTCACTGTTAGTTTCTTTTGATTATCTCCTTGGCTGTTGAATATTTCTTTCAACTACCGGTAAACCTTTGTGTTACGTAGCGGGTAGTTCATATTTGTTCATATACAGTCAAACCTGCTTTAGTGACCACCTGTCTACAAAGACCACATTTTTTGTTTCCCTTGAAAATAGTTTCTCATTGAAACATGTACTAAAGGAACCTGTCTGCAAAGACCACCTGTCTACAAAGACCACTTTTTCTGTTTCCCTTGGGCGGTCGCTATAGACAGGTTTGACTGTATTAGATTGATGTGTCTGAGTCATGTACTTGTGCTGTAATCTCCATTCCACTAATCCACTTATTTATTTTTCATCAGTCAAAGTATAGTCTACTACATGTAGCTGATAAGTTTTTTTTAATTTTTTTATATAGATCATATAAATATTACAGTGAGACAAAAAATTAGAGCTACATGTATGTGTCATTGTCTGGAAAGTAAAGAATATTAATCTTTTTTGTCTCTAAATCCTTTAATTATTATCAAATGAAACTAAATAGAGAAACAAACAGGTGTCCTGCTGTTTGAAATCACCAAAATAATAAAATACCGGTATATAGAACAAAAAATGAATTTATCTTCAGAAAAATCATATTCACGCCTGTCACCCAAACACACAAGGATGTAAAAGGCAGGAAAGATCACAGCCATCTGTAACTTGACTCTTCTCATCCATCCCCTCGCTGTGCACGACCCATACTAGCTCAGTGGCGTCTCTTTTCTCACACCATTTCACGCTCCCTACGCTCCTCCTCGTGCAGCGCTTATTAAATCTACCCCAGCCACGTTGAGCTTTCTCATGTGCTCCTAGGATCTTGAGACTTAGCTGAGACATAGTGAGTGCCTCGATGCAGTGCTGTAATTCATCATCGCCCTGCAAAATTGTTTTGATAGCATCGTAGCATCGCATGGGTCCCATCTCCTGGCTCGGTTTTTACATGGATGTACGTATGTATATCCATGGTTTTTATTAGGAGGCTTAGACCCTGACAGAGATTAGCATCGACTGCATCATTGTATATCATCTGATTTTGATTTTAAGTGTCATTACTCTTGATTCGGGTTATGATTAGATATGATGAATGCAGGAAATTTCTCATGTGGATCTGTGGAAATCGTTAATGCTTGGTTCGTGGCTTGGTTGTCATTAAGAGGCACAGACAGAGAGAAACATTGCAGTATATCATGTGATTTTGAGTGTCATTACTCGTGATTTGGGGTATGATGAATGCTGGAAATTGCTGAGCATTGATTTGTGGGAATCATTTGATGATTGTTTCTCCTAAGGGACTTCTCCTCTCACCACATGTACATGCAGTTATACTTCACATGGATGTGTGATTGTGTGACCATAACAGTGATTAAGAGGAAATTTACTGCTTCAACTGAAGGATTTATGACCAAATAGAATGGAATTCATTTGAAGACCTTTACTAATTGATTTGATGAAACCTGCAAACTGCCACACTTGTGCAATTGTGCATGTGGATTAACTACATTTAGAAAAGATACAAATGTACGTTGCAAAATAGATGCTGGTAATGGAAGCGTTTTGCTAATTAGGTCTTCAGAAGACCAAGGCAATACCAGCATTGAATTAATTATTCTACCAAAATAGTACCAATTACCTTTGCTGAATGAACAGAAGCTTGCCAACTTGTTCAGTTTATCAAGGATTAACCAGATTTACAAAATACAAATACACAATTTTATTTTCCCTTATGCTGGTCTGAAAGCGTTCTGCTAATTTGTTCTGGAGGATCTGTAAAAGTATTAAATAATTTTGATAGGCTTTCCATGCTTTTGTCAGAAATTGGAAGCCGCGGATCCTTGAGAGTCCTCAAGTCTGGAGGTTGCTGACTGGTGCGGAAAGGATTCTCACTTAACAGTCAGTCATGCGCAAGTAATTGAGCAGAATCGGACGGCTGGATGATTAAGTAGGATTTTGCTGGACTTGATGCATAATTTTAATTGAAAGTTCAGCCTTACGACTGGATTCCCAAACACTGCTATGATTGCTTGTACTGTACATCATCTGTGAATGAACATTCCTGATACTGAGGGGTACAGCATTTAACTTGGAAGAAGATGTCCAGTATTTTTAAGGAACTGCATCTATCAACAACTTCATGCATGTCGCGATAAAATATTTGCATTGTCTGAAGTGGATTGAATAAGAAATTCCTTCCTGGATGTTTTATGGTATTACTTCCTTATTTTAATCCTTGCAGTCCAAGGAGGCTTGGTAATCGATATGACTTTGATTTTTCTCAGCGACTTGATAGTCTGATGTATTTCTTCATTTGTGAATGATCTGCAGTTGTACAAATCCTGACTTTCATGGGCCATTCAAGCTTCAAAGCTGTTACACAGCAAGCCCAAGAAATTTATATTTACATTATTCAAAGCTTATAAACCTATTACCAAAGGATTTCATCTTAAATTGGAACCATCTGCAATGGTTATGAGACAACCAACTTCCTAATGTGTGTAAAGCTTACCACAGACTGCAGTTGAGCAAGAGGATTTCTTTCATGTGAATCTTTCCATTCATATTTTTGCTCCTTTCACAAACGAGGATTATATCACCAATCGCGGGATTAAGCTGCACCTGTGTCTGAACTCTGCATATTTATCCCCATTCATCTTGATAAACCTTATCTAATGTGGTGCAGTCAATCATTCTACAATGTTCGATATGAAGACAGATAGACACCACTAGACTGTTTATGCTGTGATCTACAATATAGTTGACCTGATTTGATTACTTCACTCAATCAATACCCAAAGTGCTTCTCTATCGAATCAGACAATACCATCATGTTTAATTTGCCAATATTCAACTCGAGGGGATAAGAAAGTCCGACTGATCGAGCATCGCAATATCTGTAACTCATATCTCCCCCCGAAACTCAAGCACACGCATGGTGAAGAACAGAGAAATTGACATAACGGCATTGCAAGTTTGCTCAGTCTCTGGATTACAGATTGGTGGCCATTCTGTGTTTGATTCGCTGGACGTGCACTGGAGGAATTTGGAACATACTTGAATGTCACCAATCAATTCTAGAGCATCTCTTGGCATTTCTCTTTCTGATTTGGGATTCCCATCTCGCAATAGATCTTCAGATTTCTTTGCCTGTACAGGGCACTCAGACATCATTTCCCTGAGGTTTTGAGCTGCAATAAAAGGATATGTTTGAAATTGGAGTTCGTAAGCGTGCTGGAAGCGTCAGCGGTGCTGCCGTGAGTATGGAGTATATTTGTAACCTTTCCATGTCAGTAAACAGAAGGTTTCTCATTTCCATATGGACCATTTTAAAGATTTACAGGAATATTTTTTCTCACTCTAACACAAAATTCCTAACATCTGTTTTAAAGAGATATACAATTATTTTTTGAAAGCTTTTTGATCATGACTGATTGTATTTTTGTTAATGTTTAATTGTCTGATTGAGTGTACACTGCATTAAAAATGCTGTTTGACTGTTTCTGAATGGTTGATTAATACTGTATTCATGAAATCTTTATTATTTTGAAAGATATTCACCCTCAAATGTGAATTGAGGTCTTGTATCTATTATTGCTTTCTGGTCCCCCTCCCCATTTGACTGATTATGTAGTAAATCAAAGTATCACACCAAGACTGTACTACTTTCAACCCATCCCCTCTTTCACCTTGTATTGCAAGGTTTCCTGTATACATGTACCTGTATAAAATACAGATGTACAAATGTCTCTCAAGGTACATGTACATGTAGCAGCATGTTGATGAGTTACCGATAACACCCTTCTTGCTCTCACCAGACAATATGTCTGTGATAGCTGAGAGTCATAAGGGTGCCAACACACTGTTAAAATCTCAAAGGGGAAATCCATCCTGATATATATCATGTAGTTGGTTTTAATAAAAGCAGAAAAATGAGCGAAATGAATTAGTGAAAGTTTGAGCTAAAACAATTAAAAATAAAAAAAGTTATGAATTTTTGGTGGTGCAATCAATCAAACACAAATTGGCAACACTGTGACGTATCATTTGAGCTCCTCTCCAACTTACATTTTCGTAGTTATTTATGATGGAATAGATTTGTTTCATGCAGGGGTTGTATACAAAAATATTTGCAATAACTATCAGAGTTGCCAAATTCGTGTTTGATTGATTGCACCTTCAAAAATTCATGACTTTCTTATTTTGATTTTGATTTTGCTAAAACTTTCACTGACCTGTTTGTCTCATTTTTCTGCTTCTACTAAAACCAACTTAATAACAGGGTGGACTTCCCCTTGAATGGCCTTCTTGTTCTTAGCGGATTATATTGTAGGCCTACAATGTACTGTACATTGTAGGCTCAGTGATTGTGCAGGACACACGTTCTAGTATTTACATTAAAGGTACTATGTCCCATTTGCAGGCCAAAAAATGAAAACGTTAAATTCCAACGGCATTTGAAAGACAATACTAATTTAGAACTTCCCTAAAAAATAGGGGGCTTGAAAATGTCTTTAAGTGGGAAAATAACGACTATTAGTTGTCGAATCGACTTAGGAGCTATAGAGCCAGTAAGTAATAGTCTGATTTTTCAGACCATTGTACCGAATGGTCGTACGTTTTATGCTGCGCAAAGATTCAATCAGTTTAATTTTGGCCATTACAAGAAGTGGGTTATTGATGTAGACAAATGCTCATGTACCCTTTACAGCTCATTTTATGTATGTTATTACCAAAGATGAAAAAAGCCAGTCAGTCACTCAATAGTGTCTGACAGTGAAGTCTAGCAAGTAAACGGGTTTCCTTGCATAATTTGAATATTAGGACACTGCTAACGTTTAAATTTCACAGATAGGACATACATGACATATTCATAATTCCTGCAAAGTTCTACATAATTTGATGTTGGCTGCAAAAGGGACATAGTATCTTTAAATAGAACCTTTTTCAATTTTTTTGGGGGGAAAACCGAAGATTTTTAAAAGTTTATTTCAAACATTGTAATATGCCCCTTTAAAGTAAATACAGAGCAATCACGTCACACTGTTTTCCTGCTGTGAATTGAACTGAGTGCTTCTGGTCTCACCGTAGGGGATGAACCAATGGTCAGCATTTTCAGTAGCCATGGTAACGTTATAGATTTTGCACTGTTATTACTTGCAAAGTTTTGGTGAACATAATTACAATTTTTCTTTTTGCTTTTCAATATCCAGTTAACTAGTGGATGAAGACTAAGGATAATCTTGAAAATGATAAGGATTGCACCAAAACTTTCCCTGACATATCAATGTCTAATGCATTGATGATGATGTTGAGTTTTTGGAAATAATATTCATGAATATATATATATATACATGTATATATATATATACATTGGTCTATTCATAAAGACATTAAACAACATTTGTACAATACACATGTATGACAAAGCCATCTTTCAACTGCTTTTAACTATCAATAACTTTCAATTATTAAAAAAATTGTTTCATAGTAATCATGCACATACATGTAGTCACATTATCACATACAATATTATATACAATAATTAATGGTATATATGTTCTATGGTTGAACAAGACATCTAAATCTTAGATTGAGTCATGGGAGATATTGCCCTTTTTATTATGGGATTAAAAAGTATAAGTGCACTTTTCTAATGAAATCGACTCTACCTCACTTTGGCACACACCTGTTTGATCCCTCTCCTCAAGGGGGATTACCCTGGACTGGAGTCCCTTGACTGGTCTTGAATTCTATATTCAATCTCATGTCTTGACCTAGATCTTGCTACTCTGGTCTAGATCAAATTAGGCCAAGCATACCTCTGAGATGAAAATGATACTCAGTTCTTTACTTTGCATTCCTCATGCTCATGTCATCAAATTCAATAAAGAAATTGACCTAATTGAGAAAACTATAGAAAAGCAGGTCTCTGTTTTATGCATATTATTCTTACTCAGCTACAGCTGCCAAGTACAAAACTCTACCAATTCTGTTCCATTGTGAAATTTTAGAATAGTGCAATTTTTATGTAAAAATTCTGATTCGTAATCCTGTGTCTGTGTCGTTCTATGGTACAAATGAGAATTATGGATTCCCTCATTATAATACCGATTTTCAGCCACTGGAATACTGAAATATCCTGACGAAAGATAAAAGCTCTGTTTCGGTTTCATTCAGAACATACATGTACTCAAAGTCTCAAATACTCGTCAATCTCTCTCTTCTTTATTTAGCTTTTCAAAATCTCTGTCTTGAAACCTTAGGGTACATTACATTTTCAATTTTTGTGAACACAGAGTAATTTAAAAAGAGAAACCTTAATTTTGAAATGTATGGCCAGATTGGCCACAGGCCCAATATCTCTTGCTTATGACTCAAAATGTAGTACCGTAACCCAATTATTTTGTTAGCAAATGGAGCAAAGGAAATCTTCTCATCAAATGCACAATGTCTGATGAGAGTCAGGAGGGCATTAACTCCTGCTTTTTACACAGTGCTAACACCCTTCTGGCTCTCAATAGACGAGAGGATACCCTCAGGTATGAGCCATTTATAGTTCTCATTAAATGTACATGTACATGTATTCTGTTTTAAGAACCAGAAGGGAGTCTGCTCACATACATTGCATAGACTGAACATTCTCCTTGCACTCAACTGACAATATGACACCCCCAGGTGGGAGCCTTTTTGAAGTATAGGAATTTATGCGCTTCTTGTAGTTTCCTGAATTTTTCTACCAGATCACGCAGAGGGTTTGATTGGAAAAGCACTTCTTCCACTCTAGGCACTCCATTGCTCTAATCACATAAGCAGGTGTAATTAACCATCCCTTCAGGGGCCAGAGTGCATTCACTTGGACCCCTGTTACACCGAACAAAACTGTCCAAGACCGAAGGTTCTTCAACGACATGCTCTGGATACAATTGTTTGATGGCCAATATTCTACTCTTAACCAAATTCATAGCTTAAGTTCTGGACAAACTTTATACCTACACATGTAACTGTGATGAACAAACCCAACTATTCCCCTTTTCCGAAGTTCCTAACCTTATTCTTTGAGGAATAAAGCCTGAAGTGGGGTCACCTTACTGAAACCTCTTCCCCTTGAATTTAAAAGAAGCTTTTCCATAAAATTGACACCAATCCCAATCCCTTTTTGCACTTCCACAACCAAACTGACCCAAGACATGTTTGGAGGGCAGCTTCCTATTTTTGGTCACGGTAGCGTAAGATTGACGTAATCCGCACGCAGGTGGGGTATCAAATTCTTTGCCGCAAGCTACATGTGCATGTACCTAGAGTATTACCTAGCGATTACAACTGACCCAATATCATGAAGTGGTCTCTGGTCACACCAGAAAATGGTCCACTATCTCTCTGCTTGAAAGTGATATCAGTTTACAAACTTCACCCTAGGATTTCACCAATAAGAAGAAGCTGAAGAACCACTAGAAAGTGACCCCAGAATACCTGTGATTTTGGTGTAACAGGGGTCTTTTTTATTTTGGAGGGGTGGGATGAGTCAGAAAGTGACACGCTCCGGGCAAACGACTCTATCATATTTATCCATTCCTCCTGGTCCAGTGAGTCATACCGGTGGAGTAGATTTCACCACCGTTTGACCACGCCGATTTCAATTTCCATCCTTGAGTGAACCTAACTGGTAATTATGGCACAAGTGTCCACTTCTGTCAAGGTCATGCGATGCAATCAATGATTTGAGTGGAATTGATCCACAAAAGTGGATGGGGAAGCCTAATGAAGAAATTGGGAGGGGGCTCGGTTGGTAAATTGCGTCTTCTCATTTTCAGGATATCATGGGGAATATCTCTATACATTGTAGGTATATTCTCTGCAGGGTCAGGGTACATGTAGAAAACCTGAACAAAATTTGTAATTGTGCAGTGAAAAAATGCTAGCATTCGTCTAGATTATAAACTAAACAGCATCATCCACTACATTGTATGTAATAACCTCAGGTCAAATGTAAAGAGTGTTTTGCTTTCGAGATCAAAATTAATCACTGCAGTTTATTTGATACATGTCTGCCACACTACCTGTTATTGCAAGTATCTACTGAGGTCGTGTTGACTAGACTTGTTAAGAGTGATAAATTAGATACATGTATGTACTTACGGTACCCTGAATATCATTCTTTTATCACCAAGAGCAGAAACAGAAACCTTATTATTTCACCCATTTCAAGAGGATAATAAATGTATGTGACATTGCGTTTTATTTTAAAGTTAACTGATTTCCTTCCTGGACTACTGGTACTAGAGCACACACATGCTTAACTCATGAAATACAATCCTCCAAACAATGATGGTTTTAATTTAATTTGAAAGTACATCATTTTGTACATCCTGTATCTTGTTAATGAAGATGCTTAGAATGCAAGCAAGAAAAAGCTGGGAAACGGATGAGTGGAAACATGAGTGGAGACTCTTTGTAAAAGTTTGAGGTACAGATCAATGCATATTCATACATGTACGTGTAGTTTTAGAAATTTGACTGACTTTTCAAAATGAAAATTAAATGTTTGTTTCATTAAATAAAAGTCAAGGTTACAAACAACTTTAAAGTTAAATTGATATTTAAAAAATAAAAAAAAACATACACACAAACAGAGTTACATGTAAGTTATATTGTTCCTTCAGGGAGAGAAGCAAAAATAACAATGATACATGTAGTTTTGAAAGTAAATAAAATCATGCAATCTTGTTTGAACAATCCCCCCCCCAATGTCCCAATCAGGAGATAACAGAGAATATTAATTTCTAAGTTCTCAAGAATTTAATTATTTTATTTTTGTCTGCATTAGATTGGCAGAGATGGCATACTGTCAGGGAGACGGCAGTTGAAAGAAACTGTAATGGAAACTGTAATTTTTATTTGAAAATGTACAAAATATGACAAGTTATGCTACAATGGATAAAGATTCATGATACAGACCTAACATTTCATCAGCTGAGAGCTATACTAGATGGGCATTGATTCATGTATTTTACACTGAGTTAAATGCCCTTCTAGCTCTCAACAAATTCATTGAACCAGCTGGAATCTTTTATAAGTGACTCTCCCTTTAAGAAGCTTTTCAGACTTGTCTTATGCCATTTTTGTCCTGAGATTCTGATGCCCCTTCATAGTCACATGTGTACATCCTAGACCCTTGGTTAGATTTATGCCCTTCTTGTTTTAAAGGCATCGTTTAACAATTTTAAAATTGTTAAACGTGTTATCAGTGTCTGTGATATGGTGTAATATTGAAGCCCTAAAAAAAAATTGTGCTTCAAAATGATCAAGAAGTGCCTCAAAAAAGTAACAATCTTTGAGTGACCGGTTTTACCATACTCGTTTCCCCAATAGACTGTAGTGTTATGAAAACCGTTAGGAAAACGCAAAATTTGATTTCGATTTCCAATCATAAATATCTTGATAATCAGACAGGCGATCGGCTTGTAAAAGTCCTGGGGTTCCTGACTGACCTAAAGGTTTATAGTTATCATTGCATCATGAGCTAAATCCAGGATTTTGTTTCAGAATCTGAGACAAAGTTACCCAATCCCTTTTTAAAAAAATTCCAGGGGTACATGTAAACTTCTGCTGAGTTGATAATCCATCAATTCTTGCTTGCTATGCATCGTCACACTCTCGGTGGTTTAACCATTCCTCAATTATAGATTATTCTGTTCGATATGGTAGACAGGGATATGGAGGATATTTGCCAGAGATTCATGATCTGAATATATATCCACAGACCACTCTACAGTGATATATTATTTATATAACAGACAGGCTTTGAGGGGGATATGAGACTACATGGCCTGACTGTAATCATATTGCCTAAGTTGAAGATGAGGGCAGTATGAATAATTTGGGGTCATGATGAATAATATGAGGGCAATAGACATGTAGTCTTCTGTCATGCTGAAAAATGATTCAGTCAATGCTATTATTTATGTTTTTTTTTTTTTTTTAAACTTTTTATTATAACAAGTATCACTTATATCAGGCACAGGCATACAGGCAAATTCCTAGATCATCTAGATGTGAGACAAAGGTTGGTTCCCATCATATTGCCTGTTACCATTAAAAGTCCATGTAAAACACATATCTATGCATTATATGGTAGATCCATCCAAATGATAAAAACCATAATAGACATATTTTGTTTTTGTTTTTCATCTAGCTTGCCTCTATGGACGTAAGATCCAGCATAGCTCAGGATGGATCACGCTGGGATATCATCGAAGACCTGGATCTCTTCTACTTCAGACAACTCGCTGTCAGTCTAAAGGTAAACTTATTCTTTCATCTGTTGAGTGCCAGAGGGGGGCTCAAGCTCCCCATCCCAAATTTCTTCATCCCTCCCTTACTTTCTTGATTATGAATGGATTTAAGCAAGGCACATGCAGAAAATGAATGCAAGATCCCGTTTTTGGAAAACTAGTACCACTTTTATAGAAAGTCATGAAGCCCCTCCCCCAAGAACAACAAAGAACAAACCTCCGAGCACTGAGAAATGATTTCAATCTGTCGGTGTTTCACTGTAATTTATGACCGAAAATGAAAATCAGTCGAGTACAGTTTACTCTTCATAGATTAAATGTACCCTAGAATAAAAGCCATTCTTCACTTGACTGACTTACAAAAGGGGGTTTTGAAATATACACTCGGTAGATAATGTACCAATTCCAGAATAAAAAAGGGCAATTTACCTCCAGCAGATTTGTTGAGCTTACAACTTTTAAAGGCATTGTTTAACAATGACAAATCTGAGATGCATGGCCCTACGTGTTATCAGCATCTGTGATATGGTGTAATATTGAAGCCCTAAACGAATTGCGCTTGAAAATGACCATGAAGTGCCTCAAAAAAATAAAAATCTTTGAGTGACCGGTTTTGCCATACTCATTTTTCCCAATGGACTGTAGTGTTATAAAAACCGTGGGGAAAACGGTTTTTGAAATTTCGAATTCCAATCAGAAATATCTTGATAATCAGACGGGCGATCGGCTTGTAAACGTCCTGGGATTCCTGACTGACCTAAAGGTTTATAATTATGATTGCAGCATGAACTAAATCCAGGATTTTGTTTCAGAATCTGAGACAAAGATACCCAATCCCTTTAAAAGAGGCTTTGGCTGAAGCCATTTAGAGACTGTGTTATGTGCAAGTGTAAAGAAGAAAATGATTGAGTTTCAATGTGGCATGTTGAAATGCCATTATCAAGGCACTGATGTGATTATTAGATCATGGCTTCTCACTGAAAAGGGTTTACAGAATCCTGCTGACAAGTCATTAAAAAGCCCCATGATTGATTGACTGTGGGAAGAAGTGTCGTGCATTCATCAATCATTGAATAGAATGAGGCCTCATTCACATTATCAAATTAAGAATGATTCAGAAGAATTGAGAGTAAGTGTCGCTTATGTGAGAAGAATGGGGTCCTATTCACTTTATGCTAAGTGAAAATTATTTAGAAGTTCTGTAGGAAGAGGTGCTGTGCATTCATCAATCATTGAGTAGAATGAGGCCTCATCCACATTATCGAATTAAGAATGATTCAGAAGAATTGAGAGTAAGTGTCGCTTGTGTGAGAAGAATGGGGTCCCATTCACTTTATGCTAAGTGAAAATTATTTAGAAGTTCTGTAGGAAGAGGTGCTGTGCATTCATCAATCATTGAGTAGAATGAGGCCTCATTCACATTATCGAATTAAGAATGATTCAGAAGAACTGGGAGTAAGTGTCGCTTATATGAGAAGAATGGGGTCCCATTCACTTTTTGCTACTAAAGTGAGAGTGATTTAGAAATTCTTTGGGAAGAAGTGTTGTGCATTCATCAATCAGTGAGTAGAATAAAGCCCCATTCACACTCATAGATTTATGAGAAGACTCCTTTGAAGAAGATTCAGAAAAACGTTGAAATCGATATTGTATATTCATTAATCGATAACCAGTGAGTAGAATGTAGCCCCATTCTCACTCAGAATTTTGTAAGTGGGCTCCTATTAATCAGAACTGTTCAAATACGATAAGTGTTGTTTGCACTCATTAGTAAGTAAGTAGAATGAGGCCCGTTCACATCTGAGAAATAAGAATGTATTAAAATCATGGTGTTTGTGTCCCAAGGGTGCTTCTTTCAGTTTCAGGCAGATTTGTGCACTATATAAAAGTCCAAAATTATTCTCATCGTTAGTTTATGTCAGAAGAAGAACTCCATGAATAATCATTGTTTACTTATCAGTCATTGGGTAGAATGAGGCCCCTCTTATATTTGCAAATGACAGTAGGCCTACTCCTATGTAATAAAAATGCAGGGCTGCCCCCTAACTTTTTTGGGGAGGGTTCCGTATTGAACTTTTTTACAAGCTGTATGCATGGGCCCAATGTAAAAACTTCAAAATCTGGCAGGCCCGGACTTTGGGCACCCATATGTCCCAGGTGCTTCATAGTGTTGAGCTAGAGCTGCAAACAGATTTAGAAGAATTGTAGGAATGAGTGTTGCTCCATCTCTTTAAATCTGTGAGTAGATTGAGGCCTCGTTTGCATAACAGAGCTTGAATCTATGGCCATTTTCGTAATGTAATCAAATTTATACTAAAGTGCCTCATTACAAATTATTTTATTCACCTGGTACAAATACACACATGTAATTGTATTTCAATAGTCAGAATGCAAATTATTGCGTATGTGTTGTTAGGTACATGTAGGTCAAGCCATAGTGTTTGTCCAACCTAGCAACAACTAGTGTTTGCAATTTGAATTCTATCTATTGAGATACATTATTCTTAACAGGTGAATGAAATATTTGTATTGAGGTGCTTCACAAAGGCAAAAGCATAAATTTGGTTACATTACGAAACTGGCCTATTAATAACAATGTAGAAGGAATATGAAAGTGTCATTCACATTCATCAATCTTAGTAGAATGAGGCTCATTCACATTTTGCAAAATAGCAGACTAGCAGTGCATTTCTTTAGAGCAATGCAGGAGAATGTTCCAGCTTGGCCCTATCAAACAGCTTGATGGAATACATTTAGGTTTCTCAATAGACTTTTAGGAAAGATAATAAATGTTGAGCATTGTGTGGAAGAAAAGATGTAGGAATAGTGATTATTATTGCATAATTGCCCAATACCACAATAAAATTGTGCTTAATTGGTAGACTTCTCATTAAATTTACCAATACTCAAAATAGTGGTTACAGTGATGGGCCTGCAATGATTCAAATATATTTTTAACAGTACGCTTACAAAATTTTACAAAATTTTACCAGGTTTTTACCAAACTTTTACTAATATGCAAAATGCAATTTGAACTGATTTGCTATCAATGATTACTTAATTGATTCCATACGAAAATACTTATTTTAGAACTGGAATTGAATCAAGCAATTCCTAGAATGAGTCAACCCAATATGGATGTATTTTTGATGAGTTGCAGTCCCCTTAATGCCTAGCTCACTGCATAAAATGAAATAAATTTTCAAGGCACCACCAAGATGTGACAAGAACCAATATGTGTGTGTGCCCCTGGGTGTATGATTATGGCATGAGCTCTCTCTCTCTCTCTCTCTCTCTTCATCTGTTATTCAACTTGATGTCACTTCAAAATTTTGAAGAGCTCCGGGCACTATCAGAGGCTGCATTCAAGATTAGAGGTCCATTTCGAAACATATTTTACAAATAATCTTTAAAATTGTATGAACTTGACCAAGACCTCAAACACATTTACAGGAGGATGCCAAAGCACACAAGATGTTGTTTTAAAATGCACACTGTATTTTATCAATCGTAATATACAATGCAGAGTTTGAATCATTTTGGTTTAAGACTGAGTAACTAACACTTACAAGTACCCAGGCCCTGAATAGAAGATTTTTTGTGAGATCTTTCCCACAAACTAAAACTGGTTTTAGCTGTTGCTCGACATGAATACAGCCAGGTGTGTCGCGATTTAAATTACCTTGATTTAATACAATTTTTTGTACCTCATGCTATTTAAAAAAAAAACAGAATTGCTGGCTTCTTCCTTTCAATGATACTTGTAGGTTACTTTACAGTTAATGCAAACATCCCCGTGACCTGCTCTCTGCGATCAAGTTTTGATTGCACATGTCCATGATTTTCTTTTTCAAATTAAAAAAAAAATTGACTTTAAGTTTTAAAAAATCATGAACTCTGAATACAGCACATGATTTCAGTCCATGCCACATATTGTCACATAGCAAGGGCTGTGTAAATACAGTATGTGTAATAAAAGTCTACTCCGAAGCTCAGTGCCATGAAAGTCAAATCACAGATTTTTATCAGTGTGTCTGTTGTTCCTGGTTACGGTTATTAAAACTTTTATGAACACAGCCCGTGTCAAGTTGATTACCCTTCCTAGTATCCAGGGTTGTGTCACATTATGCAGGGTGGATTGAGAGATTACACTGAGCTACATGTATGTAGGCGTACATGTATGTGATATTGGCATCACAGAATGATGGTGAATTCCTGTGGTTTTGGTAGTAACACTATATTTCCCCTTTTTTTATTTGATAAATAATTTCCTCCTGTTGCTTTGAAACTTCCTTATTAAAGTCATTATCAGTATCCCCTCTATTCCCCTCTATTTCCCTTTTTTATCAATTGTTCTCGTCCTTTCCAGATTTGCTGTCTACATAACAATATTGCAATGCTGTAAATCAGTAGGACATATTTTTTTTCTTCAGTTGGTAAAAAGCAAGGTACTCTGATTACCTTTCAATTTAAAAAGCTTTTCAGTCTAGATAGTATTTCTTGGCCCCTTTCAATAAGTATACCACATATTTTCATCTCAAGGGCGAAAAAAAAAGAATGAAACAAAAAACAGATACATACAGTTCTTTAATTTTCTACTGACAATTAAAACTTGTTGTCTACTTCTGTTTTCACTCTCATCTTTCTTTTTATTCTGCCTTTAATCTATTTTTGTAGATTTTCTTTTTGCCTATACTTCATTCTTATACAATTTTTAAAACAAAAATTGTCCTTGTGTAAATAATCAATCTTTCAAAATGATGCATGTATTTCTTCTTTATTTTAAAAGGACTATGACATGCAACAGAAGATCGACCTCGAGATCAAGATGAGAGAGGGTACGCGGAAGCTCCTCGCGGCCTGCAAGAGGGAAGCCCAGACCCTGGAAGCAGCGAAAAACCTCCTCACATCCAACGTGCGCGTCCTCTCGTACATGTCCGAGCTACAGCGACGCAAGACGGCGGAGTTCGCGGATCGGGCAGCATCGAGGAAGATCAAGAGTGCCGGCAGTGATTCGGGCGTAGAAGCAGAAGCAGGAGGAGACGTGATTGAGCCGTGTAGAGCTACAGTGTGCGTCTCGGGTAAGAGATAGGAGAAGTAAAGAAAGATGATGGAAGTCCAAAGATTGATAATGAGATTAAAGGGGAGGTTCACTCTGATATGAAGTTAAGAGCAAATGGGTGGGGACCTCGCAAGATACGTCACAGAACTGCCAACTTGTGTTTTATTGATTGCAACTTCAAAAACTCGTAACTATCTTATCTTTAATCGTTTTTTGCTCAAACTTTCACTGACATGTTTGCTCTCATTTTTCTGCTTCTATTAAAACAAACTTAATATCAGGGTGGATTTCCCCTTTAATGATGTAAGCCAGTGTAGTATTATACAATTTATCCAAGAAAAGTTGGATGAAGTAAATATATTTTGCAAGGATGATAAAATCATGAGCTTGTAAAGGTACTACGATTGTTGAAAAAAGTTAGTCCACAAGTTTATAACATTGCTATTTAATTCCTTTTAACCACTCTTCTAGTTATGATGTCAATGATTTTAGAATTTCACTTATAAAATATAAATTTCTTTTTATTTTTTACTGAAATCAACATTTTTCTACACGGTAAATGTACAATATCCAGCAATATAGCATCATTTCATTTAATTATTTTTGTTTTGAATTTTCATTTCAGATTTACGAATTCCCCTCATGTGGAGAGGCGTGGACCATATAAAGAACAAAGGAGGTAAAAATAACGTCACATTGTCTTTTCTTTTGTATTTCCATATTTGTACAGGCCTAATTCTAAACATTGAAAAGAGTCAAATCTGCTACTGTGTATGCTGGCATTTCTTTGCATTAAGGCCACTCCCGGCGAGTGTCTGCTTTTTTAAATGCATCAAATAGGTAATTGATATGTGGTGTTTTATAAAATAGCCTTTAGTTTAACTTCATATGCCAATGGAATATGGAATTAACATGGTATAGGCCCTATAATTTCTACACATTATCATATTCGTTGTTGTCTTGTGAATATAGTTTAAGGTTAATGCTAAATATATTACTCATTGCGGATGTAGTATCGAAAATAATATCGCTAGTGATATTCGTTTGTCTCGCAATGTGGTCAATAAGGGATCTAAAAGATCACGACGTTTCGTGCGCCGCTGCAACACTTCGTCAGGTGATAAAACTAATGTAAGCAAGCGTGTTTTATACTCTACGGGAGGACCGGCGCGGCGGTCAATAATTCGAGCGATAATTGAAACAATAACGCTTTCTTTTGAAATAGTTACAATGGATAAGAATATGCCCAAAATGAATTTTAACATTTCTTGAGCACTATTCACTTTAGAAAAATTGAACCATTCAGTGATTTAGCTCAGGAAACTGTACAGTTAAACCACTAAGAAGACTGATACATAGAGTGTACATGTACATCTACTAATGTTGATACTATGTCTCGGTTACCCAGGGTAGCTGTATCAGTACTATTAATACTCTTCTCCCTGAGGGCCGTGCAATCATATTATTACCCTGGCTTCAGCTTGGCTTCTATGACACGGTGCTCAAGCATTCAAGTATAGTCATTGGAAATGCGTTTTCAATGAAATAAAATGGTCTCTAACAAGTTGAAAAAGTATATTTCCAAAAAAGTCTCACTTCCTACATGTAGTTCCTACCATCTCTGGGAAAATAAAACTACAAATTGCCCTGAGAAAATCTTCCCTTTAGCAATTGTTTAAGTGTTCTCATGAGCAATAAAAGAAAGTTCTAAAAAAGAAGGCAATTTGTGATTCAGCTAGCATGACTGATAATCACCATGCTGACAAACACAAAGAAGAAGCCACATTAACCCCACAATACATGTCACATCTTCTCCACACCTCATTTCAGAAGATTCATGCCATCATTGTACCCCCATCATAGAAGATTTCCCCTTTCTTTCAACCCTGTAATGGCTCCATACTTATCACACAATGGGTTTAACCACAATGGTTGAAAGAAGGCTTTGCATTGTGTAAAGTGCAATGTGATTTGGACGTCAAATGCCTGTAGCAACACCTCTTCAAATTGGGACTGTCAATTTGTAAGGTTGTATTTCATAAAGATTTTTTTTTTAAGTTTAGGAGTCTAATTTTTTTTCTCTATCTGTTAGTATATTTTGTAAGTTTCTCAAAAAATCTGCATTGAATGTGCGACAGTGGCCTTAACTTAAGATCTGTTACATATATTTTAAATTGGTGAACCCTAAACAAAGTGAGGAGAAATATTCTTTAATAATGTTTATCAAAATGTTAAATCAGGGGCATTTCACAAGAAAACAACTCCATATGAATTGTTTAGTACATATACATGAACATGTAGTTACCAATGCAGTTGCTGAACACTCCATTTACATATGCAAGACAGACAGCTAGACAGTGTGATATTTCACACTCTTTCCATAGCTGCAAACTACTCCTATTTTGGAGGAATGATTCCTACTTTTGGGTCTTCAAATTTATGTTATGAAACCTAGATCCCTCTCTTTTTCACAAAACTCCTGTTTAAAATAGTTTACAAAATAGACTGTATTCCTAATTTTGCCATGAGAGATTCCTAATTACTGCTGTGAAAGGTTGCCAAGTATGCCTTTCGCCCTAATTAGGAAAATCATGGGTACCCATCCCTAGCACACCTAATTACCGTTGGAGCCATTAGCAATGCTCAAACATGAAAGCTTACAAATGAATTTGTAACTGCAGCTGCTGAACACTCCCTTTAAATATATGCCAGACAGATAGACAATGTGACATTTCACACCCTTTCTCCTTAATTAGGGAAAATTATGGACCCATCCCTTAGCCCACCTAACACCATCGTAGCCTTCAGCAATTCTCAAGCATGAGTGCGAGGACAGGTGGATAGGGGAAAGCTAAATGGATCTAACGATCGCTTTCTTAGTGTGTGATACCGATTCAAATCTGACAGCTACATGTATATGGATGCCTGCCTTACATTGCCACGTTTGTGTCTGCTCAGTCAATGTTGCCCATCGACGTTTACCCTTGAATGTGTGGATGAAATGATTTTTACATCCAGTGAAATGTAATGTGGTTGATACTGTTGCATAGTACAGTCAAACCTGTTTTAACGACCACCTGTATAGAAAAACCACCTGTCTACAAAGACCACCTGTCTACGAAGACCACATTTTTTTTGTTTCCCTTGAAAATGGTTTCTCATTGATTGTGTGGATGAAATGATTTTTACATCCAGTGAAATGTAATGTGGTTGATACTGTTACATAGTACAGTCAAACCTGCTTTAACGACCACCTGTCTACAAAGACCACATTTTTTGTTTCCCTTGAAAATTGTTTCTCATTGAAACATGTACTAAAGGAATTTGTACATGAAACAACCACCTGCCTAGAAAGACCACTTTTCTTGTCTCCCTTGGGTGGTCCTTATAGACAGGTTTCACTGTATACAATTTCTTGATGTCTGTCAGAACCAGAAGGGCAGTGACTTTATCATTTTAACCAAAAGTTATTACCTCTCTGGCTTTCACAACAAATGATACATGTGTAAAAGTGGAATTAATTCTTTTGATACTTCGATTATTTATCAGAGAAACTAATCTTGTCTTACTCAAGACTCATGACTTGATAAATATAGGCACAAAATAGTCAGGTTTGTCACTATATATCCTAGTCCTAGACCTTTTGACCAATTATGCCCAAAAAGTTATCTGTAGCTGAAAATTTTCCAACAAGCAAAAGATATTTGAGAAAATGGTCATCAATATTTGTGATTTGCTGAGGGAAAATATGTAATAGATGGGTGTCACACCCTATAGCAAGACCCCTAATAATAACTGAAATACTACTGGTATCATTTTTAGGGATTAGATTATGACCTTTTTTATCCAACAAATGTCTTTATATGTGTACATTTCGGCAATTAGTATGTATAATGTCACACACCCTAGCTACAGTAGCTTGATGGGTTTTTAATTCTTAGATTTGAGTCATTTTAGGTAGAAGATGTGTTCTGAGGGAGCGTGTTTTACATTAGTTTCTAGAAGTATATGGATACAAATTATTCAACAAAAAGACACCAAAGCTCTTCAAGCAAGTCAGATACCCAGCAAAATGAAGATGGCCCCTCCCGAGACATCATAGTCATATTTCATCCTGACACGTTTGTGTATTTTACTTTCTCTGAAGAGACAAATGGCTTCCCCTACTCCCAGTGCAAGTACTGCATCACAAACAAGCTTTGATGAGCTGAAGATGCATGTAAATCATAACAGAATAGCCATCATTGGCCCATAGCATAAACACGAACACCCCATGATAAAGGATACGCCCCTCTGCAGACAGAGTCGTGACATACGTTACCGTTCTTTCCAATTTATGAAAGTAAACAAAATGATTTGCCCAGACACAGCTCAAGCGTGACTCAGTCAGGATAGGTTTCATCCTTTTATGATGGGCTTTATTGCCATGCCAACCAACACCTGCCTCGTTTATGACTGTTTCTAATGTTTATCTATGTTCTTTCTTTCTTTTGGCGTGTTTTTTGTTTCTATTAAAATACATGTATCTTTGGCTCTAGTACATCCCCATATCTCATTTTCGATTTCATCATTTTCGATTTCATCATTCTCCTACTTATGTGAATCTTATTTATTTCTATTCCCCATATGTTTCTGCTCTTAATAAAAGAGAGAGAGAGAGAAAAAAAGTTTTTTTCCAGTCAAAATATCTACAGTGTATTTGTCTTTAAAAAGAAATTTGTTTAAAATTTTTTTTTTATCCATCTCTATCTTTTTTCTCGCTTCTCTCTTTCTTTTTGTCTTTCTCTCTAGTCTCTACCCTTCCCTTTCCTTTCCCTTTTTCTCTCCCTATCTCTATTTTATACCTTTTTTTAAATTTTTGTTTAAATCAATCATTCTTTCTCTCTGTTAATCTTTGTGAAAGACTTTTTTCCTACTTGAAGCATTCACAACCACTGTGGACTTTCTTTCGTAAAGCCTAGTTAAGAGAGGTGGTCATAATAACAAAAATGAGATGGATACATGTTTGATGGTTTTCATCACCTCACGTTTTAATCGCTTATTTTTCTGCAGATCATCACAGGTATGTAGTCTTCTGCTTGCTGAAGATAGACACCCAAATCTATGCCACTCAACTGGTTTCTAATATAGACAGGAAAGCAACAGATGTCAACTTCACAGATGTCATTGTCTTGTAAGTATATATATATATTTCTCACATTCTATATTGAAGATATCTAACTTATTCTTGGCACTTATGCAAAATGAATCCAATGTGTTATGTTCTGAAAAATAACTGATAAAAAAAACACACAGAGTGAAGTATCCCCCCTAAAAAAGAAAGAAAGATAAGAAAAGAATGGGAGATTTTAAGATAAAGACGGCTATTTACACAAGAAAGTTTTAAACTTGAAGAGACAAATATCTCTTTTAATTAGAGAACCATAATAATAGTTCTTTTTTTCTTTTTTTGTATTTTTAAAAGCATTTCTCTTCTCGCTGACTGATTATTGTTTCTTGTAATTGCTAAAGACCACTTTATCTGTTCTTGGTATGCTTATGACTGTTCTAGAATTATATGAAACAATAAATGCATTATCAAATCATATACTTTTCCTGTTATAATTAAATGTTGAATTTTTTTGTTTCTTTTTATGGACAAATAAATGAATTGGACTTTCATGTTTGATGATGTTTTGCAGTGACAACGTGAAGCCAGATTTCACCTGTATCCTAGAAGTCTATTCTTACAACCTTCACAACGACATGACGATAGCAAGCACACCACAGAAGATCAGACGCAAGTTAAGCGCCCTCTCTGCATCAGTGGGTAGGCGCAGTAGTCTAGGTCACCGAACACAGGTCAACTCAACCAGTGGGGTAAGTGTGGGTGCTGGTGTGTGAAGATGGATTTGGGGGTCACTGCTTAGTTACAAGATATTCAACAATGCCATCAGTATAATGTAGTATGGTCAAGGTCAGGGTTTTGAGTGAGGATTAGGATTAGTTTCAAGCCCTTTGGGTCAGGATTAGAAATACGATTAGGGTCAGAGTCGGGGTTAAGGTTAGGGTTACCTGTGAGCTAGGGCATTCTGCAGTTGTTCCAACAAGACAATACTTTTGATCTAGATGTGACCTAGTTGCGTGGTTTGAACACTTGACTTGAGATGTGCAGGTCATTGGTTCAAGCCCAGGCATGGCATTAATCTACCTTTACCACCCTTGTCAGAAGTAAAAGAAATGGGTACCTGACAGGCTAGCTAAAGCTGATGTAGTATTATATGACCAACTGGAGTGCCACTTCATCATGGATTTGAGTGCTATATATGAAGACAATGTCATATTTATTTACTTTGGGTGTTTGGATAATCACGAAGGGTCCTGTGAGCTTCTCCTGATTTCAGAAGATAACACCTTGGAGAAAAGAGATCAAAATGGCAAATAACCTAATGAACATTGTAGGCATATGGGAAATTAAATTCCTGTTTGGTTTTATGTATGACTAGACCATTACAAATGTCTCAAACAAAACACCTTCATCTGAACAGTACCCAAAAGGTGTAAATGGGCTTGTTACCAGGCTTAAAAAAGTACAGTTAATGTGTAATACTTACTTACTGATAAACTGAAGTACGAAATCTTCATTCAAATCAATCATCATTGATACAGTTGCTTTCCAATTCAACACCATAAAGTCAATTGGTAATATTATAAAACTAAAGTAAGACATCTTCATTCAAATCTTCATTCAAATCAATCACCATGGATACCATTGCTTTCCCAGTCAACACCATAAAGTCAATTGGTAATAAATCTGAGCTCTGATGATTAATGTTTGATGAGTGTTTTACTTGACTGCTAAGAAAGCATGTACAGGGGACCGACGGCTTCAAGTCCTCTCTGAGGGACTTGGTAATGAGGATTAATGCCTTACCAAAGGGCACGAGCGCATTGACTTGGTTTCGAACCCGGGACCTCCCGGTTACGAGACCACTGCTCTACCACTGAGCCATCATGCCTCCTCATTTATGGACTTGTCACCTTGATAACACCTAACTATTATTTTGATCTTATAGTCCACTGACGAGGAGCAGACCGAAGGGCCGAGGTACAGCTTAGTAGCCAGAGCTAAACTGAGGTTACAGCAAGTCAGTGATCAAGTACAGACATTTGATCTCACCACAGAGAACGGTAAGTAATAATAATATTTCGGTTTTATATAGCGCCTTTATACATCAACGATGTATCTGAGCGTTTGACATATATATATATTGTTACCCTGGTCATCGGATTCAGGCTTGCCGGCACACAATGTATGCACATTCTCCACTCCCTGGGGAGCATTTCAGGTAGGCGTCATTTTACAGACGCTCACAATGCTGAGCAAATTACATTAACTTTCGCATCCTACCGGGCGGATACCCATTTAATACCTGGGTGGAGAGTGGCAAATGTAGATTTACTGCTTGCCAAAGGACGTTAGTGTTGGGCTGGGATTTGAACCCCGTACCTTGTGGTCTGCTTTCGGGTGACTTTTCCACTAGACCACAACACCTCTACAAATCACTTTGGAACAACGGTTGATTGTGACCATCATGTTCTGCACATTACCAACATTTTGTAACACAGGATGATCATGAAAAAAGGATGATCCAACGTTTCCTCCAGCGATGTTTGGTCAGAGAGAGAGGATTAAGGATTAGCCTGTAATTAAGGTGGGGTTAGGTTTAATGTAATGGTTAGGTTTAATGTCAAGGTTAGGGTTAGCTATTGTATTTGGTCAAGAGTTGAAGTTTGAAATTCTAGTTTGTGTTTGAAATTGACCACAGAGTAATTGTTCCTGAAGGTTATACTAATTTTTTTAATTAAAAAAAAAAAAATTAATATTTTTTATATATATATATATATATATTTTTTTTTTTTTTTGGGGGGTTATTATTCAGATACACAAGAAAGATAATTTTTGTTGAATAGCTTCTTCTGGATCTTACTTTATCTTGTGTAAATGCCAAAAACTCACTACCTGATGACTTATGTTAAACAGTTTTATACAATGCATTTTTCTCTGTTTTGTAGATGACAACACACTACATCAGCTCCAGCTGTTTGGTAATATCTGCTGTCGACTAGCTGCTCAACCACTGTGTATGGTAGAAGAGAGCATGTCAGGGTACCTTTCTAGTCAGGTAAGAGACTCTGGCAACTATTTCTTTTATTTTTATAGATTTACTAAAGTAAAAAGAATCTCCTCAGTGGAAAGCAAGCTCAGAAAAATGAAGAAGAAAAAAGTCTTTGATGGATGCTACTTAAACCTGTTGGATACATTTTTAAAAATATAAGTCATCTCTATTTCGGAAGATAATAAAAGAAGGTTCATTTAAAATTTTAAATTCTCCATGTCCTCTGCCAGAACAAGAGAAAATATTTCCTCATTGACTGGCAAGAGTCAGGGTCACACATACAATAACAAACAGTAACAGATACAGTAGCAAGTGTATTTATAAACATAGGAACGGGAGACAAACAGACGGAGACAAAATCAAAACAACAAAATGAGAATGATAACAAGAACATGGCACAATTGAAGCAATAATATAATGTGTCACTATCAAACTGGAAATTATGTTATCTTCACTTAATTAGTATATTGGTGTTAAGGTGATTTGATTCCATCATTTAAAAAAAAATAAGCAGTAGGATATATATTAGTGATTCTGGACTATTGGTTAAAGGGAAAGTAGATTCTTACAAAAAATCACTGATGGTTTCATGAAAACAACATAATCTCTTATTCACACACTTTCCACAAATTCCAGCCAGAGTAAATTTCAGGTTTAGCATCCAATAGGTGAAGCAAATCATATTTTGACCAAAATATGTATCTGTGCCACTGATAAACAGAACAAAAAGGAATACGAAATGTGTAAAGTAAACTCTACAGGGTTATTTTCTACCCTAATAAATAATACAGAAAAGTAAGACAAATTGTAATTTGTAATAATCCCTTTGACTTTTACCACCCATGTATGTTGCTTGTAATGTCAAATGAACATCATCTCACAATCTTGGATGACCCTAGAGATAGAGAAATAGCTCGTTCATTCAACCCTCTTGATTGCTATTGTCCATTGTGGCTAAATATTGACTGTAAATGTACTTCTCTTATTACAGGATGAGTGCCAAGGTAAACCAGTATCAACAGACTTGGGTGTAGATTACAAGGCTCTCATCTTGCATTTTGGAATAATCCTACAGATAGGACCTAAATAAACAAATGAAGTATTGCCAATTTAATATTAAGAATGCATTAATCTATCAAATTATTGTGTTATTGATGTACTTCTCTTATGACAGGATGAGTTCCAAGGTAAACCAGTATCGAAAAAGACTTTGGTGTAGATTACAAGGCTCTCATCTTGCATTTTGGAATAATCTTACAGATAGGACCTAAAGAAATGAAGTGTTGCCAATTTAATAATAAGAATACATTAATCTATCAAATTATCTCGTCATTGATGTACTTCTCGTCTAGTATCAACAGACTTTGGTGTATATTACAAGGCTCTCATCTTGCATTTTGGAATAATCTTACAGATAGGACCTAAAGAAAAAAATAGAGGGTTGCTAATTTAATAATAAGAATACATCTATTAAATTATCCTGTCATTGATGTACTTCTCTTATTACAGGATGAGTTTCAAGGTAAACATACAGAATTTGGTGTAGATTACAAGGCTCTCATCTAACATGCTGGAATGATCCTACAGATAGGACCTTGAGAAAAAATGGAATGTTGCCAATTTGATATTAAGAATGCATTAATCTATCAAATTATCCTGTCCTTGATGTACTTCTCTTATTACAGGATGAGTTCCAAGGTAAACCTGTATCAAACAGACTCTGGTGTAGATTACAAGGCTCTCATCTGACATGCTGGGATGATCCTACAGACGGGAATCTAGGTGAACCATCCATGACTCTACAACTCAGAAAGGTAAGCAATCTCTGAAGATGAACTTCTGTTTCTTCTTCTGATGAATTGTATCCATTTTTAACTTTTAAATGTAATTTTGAGTTCGTGTAATGACAAAAACTTGGACTTGATTAAACTGGAGATTCCAACTAAATTCAAAATGATTTTTTAAAGACAACTAATAAATTATTTCTGCTGAACGGTTTGATAGTAAAATGTAAAAAGCTGAGGAATAAGCAAAGGAAAATGAGAACATTCAGGTCAGTTGATTAAATTGACATCTGTGTTCGAATCTGTTACTTTTCTTTACATGTATGTATGTATGCTTAAGAAAGAATTGGTATTTTCATTTTTATATTGCTTGATCAAATAACCTATAGGATTTTATTTATCACATTGATTACTTGGACACCATTTGTGATATTTTGCAGAGTGCAGGAATCCCAAATCAAACCTTGTAGTTCTGATAGCATACTGAAGAAATAATAATTTTAATGATTTCACTGGTACCCATAAGCCCAGACACTGTAACCTCTATAAACTTTAAAGAGACCTTGTTGTTGTTCTACTTCAGAACTCTTCAGCGGTCCGGTCAACGTGCTGCACAGACCCACTGTCATTTGTGATCAGCGGTTGCGGTGACGATCCTGACAGGAAACGGCCATTCACTGCAGAGTCAGAAGAGGAACTGGAAATGTGGTTAAAAGAGTTTGAGCAGCAACTAATCAACATTGGTAAGTCATTTCAAGAATGGGAAAGTCTTTTAGAAAAATGAGATTCTCCTTACATTCTATTTGTTCCAAAGTGTTCTCAAAACAGTGAAATCTTTTCCAGAACGGAAGAGTTTTTAAGAAAAGCAGGAACTTCTTACAACCTCTTACCGATTCTTACAAATTCAGGGTGTTTTGAATTCTTGGAATGTTCCAAAATGTGTAGAACTTAATCTTGCTTGTTTAAAGTCACTATGGCTCGTGAAGGACCAATGCTTCTATCCATCTAAGAGATGTTTGATGTGCCTTCTTGGAAAACGATTAAAAAGTGAGAATAGGGTCACTTTATATGCTTTATCAATGGTAATGACTTAACAATAAGTTGAAGGTGTAATGGAAATGTTGTTATTGAGGCCAATTGACCAAAGAATTGAAACTTGTTTCCAATGTGTCTCTGTCATGAAGCCAGGGATGCACCCTGGTAATTCATTGAATTATTAGTAAAATGGCATACTGGTGAGTCATCAAAATATACCATGAATGGGGAATCAGTTCACATAATATTTTTGAAATTATTTTGCATCTCCTTAAGTATAATATGTTGCATTATCTGTGCCTTGAGTTGTTGAATGTTTCTTCTTCTTCTTTGCAGAAACTTGGTCCGATTGTTGTCACCAGAAGATGAAGATCTACGCCCCCTTCCCTGGCAGATCTGATCTGGTGCTAGCAGAGAGAAAGGGCTCCCTCTATGATGAATTATCTTTAGGTAAGTTTAGAATGTGCTTCAAACTGTAACTCTAATCCTAGAAACTTGGTTTTGCAAATTCAAAATCTAATTGGCTAGTTTCTTGGACCATATGTTTTATATGTGAGAAGCTTGATGTACACTTTTTTGGATGTAGATGGTCACCTGTTTTTAGACCCTCATTTGGGAGCATATTAAACTACCAGGTAATTAAAATTCTTAGAGCTGGCAAAAGCTTTACATGAAACAGAAATACCGTATGTAATTTGTCAAAAATGTTTGAATGCTTGTGTTTGCTGATACAGGTAACCCAATGGGAACTTTCTCTTTTATAGCACAAATCTACGCTATGATAATTACGATTTTTTATTCTTAATACTGTATGTTAACATTATTTTTGTTAACAGTATCACCGGACAGAGAAGACTTCAACGATGAAAATGTCTTCCAGGGACATCCCTCAGACAACCTGCGCAGTCGACGAAAGATGAGGTCACAGAGCATGGCGGTACCTAGCACATCATCATCATCATCAACATCGTCCTTATCATCCTCTCCTCTGCTTCCTTTCAAGAGGCCGGTGTTACCTGCAGCAGAATCATCCCCCTCGACTCCGTCCACGACATCGTCAGCGACATCATCAGCGATATCATCGTCATCAACTCAGTCACCACCTCTCTTTCCATTCCAGGAGACTGTCCTTCAGAAAGAAACAACAGTATGAGTTTCCAAACCATGACAGCTCGTGACCAGTTCTTACATAAGAAGTAAACATTATTGGGTGTTACTGTGTGAATAAACCAGTTCGTAGGTAGCTCCTGTTGCAAATGACCCCATATATCAACAGACCTTTTACACATGGAGATACCCATTTTTTGCATTTTAGAATAATCACGACCAAAGTAATGAAGGTGCTTCATGAATACCTTACGTTTTCCCTCTCCTCTCACCTCTCCTTTTCTAATCAATATATTCCAAAAGATGTTCAGAACCTTCAGCTACATATATATCATTATATATAGTCATAAAAATTTACTCAGCAATAAGTAACTTATAACACTAAAATCTTTGAATATTTAAGGGTCATTCACTTCTATATTCTCTTCTAGCACTCTGAAATCAAAATTTTGTAGAAAGATTTTCATATATATTTATTTTTGAAATCATAGACACTGTATATTATTTATGATTTTATCTAGATCATAACTAATCTTTATTTTATGATCAGTTATCTTTATCTTATGATTGTTATATATCTTCTTTTCCCCTGTATATCATTTACATGTACTATCAATTTTTCTCTATGAAATCTATTTCCGAACTTTTCTATTGTTGATTTTCTTTCATCATTCCTTTTAACCATGTATGAAATATTAATTTGTTCGTAATTTTTTTGTAGAGAGACAAAGGGATTAATTCATATCATTTGACATAGAGTTAATGCTCTCCTCTTTCTCTCTCTCTCTCAACAATTTTTTAGTCTTCTTTTTTAAATTTGAGATCAAATCTTTATTTCCATTATAAGCTTGATGCCAGTCATGCAGTGATCTTCCAGTCAATTCAACCTTTAAAAAAAATGTTACTTGAGTGAAAATATGCCGTTGTAGAAAGATACACGACATGAAGAGTATTATCCTTCTTCAACCTATCACATTATTTTTATACTGGGTCTTGTAACATGAAATTAAACAACTGCAAATAAACTGAATCAGTATTATCTTTGTAATTAAAGATATATCGGTGTAAAATCTTGTTAATATATATATATGGATTCGATTTTACAAACAGTAACTAAAAGTAGATGTAACAAGGATCTACACAACAAATACGAGCTACTGATCAAAAATATGTTTTTACAAAATGTCACAGCAGTTGAGTTGATGATAATTTTACCGCTACATTCCTTTAAATTGTACAAAAGAAATTTTGTTTTTTTAAAATTTTTTTAAGGGAAGCTAAAGTGATATTAAAAGGTGATCCCATTCCATGCATCATTGTTCAATGTAAAGCAAGTTATATATATGTATAGAAAAAGAATTGATATCTGAGTTGAATGTCAGATCTGTATCTCCTTGTATATTGCACCCCCTTCCTTTCAGTAAATTCAGATGTACTTAAAAAATGTAAACATATTTTGCTGCTTCCATATTTGTTTTCATTCCATATTTTATTTCTTCCATATTCGGGTTATATTTGCCTCAGTTTCTTTTGTTTCAGCTACCTGGCTTCCATGAATGTTTATTGTTTTATGAATTGTTCACTCTCATCATATCTCATCAGATTTATTCTATATTTTGTTGTTCTTACTATTACCATTCATGCAGTTCTGAAACCCAATTCCATATTTTTCAGAGAGTATTCTGAAGGCTCGTTCAGATATGATGCAGTAAAACACCGCAAAAAAAAAGCCGCCATGTTTTTTCACGTTTTTTCACGTTTTTTCACGTTTTTTCACGTTTTTTCACGTGTAAATGAATGGCAACTGCACACTACAAAGGTCTTGTGCGTATTCACTGAGCTATGTGTTGTAAGATACAGCAATGTGATGCATATTATAATAATAATAAATGCAGAATTTGTTATGCGCCATCGATCTAGTAAACTATTCTGAGGCGCGGAGGGATAGAATTAGAATGAGTTACAAAGAGAAATTAGAACAAATATGCATAGATGTACTTTCAATATATAATTAGCTAAAATAACATGTGAACATATATGACTTTAGATTATTTTTGAATGTTTCTAGGGATTCTACTGATCGGATCCTCATATTACACGTCATGTCATAGAAAAGGGCTGTGGTTTTGCCGAATCATATCTGAACGAGTCTTAAAGGTAATGCAAAGTTTTGGGAAATTTTGAAATTGGATGGATAGTAATTCTTTAAATGTTTGATATATTTGGATGCCCCTGTGGATGTATTATAAGCACTAAAAAAATTAGCCCCTAAAACACTTCTACTTACGAGCAAATTGAATAATCAAAATTTACCGGTGCTCCCGGTAAATTTCAAATATTTCAAATAGCGCCTAAGGCCATTCTATGGTAGCTGCGACCATGAAAATCTCAGAAAATGCAGTTCTGATATATAACTTACAAACAGGAATAGCAAATCTGTCAATTGTAGTCAAGAAACATTGTTTTAAAGCTAAAGTAATATCAGTCTTGAGAGGGCACTATACAACATAAAGAGTTTATTATTAACAATTTCATCACTTTAGAGTCGATTTCAACCGCGACAACGATCATTGAACATTGTAAAATCGCATATGCTTCCAATATGTTCATTTGAACCAAATTCATGACCCCATACCAAAACTTTGTAATACCTTTAAGAGTAATTTCTTTGCTTGGAATATGCAGTGTAACATGTATAGAATACATGTACAGTATATGGACTTCTAATGAAATAGAGAAATCATGACAAAGTTTCTGTTCAGTGTTCACATAGAGACTCACAAGAGGCATTCTACATTTTTTTGTTCTGTTTCTACCAGGGTTATTGAATGAATAGCAGGGTTCTGATGTGCTACTTACAGATCATTAGCACCACAGCATTTGAAGAAGTGTGCTTGCGTTTAGAATTAGATAAATGTAGAAGTTAAAAGTATTACACAGTAATGAGAAGACTGGTGTCTTTTATTATCCCAAACGACTCATGGTAATACTAGAAGTGTAGAAGTTCTAATTCATTGGGGGATATGTTCTGCTGAGACTAGACCCTATGTCTGGCTTCACCGGATCTCTCTCGTCTTGGAGCAGAACGTCAAAAGTCAAAAGATGTTTTTTTAAATCCTCTAAGCAAATTGCTTTTTCTGTCTATGATTCATGAGAGTAAAACCTGGTTCTAAGAACATTGTTTTAACAAAGCCTCGTTGTCGCAAAATCATGTTGCTGTTCCCAGTTCTTTGTTGAGGCCTGTTAAGAGGAAAATTTTCTTTGGTCTGAATGGTCTTTTCTTGGAAGAGGTTCCACTGTATATCATTAGACATTATCTCTTTTGTATAATCATGTCATTGAATATTAACATTTGTATGAAAAGCATTAATTGATCGATGTGGCGTGCATTCCAGATATCAGAAGTTGAGCATGCACGTTTGCTCAGCTTTTTTGTTTTATGCTTCTCGCAATCAATGTCAGCATTATGATGAAAAATCACTTTGCCATTTTGTGTACCTAAATTTCTAAATCTTTGATTGACATTGTTTAAGTTGATGAATCACTACTTTTAATGTAGTTTTACACTTCTTTACTAAATCCCCGACAGTTATGTGCTCAGTAGGGAATCCCTAAACCCAACATTTTAGTGTCGGTAGCATTTTTTAAAACCAGAAATGTCTGTTGAACACACTACTTCTGAGTCACTCTACATTAATAGGCTCTTTGTATCCATGTTATCAGTATCTTCCTTTAAATATAAAGTTTAGTTCTGGTCATGCAATTACATTGTGAAAAAGAACTGTATGGGAATAATTGGGAAAGGATGATGACATGTATGTACTATGCAGTACATACTGTGAGGGTTCGGAATGACCAAAGAGGAAAGAAACTGGCTCAGTCTTGCTGAAGATTCCATGCACTACATACAGAAGTGGGTATATGGGACTACACACAAATTTTGGACCAAACTTTCCATCTATTCCTTTTTATATTTCAAGTAAAAGGGTCTTTCGGGAGGGATCCTTTTCAGGAAAATTTAGACGACTTTGACATTTTTCCAAGCTAACGTGCAGAGAATGAGAAAGCTAGCAAATTGTTTTTCCATCTGTAATAGAACTCAGATGACTTTGGAGTTTGGACCAATAATGGATTGCATTTGTGAGTTTTTGTAGTGCTTTCCTTAGAGATGTACCTCAAACTGTGTAAAGTGATTCCATTATAGAGATGTATTTAGGATCTGTAAAGTGTATATTTTCCGTCTTAATATATAATTGCTGAATATTAAGATTGAGTACACGATGAAATATATTAAACAGTAAAATAACAATCTATTTTCTGTGTGTTTTGTTCTTGATGATGTCTTTAAATTTGAGGTTTTTAGACAGTTTAGGGCACCCCCTATTGTAACTTAAATTCTACCATGATTCTGGAGTAAACCTTAAGTGTCTTTTCATTCGAAAGACATATAAACTGCCCAAATTTGACTAAAAGAAAGATCTGTCAAGTTGCATGAATTTCATTTTTTTTTCTGATTAAAAATACAATTTATTCCAAACACTTACATGTCGGTTCTTACAGTGTAAACCTTGCACAGACATTCCTGAGTACCGGTAAGTGCATGATATATCTGGTTGTCCAATTTTCTTCTTTTTCCCCATTGTTTTTTGACAAATTGCAGATGACAGTTTCTTCCTTTTGTCAATTTGAGCAGTAAATCTCTCTTGGCCAAATTATATCCATTGGAGAAATACAAAGTATGGCTGTTTCTTTTACTTGAGGCTTAATTTCGTACTGTGAAATGTTTTAATCGTAAGGCAAATGCACATGATTTGCAATCACAAGGAGCAAGCAAAATTATTCAGAAAAGATGAGAAGAAATCCGCGAGTGAAGATGATGATGATGAGTGTTGTGGTGGTGATGATGATGGTGGTGGTGGTGGTGATGATGATGGTGGTGGTGGTGATGATGATGATGGTTGTGGTGATGATGATGGTGGTGGTGGTGAAGATGATGATGGTTGTGGTGGTGATGATGGTGGTGGTGGTGAAGATGATGATGGTTGTGGTGATGAAGATGGTGGTGGTGGTGATGATGATGATGATGATTCAAATAAACAAAAAAATGGGGCGCCATTTTATCCAAAATTATCTGACAAGCAAACAATTTATGAATACAAATATTTATTTAAATAGTAAAATAAAGTAAAGGCCATCATAGTTTTAGCCTCCGGGATTTCTCCCGTGGCTATAGGGCAATGAAACAATAACACATAGTCTAAATATCTAGTTTTGTTGTAAGGTAAAACTGAGGATGGAAAATAAAGTAAATTTCATTTTATGGTTCGAGAATATGGAATTTACTGCCCTTAGATACTGAAGAAAACCCTCTTGAGTAGTAGTTATAGCAGTGAGTATGGGGACGCCCCCACTGAACGAATTTTCGACCGGCGCGATTTTCAAATTTTCGGGAGCAAAAAAAAAATTGATCGTGCATTGACTTTATGAACTTCTCAAACAATTTATCTAAAATAATTAAATCATGCTCGACCCTTTATTCTTTTAAAGCGACACTAAAACGTCACATTATATCATCATACAGAATCGTTTCTCATTAAACTTCGTCTCTGAATTCGAATATATGTTTAATTTATTAATTCTTAAAATACACTATAAGCGGAGGGCCTAAGTCAAATATCATGCTTAGTTTTTGAGTTGCCTGCCACTACCGCATAAACTAAGCACACCTTGTTTATTTGAAAGATTTTATCATAATACACAATATTTCAGAGGTGCTTTTTTTTAAATTTGTTGCGAACAATCCTAAATCGGAGGGGGCGTCAAAAAAAGCGGCCCTTTTGACGAAAAATAGTATTTTGTAAATTATGTTTTAAGGGAACCTTGAACCACCACAAGTTTGGTGTCATATGAAAGAAAATTAAATTATCTAAATTTTGATACCAATTTCAACGAAATTGGGATTAATTAACATCGCAAATTTAAGTAAAAAACATCATTTTTTGTGATTTTTGTCCAAATATTGAATTTTATCAATAATCGTTATTTTCCATATATCAAAATCGGAGGTATGTATTTTTTTGTAACTTTCCAGGAATTTGCCCATATACAAGGAAAATATTCTGTGAAAAAGAAAAGTGTATATCTCTTTTCAATAAAAAGTTATAGCAACCCAAAGTTATTGATTCGATTTCCACAAAAACAACATTTTTGCCCACATGTGTATTAACTGTATGCATATACGTGTATTAGCGTATTGAGGACCTGTTTGGTGTGTTTACATCAAGTTTTAAAGATAACTTTTGATTAAAACCTCTAATCACCATGGATTTGGTGTCAAAAGATGGATAATTAAAATACCTTCAATTTGATATAAATTTCATTGAGTTATGTAGTGTGTGAAATGTAAATTTTGAGCCAAAAGGTGCTTTTTGTAGATATTTTTTCCTCCAATTTTGGCCACATGTATCTCGGTATATTAACTGGACAAAAGTGATTGGACATTTAGTAGTGCAGAAAGTTCAAGGGATTTGGAGTGCTGACTGCAATTGATAAGTACTTCTTCTGTACTCTGGGATGTTTCAGGAAATGTGGGAATAGGCAGTTGCCCCACCCATCCCCCCACCAAGATATTTTGTCCTTCTAATTTTGGCCAGTATCTCGGTATATTAACAGGACAAATGTGATTGGACATATTTTAGTGGTGCAGAAAGTTCAAAGGATTTGGAGCGCTGACTGCAATGGATAAGTACTTCTTCTGTACTCTGGGATGTTTCAGGAAATGTGGGCATTGGCAGTTCCCCTCCCACCCCGCCCCTTCCAGCCGCTTGTCATAATCTTGCCCATGACCCAGACAAGTTAGTGCATCTATCAACATGAATATAATATAATATAATATCGCCATGTTTGGTTTGATGGTTTATTTTGCCTGACTACTAAGAAAACATGTGTATGCTTGTAAGCAACTAGGGTACCGACATTCGTAAGTCCTCTCCGAGGAATTTAGGAATAATGCCTTGCCAAAGGGCACTAGTAGCGAGTAGTGAATCCACTTCACCTGGTGTCGCCTCCTCACCCCTGAACAAACCTCCTGGCTTTGATCCTATGTTCTATGTCCTGACAAGATATTGGCATTATCCTGGCTGTCCAGAACGCCAGCCCAAAAAGGGAGTCGAGGCACATACATGGATAGATTCTGTTTAATTATATACCATATCTAGACATGCTATGATGCACACCATGTTATAACGTTAAGAGTAATTAGAAGGATACTCAGAGAATGAAGGGGATGCTGAGAACATTTTTTTAAATTTTTATTCAGAAAATCCAATTGCTCATTTAAATCAGCCAATGACCTAAATAAAATGTTGAAGAAAATGGAAAGAATACCCAGCTTACAGGCCTATCGTGATAATGGGAACGGTGTGGGATTTATTTTTATTTTTATCCAGACGAATAATGATGCATTTTTCCTTTTGAAAAAAAATGTTGGATATATCAAAAGTACATGTAGGTTAGGGAAAGAGTCCTTTCCCACATCATAAATAGTCTGAGATTTTAATCACCAAGACATGATTATAATTCAAAGAAGTTCTTAATTTTGAAGAAAATGATGGATAAATGCAGCATTATGCATGTATTATGGGGTGAGTGTGGAAGAAATCTTGGAATTATTAAGTCCCTAGTTTTGGTAAAGTGTACATCCTGGCACATCCTGGAGATGGGTTTAAGAACGTTTCACCACCCCCGCCACCCCAATTTGAAATAGAAATGAGATTTAAAACTACCAAGATGTGTTTAGAATGCAAACTAGTTCTGAATTTTGAAATAAATTAAGGCATAAGACATGAAGACAATGTTTATAATGGAAATGGGTGTGGAATGAATATTTGAGAATTGAATCACCATGTATGGTAAAGAATAAAGAATTCATTCATGTAAATAAGAAAATGACATAGTTAATCATACAAACAAATCCCTAGAATTTGAATTTCCTGACCAGATTGAAGAAGAAGAAAAAAATAGCTCATTAGATTTTGATGATTTTTCGTTAAATGCTAGGATACAATGTTTATCAAACTCTTGAGTTGACATGGTGTCAACCCCCACTCTCTCTCTCTCTCTCTCTCAATCGATCGACGCCTGTGCTTTACTTTTTACAATTTTACAAGGGGCTTCCACTGACAACTGCCAGTGACAAATTTGTAATTTTGGGTAGATAAAAAATACACGTATCCTATAAGGAAAGATCCAGAGACAGATTGGCCGTGGGGAGTTTGGGAATTTTCCCACGAGCAGCTCTTTATTTCTGGTTGGATCAAGGTCCAGTCAATTTGTGGTCTGAGGGCCACTTGATATATGCATCTTACATATTCAGTGGGCAGGTCGCATAACACTTTAAAAACCAATTTTCAGTCCCAGTCTGCCCCTGGAAACATCCAATAAGTTTTGTGTCGAAGACATGATGTAGAAAAATAAAAGGCCTGTCTAAATGTTGTAGTCCTGTTTTTTTCTGGTTATTCAATCTTTCGAAAAAGCTGTAAAAGTTTTAGTTGCTTTAGGACATATAGTGGATAGGAATTTAAAAACAAATATTTAATTTTACCACATTGAAACGGCATCCAAAAATATATTAAATTCATTTTGATAGTGAAGATGTGCTAGTGTGATCGGAAGACGTCCAAATTCAGAAAGAAAGGCGAGTTAAGGCATTTTCATAATGTCGCTCCTTTCTGCTTAGGCGAATCCAAGGTGAATAATGAAATATATATTAAAACAATCTAGGGGTAAAACACTGATCTGCGAACCCTTCCTTTTAGAACCACAAGAAGGCCTGAGTGACTCCCGTGCGAGAAATATTCAGAAATGAAAATAGGAAATTCATTCCCACGCCCACCCCTTCGAGCAATACCCTAAGCTTTAGGAGTAATGAGTCTTCATTAAATTTTTCATTAAATGTATAAGAAGTTTGGGTGTTCATAAACATTTACCCTCCGAAAAATGGACCTCTTTTAAATACGAGTACCCCAGGCCAGAAAATCTATATACACATTGCTTTTTGTACATACATGTATATTTATGAAGCAAATAAATATCATGCAATAAACTGTATTCTAAATTAAGTAATGTTTTCTATATTAACGCAACTAAAAGTGTTTATATGTGTTTTCTTCAATAATAAAAAGAAAAAATGTTTGGCTCAGACTTGATATCCACATGTATTGAAAAGAATTTACAGCACATTGACACTTTGGCATTATGCATGGTCTTGCACCGCCCTGTCAGTTTTATGAGCATTACTGACAATTTTTTGAGGGTTCAAGAGACCTACATTGTTGGTCTCGTGGGCTGTTTATATAATCCCAGCTAACTCACAAGCAGGATTTTTTTAATGATCTGTCTTTGATTATGTTGAAATTATTTGTCTTTACCATGACAAGATTGTACTAAGCGGTCAGATGACATACATGTATGGAGGTGAATGGGATGAGGCACCTGCCCATGCCCCCATTTTCTAAAACATCACTGAGTATAGAAGTACTTATCAATTGCACTAAGCACTCTCCTGGCCTAATCATTTTAACTGTCTGGACTGTCTGCATTACTTTGTTCGTGTTCATGGACTAACTTGTCTTGTCTGTTACACATACGTCTGAAAGTGGATTGAGGCTGGCCCCGGAGGCGGCTCGACGTATGTGTAACATCAACTTTTTTTGAAAAGCCGGACTGAGGCTGGACTGAGGCCAGGTGGACTCAGTCCACCTCTGGATGTGGTTTGAGGCCGGCCCGAGTCCGGACTCAGTCCCGCAATCAGTATGTGTACCACCAAAGTGGACTCGGGGCCGGCTTATAAGCGGAATGACGTGACCTGTCATCATATATCAACATAATACATCGGGCGCACTTTGCCACCTTCTCTTATGTTATTCTTCGTTTTTATCATTCTATCACTTTCTCTTTCTATCTTTCCTTATGTTATTCTTTGTTTCTCCCTTCTATTACCTTCTCTTATGTTCTTTGTTTTTATCATTCTATCACTTCCTCTTTCTGTCTTTCCTTATGTTATTCTTTGTTTCTTCCTTCTATCACCTTCTCTAATGTTATTCTTTGTTTTTATCATTCTATCACCTTCTCTTTCTGTCTTTCCTTATGTTATTCTTCGTTTTTATCATTCTATCACTTTCTCTTTCTGTCTTTCCTTATGTTAATCTTTGTTTCTTCCTTCTATCACCTTCTCTAATATTATTCTTTGTTTTTATCATTCTATCACCTTCTCTTTCTGTCTTTCCTTATGTTATTCTTCGTTTTTATCATTCTATCACTTTCTCTTTCTGTCTTTCCTTATGTTATTCTTTATTTTTATCATTCTATCACTTTCTCTTTCTGTCTTTCCTTATGTTAATCTTTGTTTCTTCCTTCTATCACCTTCTCTTATGTTATTCTTTGTTTTTATAATTCTATCCCTTACTCTTTCTGTCTTTCCTTATGTTATTCCTTGTTTTTATCATTCTATCACTTTCTCTTACTGTCTTTCTTATGTTATTCTTAGTTTTTATCATTCTATCAATTTCTCTTTCTGTCTTCCTGGAGTGCGCCCCAACGTCAGCTCGTGAAAAGGCGACGTGAGGCCGGCCTATGTGTAGACACAAAATTGCGGGCCCGAGATATGTGTAACAGGGGTTTGATGATCTCGAGGCGGCTTCAAATTGCAGGCGTGAGGCCGCCTCCGAAGCCGGCTTTAAAAGCCGACGCATGTGTAACAGGGTCTTATATCGCTCATTTTCGCGAGTCAATATAAATGATGCAACCTCAAAGCTAATGTTCATTCTTATATGATATTATGTTCAAACCCCATTGACATTTATCTAATAAGATTCAACCCAAATGAGCCTTCAAACCATAATACACAAATGAAAAGCGTTTTGAAGAAGCAGTATCTTGGATCACGTGATGAGACAATCTTGAAGATGATCCTTTTTACAATGTATTGATTAAAATATATGGTTATATACCAATGTCTCATTTCATATTTCCCACTTCGAGATTACCCTATGTAGGTGCCTATTTCCCAAGGTGCCCTTTTTGTTGGTGCCCTTTTGTTGGTGCCCTCTCCTCACTTTGAAAGATGTTCCACTGCCCCTGTGCATTGCACATAGATAATAATAAACTTATCAATAATGAAATAATGAAAGAGCAAGGCTAGAGTAAAGCCAAATGGTAAAAAAAGAGAAAATCATGTGTAAATAGAACAAAATCAAACAAACAATGAATAAAGGAGCCATTATTCGTATAGTAAGGGTCTTTAGCTCTTTTATTTAATGAAAACCTAATAGACATTTATTTTAGTATTAATACTATACATTTTTGGTTTAATTAGAACTTTCAGTTACAATGGCTGTTTTTGGCAAAATAGAGGTCAAGCTCAGGCGAGACACGGATTGCAAAAGAACACAGACTCGCAAATGTAGCAATCGGCATATCATTCTTTCCCTTTTATCTAAGATATCAAATGGGTTCTAGGACACCTATTCCCTGGACATCCACCCCGTATAACCACCCCCAGTTAACTACCCCTAGGACAACTACCCCTAGGGCAACCACCCTCTAGGACGACTACCCCTCCCAGACAGCTACCTCTTACGACAACCATCATCTAGACAACTACCCCGGATAACTATCCTAGGGGTAGTTGTCCGGGGGTAGTTGTCCGGGAGTAGTTGTCCTAGGGGGTTGTTGTTCTAGGGGCAGTCGTCTGGGGGGTAGTTGTCCGGGGGTTGTTGTCTTGGGGCGTAGTCGTCCTAGAGGGTGGTTGTTCTAGGGGGTAGTTGTCCCAGGGGTAGTTGACTAGGGGTGGTTATCCGGGGCTGGATCTCAAGGAGGAAGGTGTCCGGATACGATCGAATGAGATGCATAATTCGGCGCATGACTAAACCATGATTTCAAACAATATTCATTTGTTTTTTGGTCAATGCGTTCACTCATGGCAACCAATAGCCAGAGTGCTTTGAGAACTCGTGTGATGTGACTGTGGTTGTTGGAGAGGGTCACTCTACGAGAAGCAGATAATAATATTAGACAAATTTAGTGATTTCATTCCATTATTCTCCTTCTTTGCTCACTGTTTTTTGAATAATTTATTTGTGTTATGAAAACGAAATGAGGATTTGTATTTGTATGGAATTATTTACATCGATATGTTATGTAATGATTTATTTTGAATGAAATCTTTAATAATAAAAAAAATGGGGAAAATGTGTATGAACATGCGTCCTTCGTTTGTTATGATGAAACATTATTATAAAAGATAATTTCTTAGTTGTATGAAGGCCCCAGGAGGTTAAAACATTTCCAACTGTGATCCATATACTTTCAGTAAGGAAGGTCCTGGTTTGCGGAGGGGGGCATCACCCCCAAATGATTTAACCGAGGAAGAAAAAGTTAGTCAGTTGACCAATATCATGCCTACACTTCATGCGTTTCTTCGCTTACAGTGATTCGTTACCTGCTTGCTACCCGGCCTTTTCCTGGTCGGAAAACTGTCAAGAGGCGCAAATTGCCCCCTTGCCCCTCCTAGTGCTGCCACGCTAGTGATCATCTCCAACTCTTGCTGATTCCGGAAATGTGTAAGGATATAAAGTGCATCAGAATTGAAATGAAAGTGAATTCTTAGTTTGTTGGTGTTATCTGAAGAGATATCTGTGACGAGGAAGGAAGTCCTTCGAGGACGAGGACAGACGAGGAGGAACTATAAGCTTCTAATTGCTAATATTTCACCTGATGTAAAGAGGATTTCTATCAATCCTTTTGTCTGTTACAGCTTTTCCTTTCTCTTTTTTTCTGGGTAATCAGGAACATGTTTGTGGTTAAATCGTGATAGTATCAATCATGGAGACCCAGTTTTGTTTGCATATAGCTATTTTGAAATCTGTATTTTGATTCTATTAACGTTGTTTGTACATTGTTTTAATGGAAAATATAAAAGGCTGAATGAATGAATGAATATGAAAATAAATTACGCGTAATAAATCAATATCATTGATCAAATTGATTACAAAAGATCAGTGAATGGGGGGTAGATAGAAGAGACGGGAGTCTTATTCTTAGTTTTTATCATTCTATCACTTTCTCTTTCTGTCTTCCTGGAGTGCGCCCCAACGTCAGCTCGTGAAAAGGCGACGAGAGGCTGGCCTATGTGTAGACACAAAATTGTGGGCCCGAGATATGCGTAACAGGGGTTTGATGATCTCGAGGCGGCTTCAAATTGCAGGCGTGAGGCCGCCTCCGAAGCCGGCTTTAAAAGCCGACGCATGTGTAACAGGGGTCTTGGGCAGGGGCAAGATTATGACAAGAGGCTGGAAGGGCGGGATGGGAGGGGGGAAACTGCCAATGCCCACATTTCCTGAAACATCCCAGAGTACAGAAGAAGTACTTATCAATTGCAGTCAGCACTCAAAATCCCTTGAACTTTCTGCACTACTAAATGTCCAATCACTTTTGTCCAGTTAATATACCGAGATATGCTGGCCAAAATTAGAAGGAAAAAATATCTTGGTGGGGGGATGGGTGGGGCAGCTGCCAATGCCCACATTTCCTGAAACATCCCAGAGGACAGAAGAAGTACTTATCAATTGCAGTCAGCACTCCAAATCCCTTGAACTTTCTGCACTACTAAATGTCCAATCACTTTTGTCCAGTTAATATACCGAGATACTGGCCAAAATAAGAGGGAAAAAAAATATCTACAAAAAGCACCTTTTGGCTCAAAATTTACATTTCACACACTACATAACTCAATGAAATTGATATCAACTTGAAGGTATTTTAATTATCCATCTTTTGACACCAAATTCATGGTGATTAGAGGTTTTACTCAAAAGTTATCTTTAAAACTCGATGTAAACACACCAAACAGGTCCTCAATACGCTAATACACGTAATATGCATACAGTTAATACACATGTGGGCAAAAATGTTGTTTTTGTGGCAATCGAATCAATAACTTTGGGTTGCTATAACTTTTTATTGAAAAGAGATATACACTTTTCCTTTTCACAGAATATTTTCCTTGTATATGGGCAAATTCCTGGAAAGTTACCAAAAAATGCATTCCTTCGATTTTGATATATGGAAAATAACGATTATTGATAAAATTCAATATTTGGACAAAAATCACAAAAATGATGTTTTTTACTTAAATTTGCGATGTTAATTAATCCCAATTTCGTTGAAATTGGTATTAAAATTTAGATAATTTAATTTTCTTTCATATGACACCAAACTCATCGTGGTTCAAGGTTCTCTTAAAATATAATTTACAAAATACTATTTTTCGTCAAAAGGGCCGCTTTTTTGGACGCCCCCTCCGATTTAGGATTGTTCGCAACAAATTGAAAAAAAAGCACCTCTGAAATATTGTGTATTATGATAAAATCTTTCAAATAAACAAGGTGTGCTTAGTTTATGCGGTAGTGGCAGGCAAACCTCTCTTTTCTGACTTTGGCCCTCCGCTTACTAGTATTGGATTAAAAACATTACGTACCAGAACCCCATCCGCACTTGAACATGCACTTTCACTGCACCCAATTGATCAATTTCGCGTGTACAATTATATAATTTAAGAGTTATGCCGCTAATTCTCTCGAGGCCGCCATCGACTTCAAGCTTACCGCTCATGATGGCGGTCTCCTGCGTTTTTTGTAATTTATCTTTTCATTGATAAATATTTGTGTTTGTATGCATCTTATTTAATGTACTTAAACATTTATAATTATGTATAATGAAGAAATAATAGTTACTTTATGTATATGATTATGTTCTATTTTGAAAACGCAGATATAAAAAAAAAAAAAAAAAAAAAAGACTTACGACAACTGAAGCTTGTTTTACTCTGACCGATTCATATCGTCGAGTTCTTTGGACTTTCACACAACACTTTGATACATGCATAACTGTGTTTGAACTCTCTCAAAACATCATTCTGGAATTACTTAGTATATCTTGTACGTCTATTTTGACGTAGGATACACACATGACACATCCATGAAATAAAACACTATGTAGTACAGAAATGTTACTTTATTTTACTTTATTTATTTCCGTTTCAATGTAGACAACTTCATGCACAAGAGATTTAAATACAATAATAATTACAATTTAGTTATGTTACAAGAGAACAGACATAAAATATATAAAACATTTTCAACTAGAGAAATAGAACCCGAGTCACATTATTTTATTATTTCACCGTAAATATATAACAACTGTTAACATAATTGTACAGTATATATATAATGTATAGGTTGGTATAATGATCTTTAAAACATAAAACATAATAGAAAGTTTTGTTTTTTTATTTTTTTGGATCCGTGCAGTTGTGCAAGTTTAAACTCAGAAAGGTCGATTGATGTACATGTTGAAATAGAGTAAATGTACGTATTATTAGGGTTGTCTACGAAATATTCAAGACTTAGTTGTCGCTTCCATCTGTACCCTCCGTTTCTTCTTCACTATCATCGTCATTGTCATTCTCATCCTGATACTGAAATAAATGAAAAATCCCTATCTAAATTCAAAAAGTCAAAATCACATAGACAACCGTATTATAACTCACTTTTTTGTCAAAAATAGACTATGTCAAAACTTTTGTACACGAGTCAATGAGAAATAGTATAAGTACGAAAATATTCGTGTACAATTAACCCTAAGGCCGTCCCCATACTCACTGCTATACCGGTAACTACTACTACTTTGTAATGGAGTTAAGAGAAAGGTTGCTAATGAAATATTATGTAGAGCAATGTCATGTCAAGCATTTTTTTAAATATAATTCAGCCAATAACAGGGTGGCTGGGCTAAAGCCGGGGTTATACTAATTATGATTGCAGAGCCCTTAGAGAGAACAATATTCATACCGATGTGATTATACCCTGTTTCAATTATAGTGTTATCTTTATTTTATTCATCATCATCATTATGATATAAAACCTTATTTGTTAGTTTACCTTTATAAAAGAGCCGTTCATTATATCACATTTAGTTTCAGGAATCACATGATTTCATTATTCGTCTCTGCTATTTCGTGGTCTTTCATACCGGGCTTGTATAAATAATTATGTTTCATAATTATATTGTTTTCAAATTCATTCATTCACTCATTTTATTAATTTATTCTTTATGAAATATGCAGTGGCGGATCCAGAATGTTTTTACGGGGGCACAAAATCGCACGGGGTGAAATATATGAAAACGATGGAGCGAGGCGTCAGCGGCGAGGGAGCGGAGCGACCAAGCGGGGGTGCGTCTGGGAGGGGGTCAGAACCGATTTTTTTTTTTTGTTGTTGCTATTTTGAACCCCCGTAAGTGATGTTTTCCTGGCATCTACTGACACAATGGAGACCATAAAAAGCAGTGCATGATAATTACGTCTTTTAATCAAGTAACAGTTTAAGAGGGGGGTTGACCCAAAGACGATGCAGAGCATTGTCCACGAGCCGCTTAGCGGCGAGGCAATTTTTTCGGGGTGCTATTTTGAACCCCCGTAAGTGATGTTTTCCTGGCATCTATGTATACTAACACAATGGAGACCATAAAAAGCAGTGCATGATAACGTCTTTTAAATCAAGTAACAGTTTAAGGGGTTTCGACCCAATGACGATGCGGAGCATCGTCCACGAGCCGCGAAGTCCGAGCCGCGTAGCGGCGAGGCGATTTTGAGGGGGCTATTTTTAACCCCCGTAAGTGATGTTTTCCTGGCATCTACTAACACAATGGAGACCATAAACAGCAGTGCATGATAACGTCTTTTTAAATCAAGTAACAGTTTGAGGGGGGTTCGACCCAATGACGATGCCGAGCATCGTCCACGAGCCGCGAAGTCCGAGCCGGGTTTTTTGTTGCTATTTTGAACCTTCGTAAGTGATGTTTTCCTGGCATCTACTAACACAATGGAGACCATAAAAAGCAGTGCATGATAACGTCTTTTTAAATCAAGTAACAGTTTAAGGGGGGTTTGACCCGATGACGATGCGGATACTGTGTGGGTGGACACTTGATGGCGTTTTTCTATTCACATCACATTTTCACTTGGCAGCCCAGAGGGGGTAAACCCTTACCCCTCCCCCCCCCCTCATAGATCCGCTACTGGGATCTTTTGCAAACTGGAAGCAATAAGCATTACATGTAGGCGATGGAGAAAAAAAGTGCTTGCGAAACGGATAGAAACTTTGTGGTAGGCTCTTCGCGGCCACAGGGATGACAGAAAACAATATGACAATGAAACCAGCAACTGTGGCAGGATTAATGGCGGGGACAATCTGCATGCTGAAAGAGCACTTAGAATAGGTATATCGGAAAATTAATTCAAGACTAAGTTATAAGTTATAAGTTGGAAGCTATAAAGGAGATAAAATCTTTGGTATTAGTCATGTTCGACTTAAAATTGCATGCCCCCGCCCTTACCCGGTAAAAAACACCTTCTTATAATATCATCCCCCTTTCTTTCTTTTCCCTTCTCATTATTCTCCTTTTCCCCCTTTTCTCTCCTCCGTCTTTCCGCCTTTCTTCTTTTTTCCGCATTTTTTTTCCTCTCTATTTCCCCTTCCCTCCTTTTTCTCCTCTCCCCTTTTTTTTGTCTCCCTCTTTTCTTCTTCTTTCTCTCTTCCCCTTTTTTTTCTGTTTCCTCTCCTTTTTCTTTCCCCCTCATTTTTGTCCTTTTCTTTTTTTTTTTGGGGGCACGTGCCCCCTGTGCCCCTGGATCCGCCACTGATATGATAGGCTATATACCCCGGTGACCAGCCTCATCGTTAGTAAATAACCAAAAGTGATTTTATTTTCACTTTCATTACTAGTATCACATAATTTATATATTTTTTTTATTTTACCTCGTTTGTCATTATTAATAAGCCTATCCCCTTCGGATGCAAAATAATTTTCACTTTCGTAAGATCAGCTGCATTTTGACGTGCATGAAACAGTTTTCTTTTATAGTAGTTTTTGTATGTAGCTTTATTTTTATTTTGTTTATATTTGTTTTTAATTGATGCTCTTCCGTTAATCCTACCTATATTCTTCCAATGCTCTTGAATATAACGATAGGCCATGCAGTAACAATGAGGCGGCATGATAGCGATAAAGGGTCTATTACTTCGAGGGGGCGTGGTTGCATGGCCCCTACGTGGGTATAAGGCATCCCTTCAGCTTCTCCGAAATACAAAATAAATTCAGGCCAAACATCTCAAGAGAAAATCTCATTTCTCTCTAAGCGATAGTATGAAGTCAACATGCCTTCGACCTATAGTCTACAAGTTGAATATACAGGCCTACATCTTTCGACAATCAAACACTTCCACGCAACTCCTAATGAACGAATTAACGCCTATCTTGAAATACGCGATTCTGATTTGTTGAAGCTTTTGAAATTCAAGTACCTCGACATTACGTCTCGCATTTCATCATAGGCCTCTGATTATATCTTCTTTTTTATAGACTGAATTGAATTGAATTTATTTATTTATTATGCTCGAATGTATACAGAAAACAAACAATATGTAAAAATGGAGGATATTACATCTGGAAACAATATTATATAAATCCCAATAGTTTAATTTTATGCGGTTGAACATACATGTACTTGAAGGTAAAATTATTTCTATGTGACATGTGGACATGAAGGGCATATTGAAAAGCGTGGTTTGTAATGGTATAAGCCTCAAATACGTCATAATATAAGTTTGTTAAATAGTTATTTATAATCATCAATAAAGTATGAACTGTGTGAGGTTTTTGAGAAAATGACGAGGACAGGGTATATTATTAGAAACACAGTGTATAAACAAAGATATGATATCTCCTTGGTATAAAGTTGAAAGATTGATGTGTCGCACAGTTTAAAAAAAAAGCAGGCGTAAGTTAGGAAAAATGCAAGCAAGGATGTAATTGTTTATCTTTTTTCTTCTTCTTCTCCAAAAGGCGTTGTTTCTATTTGTAGGCGTTCTGAGAAGCCGATTCGGACACGCCTCCACTGCATTAGCAACGACAATAAATATTAGACCTACTGGTATAATGAGAATAATTCATCTTTACGTATTTCCATTTCAGTGCATTTCCGAATTCCGAGCACCTAATCAGATTTATAAAAAAAGTTCCCCTTCTCACTTTGTCCGCCGGGGCGATGTATATCGCTCCACAGTAATTTGCTAGTGCCGCATATACTGTATACGCAAGCAAGGTGTGTGTGTGCAACGTGCACCTGTCTTGTACCCATTTGTCTACTAGTATTCATGTACCACATTGGTTAACGGTACCGGATCGCGATCGTCCACATCCAAGCGCAGCTCCAGCTAGAAATGTTGTTGTATCACTACCAGTTCTGAGGGAAAATCTAGACCAATCTCTCGTCTTATTTCCAATATCCACCGCGTATTTTGGATAGGTCGATCTATTCCAGGGAGGACGAGATAAAGAAGGCAAGATGGGTACGTTTATTGGTCATGCATTACCGGGAGCGTTTTTCATCCTCATGTCCATCTGGTGGATGATACAGTTCGTGTACACGAAGATCGTCCTGGATAACGGGCGCCAGCGGCCGCGGTCTCGCCTGATGTACTGTCTACACCGCGTACCCATGGAAGGGGCGTTGATATTGTTTGGTGGTGTTGTGGGCTTCATAGGAGAAATGATGTACCCGGCTCCAAAATGGACTATGATTGACAGCGAGGGTCATTGGAAGCATCAAGTAGAATGGCAACACGTCACCATGTACACATATTTTGGGCTTTACGGCGCCCTCAAAGTTATGGGGAGTACCTGTTTGCCGTCTGCTGCTGGAAAATACGAGCAAGCGTTTGGTGCTCTGGCGTTTGCCATTGAGGGTTTCCTGTTTCATTTCCATACGCATGGCAGGAGCGATCTTGATGTTCAGCTCCATACGATGCTCGTGGTGGCCATCTTTGTGTGCTTTTTGGCGACAGCTGGAGAGGTGTGGCGGACGGGGGATACATTGGTGCTGCTCATCAGGATCCTTTTCACGCTGGTGCAGGGTACGTGGTTCTGGCATGTTGGGATCGTCCTTTATATACCACCCGGTGGGGAGCCGTGGGACCTAGAAGATCATCTCAACGTCATGTTCACCACTGTCATGTTCACATGGCACATTCTCGTCGACATGCTCGTGCTCTTCTTCATCTACGGCATCACGAAGCTGGCCCTGAAAATCTGTGGCTTTTCGTCGGTCCGCTACTCACAGATGAACAACGGTCCCGAGGAACATGAGGTCAAACTCCTAGGCAACAGCGCAGAGGCAGGAAACCATTTACTAGGAGGTAGTGAATCGGATTAAAAATATACCACAAAACTGGCCCTGCCTTTAATAGTTAGGAGATCGTCAAAAGCAAAGGGAAGTAGGAGTTAAAAGTAGAAGTTTCGTTATTTCTGTATGCCAACCAATTTGGTCAAATCTCTATGTGCTCAGTACTTTCAACATGTAGTCATGTTTTGTTTGCAAATTCATGGTATTCATTACTTTGTCATAGGAGCCAAAAGGGCATCAATGAATAATGTGCATCCTTTTACTAACGTTTTTTCTGGCTCTCATCTTTGTACATGTAGTACTTTTGATCTGGTTCATGTGCAAATATTTCACTTTAGAATGAGTGATTACTGAGTCTAAGGCTCTTGCAATATGATTTTAAGATAGAGAAAGAAATAGGATATCAATAATTGTATGATTTCGTCAGTGATTCTAAGTTTACATTGCCGGTCTGATTTAGTGTGTTGATAAGTGACAAAAATAGTAATGGCTGCATTTGCATACCGGTAATAGCTGAGAGAATATTTATTTTGTACAGTTGTACAAATTATGATATATAAGTATAATCTTTGATCTTTTGAGGCAGATGACAACAATGAAAGGGTAGATATTAGAGGATGGAGATTTTGGTAATCTGATTCCATTTTTGTGTCACATTACCATTTCATCTGTTATGAGCCAGGCTTCAAAGAAGTTCATGACCCTTCTGGGTCTGAACAGACGGTTTATCAGGTGACTAGTCAGGTGACGATACCAATTGTAAAACTTTCTTTTGTAAAATGTATTCAGCTCCAGTACTTTTGAAACACTTGATTTTGAGCCATGTAGCATTATGTATACTTTGGATGGATTTCAAATATAAACCAGGATACATCTTGTAGCATTAAATTACTTTATGAAGCTCATGATATTTTCAAAGCATAGCGGATTAATTGGATGATGCATTATTTGTCCTGCTTTTTCAATGGATAACAAATTTTGATAGCCAGAAACGTGAATTAATCATGCTTTAAACAAGTAAGAACAAATTAATTGGGCTTTATACCACAATTAACATCCCATATGCTAAAAGTAGACTCTATTTTCAGAGGAGCTAAGCTACACTATATGTATTTATTAAAGTAATTTACTATTGTAGATGTACATGTATATGGATTGTGGTATTTGTGGATATGAATATGTACATGACAGTCTTATATAACTACGTTTACAACTTCCAAAGGTTAGTTTGCATTTACATTTACAACTCCATTGTGTTAAAAAGAAATTATAGTTACTGATAGGTGTAAAAATCACCAACAGATGTACAATATAAGTAAGCATACATGTGAACATATATTTGGCAACTATTTAATTGGCAACTATTCATATACCCCTTGTAAAAATTGATGTTAAAAAAAAAAAAATCAAGAATAAAAGGTGGACTGGATGAATTGGGGCCTTTGTTGAAACTTTTAGGTGTACTGTAAGCTTTGATGTAGATCAGGACAGATCAGTTTTTCACATACTGAAAAATGACAAAACTTGGTAAGGGTATGAATAATTTATTCGTTAACTGTATAGTTGATTACAGACATGTAATCTCCATTTCTCATATGGAGTTGTACACCTTTTCGGTGTTTGGATAACAGGTTTTATCAGTTGAAAAGAATGGACTTTACTTTTATGACTGACGTGTTTTGCATATAATGCATGCAACCTCCACTATCTTCACAAGAATCATGCTTTGTAAATTTTAATTACTATGCATTTCCCTAACCTGAAAGATTTGAAAGCCATCTCAAGTAATTTCAAGGTGGGCCACTGAGTTTCACTGCCCGCAAGATATTTAAACAGAAATTGCTTGAACAAGTCCGATGTAAACGAATTACGACGCAATGCTGTCGGTAAATTCCTTTCAAGGTGGTTGCTATATAAACCAAATAAGAACTGTTCCAAAAGACACAGTAATTTTATGGATCTGGATGAGACTAGTAGTCTAACATGTGTATGCATAAATAAGAGTATCACAGGTACCTGTGTTAATGCTAATCACAGACAGACTCAGAGTGAAGGCCCCATTACATGTATGCATGCCCACCTTCATCACTTCTATGTTACATTAGAAATCATTAATGTGCTAATTGCTTTGAGTGGTTTTTTTTTTAATGGCGCTTATTGTACAAGCTGTGAACTCATTCAACTCATGCACATATTGAGTACAAGCTTGTAAAAATGAATGGATACATGTGTACAAAACTCTACATGGTGTAGGTACATACAATCATACATGTATACCCTTTCACATTCAATATGATTATTTTCCGTTTTTGAATGCATAATGTACACATTTATGTTTCTAAAAATTATACATACAAATGATGCAATATAAAAAATATAAAGAAGCTAATGTGCTGTACATGTACATGCATGTATTCCTTCCAAGTAAGAAATTTCAAATTCGATATTAGTTTTGATAAAGTCTACAGTTTTATGAAGATGAAGCATCACATATATGTTTATCCATCAGGTTAATTCAACTCAATTGTGTATTCATACTATCCCACACCCTTAAGGAGAAAATAGTATAATTTATTATTCAACTTATGCCATGAAATTCATATTATACTCTACCTATATCCAATTGTCTAGGACTATACATGTCAGTGCTTTCTTGATTTGAATGCATATATATATACATGTATGTTGATGACCCAGTAAGAATCATGAGATAAATGAGAATATTATGGTGGCGCAGGATTTTCCACTTGATAACTTGACCATAGGTCAGTATTGACACAGTATTGAAGTTAAAAGAAATGTACTGGCATTTTTGTGTATGAATAAGTATTACAAAATAATCGTATTTTGCATTGCTTCTCGTCCATGTAACTTAATGGCCAAGGTAAACTGAGTTGTTGAGTAGGCTCAAACTCCAATCAGCTCATTATGATCTCTGTAGGCTCAACTGAAGACATATAACATTGTCAAGTATTTTCAAACTATACGTTTACCTGGCAGCAAGTCATTGCATTGGCCTGTTACAAATAATTCTATTTCAGTAATCAGAATGCAATTTAGATGCATTATCTGTTGCTAGGCCAGACAAACATCGAGTCTTGCCCTGCCATATGTAAAACATGTAATGTATGCCATTTGCATTCTGACCATTGAAATACAATTAAACATAATAGATGAATGACATAATTAGTAAAGAGGCACTAAACGAAGACGTATACATCAATTTGATTACAATACGAAAATTGCCTATTGCAACATTTCAATGAAATGCAGCATACATGTACTCATGTGAGTCTAGTCTGCTATATTATATAAGTTTATGATTTACAGGAGATATATAGACAAGAGATTTCCATTTGAAATCGAATTCAATGTAACAATTGCGTGCATCGGACCTTGAAAGTGCAATCAAGTTTGGATTTATAAGGGCTACACACATTGTGGTGGGGTGTAATGAAGATTGAATAACAGATGTTTGAGCAAGGGGTTATATGTGTAGAAGCCACATACATTATAATCAACATGCATTAGCATCATCACTAACTACATGTACACTCTATGTATTCTGTTGAAGCAGTGCATGCGGTATACTGCATCCCTATCACCATACGCTACAGTGTACTTTGCCACATCACAATGCATTTTATGTCAACAATCAGCATTTCTATTTACATAGCTGTAGATGTACAGAGCAGCTTTTATCTTTTCATCTGGTAGTATTAAGACCCATAAGGGCATTGACTATATGACTCACATAGTTTTACATAGAATTAATGCCTTTCTGGATCTCAATGTTATCTTTATATCTGCAAGCCTATCTTGCGACATTCTTATGAGGTTAATTGGGGTTATTATGTAATTAACCGAAACTGCAAACGTGGACATGCACCTTCTGAATTTGTGTCATTGTAGGCTCATTTGAAGAGTTTCATAACAAAGTCCATTCAGCATAGTCATTGGCCTGTGTACATGTATAGACTCTTCAGAGTTATTGTTAATCTTTATGTCAGGTGCTGTAACAAGTGTAAGCAGAACACAGGGCAAGAATATGAGTGTTGATCCAAGGAGTTAGGATTTCAAATCTGAACTCCTTGGTTGAACAATTAGGCCATTAAAAAAATATACATGTTTAGCGTCCCTTGAAAAATAGCCCGACTGTCAGGGAAATGGTACCAAGCGGCCATTTTGAGCGGCCATTTTGAAGAAGAAAAAAAAGGGCCTCCTCCTTCCTATTTTTCAAAAAGGCAGGATGCTAAACATGTTTTTTTTTTTTTTTGGCCTTAGTTTGGAAGGGGTGAATTTCCATGAGAGAAGAATATTAGAAATATGAAACAAAGCTTTCATTTCATTTCATGTGTTTTTTTGTACACCTGTAAAGTCCTGTATGTTTCACATTGATATTTGTGTGACTCACAAATAGCTCGGATAAAGTTGACAATAAACAGGAAAATGATACAAGACAGCAATTGTCACAATTGCTATGTTAGCATCAGTGCTGCATATAGAAGAAAGAACAGGTGTTGTCTACAAGATAACATGCACTGATTGTGATAGACCATTTTCGTAATGTAACCAAATGAAATGAAAAATAATAATAGCCTATTGCAATGTTGGAGAAACAGCGAGAGCACCGAAGGATCTCCAAAATAGTTCACTGAATAATGATTGTAATTGTAATACTTTCATTTCAGGGGCTTTCCCCTGAGATGATAGAGGAGCTACATCGTAGGATCATGGACTCTTAGTACATGTAGGTCCATGGCAAGATACAACAGGCTGCTTTATTTAATCAATTGATGTACTTAATCATTTATGTTCATGTGGCTAAGTATATAGGCCTATTACATACTACCTGTGTACAGCATAAAAAGGGAAACTTTTTTGTTGTTGCTTGTGTTAATATAGATCTTTTTGTCATTTGCTCTACAGCGAGAGATTTAATTGCAGTGATATGTAGGCCTATTTATTTGATACTTTTTTTGTCAATAGAGCTCGTTTTTTAATCTTCCAGAGCTTTTTTTTCACCTCCTGTGTATATTTAATATTTATTGCACTGTACTCTGTAGGGACTACTTGTTTGCTGTTTAGCAATATATCATTCTTCACATATGTTACTTTGGAAAAAATTCTAATAGGGACATAACAAAACAACTCGCTTTCACCCCACCATGGTAGGGTGATATAGCATATTGCAAACTAGTCATTTGGGTGATGAAGTGAATATATGTAACATCTGGCCCCGAAATGCAGTGTCTTAGTGTTTTGCTAGATTCTGTGGACCTGATAGAACCGTCTGGAAGATGAAAAGTGGCCAAGCTCAAGAACATTTCAAGGTACACGGCACATAGCTTTGATCGAGGACCACCCACTGCTCATATAAGGGACTTTTAGATTTACACGACAAGAACGTGGACTGCCACGTGTGCCATTTTTTCAAGGCACAGGCTCGTGCCCGGCAGTGCTTTAAAAGGACGTCACATTACCTTAAAAGGATGTCACCGTGGCAGTCCACGTTCTCGTCGTGTAAAATCTAAAAAGTCCCTATTATGGCTGCTATAACCCCCCTGTGCTATAACCCCCCTGTGATACAACTAAAAGCCCAACAAGAAAAGCAGCACCTTACATTGAAGAGAACTCAATTTTCTTTAATAGCAGTGCATTTCGATCTATAGTGATGATGATGCAGTTTTTAAGTCGTGAAAATTCTACTTGTGACACCTTCCATTGTGTATGTGCACCCATGAAAGAAAGAAATCTAGTATTTGGGCATTTGTTTTGTGCTCTCTGTTATTCCCAGAGTGTTCATTTTCATTCATCCGTGAAATCTGTTGTTGCGGGTTAATGGCATGTTGGGATTGCATGTGATCTAATATTATCTAAATCAAGATATCTTCTATAATATGGCAAGTTCAAAATATATACTCTGCGTGTGTGTACATGTACATGTCTATGTAATCCAGCCGATGCACTTATCCATGTATGAATAGAAATGAAATGCTGCTTCTGATTGCAAAACAAAGTCCATTAGTGTTTAGATAAATAGTCAGAATATTTGCACCTCGTTGCATGTTGAATAATTAATGACGTATGACTGATTAATGGAAAAAACACCTATTTGTGCCACATAATGAGGTTTTGGTGACAAAGTGATTTATTTTTAAATTTTCTATCTCTATAGAAACTGCATGTAGATTGTAGAATGCACATTTACATATAGCTGTAGCACTATAAGGTCAGGCTTTGATTCATATTTATTTTGTGCAATTCTGAGTCGGGTTGTTTTCTTTCAATCATGAATGAAACTATGAATTTGATGTGTTATTAAAATGAGATGTGTTCATGTGTACAGCCAGAAGAACAGTACCTAAATGTGTGTTAAAGACAAGTATTTAGATTTGTGTCAAATGAGCATTACACCATGAGCATTAAAACATGAGAAATAGATTGGAATCGTAGACGAGTTAATGGTATACAATAAATGATTTTACTTCATGGTTTTTTTCTAAATCTATCCTTTTACTGTATCCCTTTTTTATGTGATAAAGCTTAAAATAACAGCTTGCATGTAAGTTTATGTCTTTATGTGTACATGTATACTTATGTCATTCCGTATGTTAATTTTTATTAAAAGTGACAGTGAAACATATTATTTCCTTGATATTTAGCCTGTCATACTTGATAGGGAATGATCGTGATTTATTTGTTATCCAGCACTGCTTTTTTTTTCCATTTATTTTTAAAAGTAGATCGTGTTCTAATGCTTTGTGTTTTGTTTTATTATTTTTTTCTTGTGTAATATTCTGGGTCTAATTCAGACATGTTCTGTTCCAACAAATTGGAGTAGTTTATGATTGGTATCAGTTTATTTACTATTTATATTTATCAGGCAGTGTTGCTATCAAAGATGAAGTATTTATTTGAGATTAGAGAATTAAGATGTCAGTGACCATGCAGTGTAGTTTTCAATTTGAAGAGGGATAAGACTAAGACAAAATTTCCCCTCCAAAACAAAATTAAATTTAAAAGAAATAAAAGAGAGAACAAAAAAAAGAGAAACAGAGATGGTGCTTTTTTGATGTTTTTAAAACTTCTTTTTAATAACTGACAAGCAACTTTATGCTTGTTAATTAATACTTTTTATTTGATTGACATGAGTACATACCAAAGTCAAATGTTATTATAAAATGAAGTGTATTCTTTATAGATAGGAATATATATGTATGCAGCAAAGTGTTCTATATACATGTATAAGCTCTATAGAATCATGATCTTTTAGATTCAAATTGAATTGTTTGTATATATCTGTACCTTGTTTAATTATTGATTCAAATGGTTTTCCTGTACCGTGACTTCCTTCATATTTATTGTCCAAAAAGTTATATTTTGAATGAGATATGTCAATGTGAAAACTATTGTACTCTGTCACATGTTTATATGTGATTTCTGTGATTATGTTTTGAATGGTGAATATAGAAAGAAAAAAATAGACCAGGAGGTGTTTCGCAAAGACTAAGATCGACTCAAGTGGGACTTGAACTATGGCAGGCCGTTCATGCCACTGGTTGCTGGTACCAATGGTCTCTCAAGGGATGTGCAAATCATGGTCGCAAATCTACAGAATTGACATGTTTTGATAGTTCATTGTTGAAGAAAAAAATGACTTAAATTCAAGTTCTACTTAAGACTTAGACTTATACTTGGTAGGCAATTTATGCCCTTGAAAAGCCTTGAACCAGATGTAAAATTAGAGGAAAAATATCCTGATCGTTAGATAATTTTTTATTCTAACAATAAACTATCAAAATATGTAAATTCTGTAGATTTGTGACCATCATTTGTACGTCCCATGAGAGACCAATATCAGGAATGGTTAGAGAAACCAGTGATATGAACAGCCTGCCATAGTTCAAGTCCAACTTAAGTCGATCTTACGGTAGTCTTTGTGAAACACCCCCTTGATTAGTACCCTAATTCATATTGCCTGCTATTGGTAAGGTCTGTACAGACTATGTATAATCTATGAGATTTATTTCCTTCCAAGTCTGTTGTTTCAACCAGGAATCTTAATTCCTGTTTTGGTTTTTAGTTTTTACACTTGATAATGAACTATTGGTGTTTGTTTTTATTGTTTTTGTAATGGTTTGTGTTTCATTTTTATTAGTAGAGATATAGAGTTGGCTTCTATTGGGGTTTTACTACAGGGAGTAGGGACTATATGTGATGAAGTATTTGCTCATGAATTTCATTGATATTTTTTCTTTCTTAAAGTGAGCATTTATAATTATTTAATAATAATAATAATAGTGGAGTCTTGTATAGCGCTCATGTCTGGCACATTGCCACTCCTGTTGCTCCATTATTATTACCCTGTTATTCTTATAGCACTGTTGAGCATTTTAAAATGATAATGGTTTCCTTAACATGTGTTGGAGAGAAAATTAACTACATAAGGTATATATAAATTAGATTATCATGATGTGCTAATTAAATCTCAGGATCATGATGAAAAAGAAATTTATTAATTTTTTGTAATGATTATTTTGTAGTTTGATGCCACTTATGTAATGCTATAGAAGTCTATGGATCACAACAATATGAATGCATTTAGAAAATTGCATTGTTTGCGATATTAATTCAGTTTTTAGCCATATCATTCTATATAGAAAGCTGGATATACAACTGTCATCATGAAAACAGTAATTAATTTTGAATGAGATTATGAGAATCTTTATTTCTATTCATCAATTAAGATGTGATAATTTGGAATGTTTGTTCAACATTTAAAAAGCCAAAAGAAGTCTATTGCATTATCAACTGAATAAACTTGTGAAAAAACGACCTTTGGTTATGTGTATGAGAAATGTTGTAATTGTGTTTGATTAATTTATGTGTAGTGTTATGCTTCATGTTTTGCAACATGATAAGGTTGGGGGCCAGGGGGTTCATGCAGATTGGGGCTGTAGCTGTAGCAAAAGGTCAAAGGTGACGGGTTACGTGTGTGTGTGTGTGTGTGTGTGTGTGTGTGTGTGTGTGTGAGAGGGATATGAAAATGATTAAGATTGGCAGCAGTAATTGGCAGCATGAAAACGGGAAAGAATGAAATATGATCATGATTCTGAAAGGTAGTATACAAAAATAGGGTTGAAATGCAAGTAAAACGTCAGGGAAAACATCTGATCAGAGACACTTCAAGTTCAAATTCTTGATATCAAGAAAGTACATTCTTTCCAAGCAGTAGGCCAAAATGCAATAGGGTTCAAATGCAAGTAAATCGTCGGGGGAAAACATCTGATCAGATCATCAGAGACACTTCGAGTTCAAATTCTTGATATAAAAAACTACATTCTGTACAAGCAGTAGGCCAAAATGCAATAGGTTTCAAATGCAAATGAAACGTCAGGGTAGACATTCTGATCGGAGACACTTCCGAATTCAAATTCTTGATATAAAAACTACAATCTGTACAAGCAATTTAATGCTTATACTTCTTTGTCAAGACACTGCGACGATACGAATTATTTAATTCAACTACAAGTATTTCAATAGTCATAATGTGAGTGGCATACATCAGTTGTTGCTAGGTAGGACAAACATTATGGATTGCCCTACCTATTAACACATAATGTAATTTGCATTCTGACTATTGATATACAACTCTTTGTAACATGGGAACGAAATAACTCATATCGAGACACTTTACAAAGACGTACATGCATTAAATTTGATTGCATTTAGGAAAATGGCCTATTAAAGGAATCTTGACATCGAGTGCACTTGATAAAAACATGAGGGCAAAGACTTTCGAGAAAAAAAAATATAGCCCCTACTAAGAGAGAGAGAGAGAGAGAGAGGGTGGCAGCAATGGGGAAGTGGATTACAAGAGAAGGATGTTCCACATAATTTGTTCACTTTTCTTTTTATCATGTTGTTATTTTCTAATCCAATCAGAAGGCCTTAAGCTTGTAAAACTTTCGGGATGTTCAGGAGGTCACTGTGTTTCATTAATTATGATCATTATTAGTAGGCGTACTTTCTGTTTTTCAAAAGTACTGGTAGATCTAAACTGAAAGCTACGATCCTATTATCTAAACGCCCTTCAGTGGAAAATGAAATTGACGATTATCTTAATTTGCTGGCAAATAGACAAGGGCCAAGCTCAACGACTATACCAGTTAGTGCACGCGTTACAAATATTAATTTATGACATTGCAGATCCACGTGACTCGGGTGTCTATTTCTTTCTTTGTTCTTCCTTTTTCCCCATTTGTGTTTGTTATTGCTCTCGTGATTATTTAATTGGTGGCAGCTTCAACGTGACGTTTGCGTCATAGCCCAAAATAGATTATATTCGCGTATCTTCCTCAGAATTGTGTCATTTTATTAAATGAAATAACATCAATGGTGTATTGTTAAGTTGTCGAATGATTTACCTCAAGGCGTTTCATGTAACACGATCGCACAGATTTTCGATAAAAAAATCAATCTTGGGCGATAGGCCATTTTCATAATGTAATCGAATTTAATGCACACATCTTTGTTAAGTGCCTCGTTAGAAATGATTTCACCTGTTATGAAATTTTTTTTCTTCAATAATCAGAATTGGTTATTTTGAGTGAGCTGTTTTCTTATGTTGCACGAATATAGTCTGTTTTATGCATACGATGGTTTTAATTTCAATCGCACGTACACAGCCAAGCTCATAAATTACAATTATGACATGAAAACGGTCTGCTCTGACAATTAAAAGTGATTAGTGGTGCTTATCATCCTGAGCAAAGCAATGTTTATGAATTACCTAAGCGAACCATAAGCTTTAGGTAGGCGCAGATAATAATAATGGCCTCTTATCTCACCAGTATATGAATTATAAACCAAAGTTGGTTTCATTGGCGTAGCTACGGGGTGGGGGCATGCATCCACAATCGAATATTGAAAAGAAGGGGGTCAGAGAGAGAGAGAGAGAGGGGGAGAGGGAGAGGGGAAAACAAAAGAAAGTTTGAGAGAGAGAGAGAGAGAGAGAGAGGACAAAAAAGTAAGAGAGAGAGAGAGAGGGAGAAGGGGGTGGGGTATGAGATGGAAACGTGAAAAGGGGCTGATACGATCACTTCTTATCCCGTCAATCTGACGGGATAAGAAAGGATATATACAAAGGATATACAAAGTCATGTGAGGTGTAGTTTCCACTCCTTTTGCGGGTATAAAGAATATATAAATATATATATATATATATATATATATATATATATATATATATATATATATAAATATATATTCCCCTGTAGTACCTGAGATATCTTGTTTTTGTCACTTACTGTTGTGAAATCAAATTTTCACATAACTTTCCCTGTCCGTTTCTGGGGCTTTTCTTTCTTAGATGAAAGTTATAGGCTTCCCTTTTGGCTAAGACTTGAAACTACATCTTATACCTTAAAGGCCAAGTCCACTCCGAAATAACTTGCCACTTATAGAACAAAAAAATCAGACAAACCAATCAAAAAAAGTTTGAGCAAAATCGGATAACTAATAAGAAAGTTATGAATTTTTGAAAAAGTATGTAAAACTAAAAAACAATGAAAATCACTACACAAATTGCCAATTTGGTTATCAGTTTGTGACGTCATGTCCTCACTATTTGTCAATTGCTTTATATAGTTTAATCCCATTAATTTCCTTTTACCCCCAAAACTTGATTTCCCATGCCTTTGCCCAGGTTATATGATTTGTATCATATTGCTTGCATGACATTTCACAAAATTTATTATGAACTTTGAAGAATTGATACTATATTCTGAATATTGTATATTCATAATTATTGATTTTTATATAGTAGTTTATCAAAATTCACATTTTTCATGATTTAACTGGAAAAAAAATTACTCTATATTAGTGCATCCACACAAAAACATATTAATCAGTCAATCTAACTTGGATGCTGGTGTGAAGAAATAAGATTCTTAGGATTAAAATAGGAAATTTATATTATCAATATAAAGAAAATAATTAGTGGATAGTGAGGACCCATAGAGTTAGTAAGTATATATCTCTATGTGAGGACCATACGTCACAAACTCATGAGTGAGTTGCCAATTTGTGTAGTGATTTTCAAAGTTTTTCATGTCATTAAAAATTCATAACTTTCCTATTAGTTATCCGATTTTGCTCAAACCTTTTTTGATTGGTTTGTCTGATTTTTCTGGTTCTATTGAAAGTAAGTTATTTTTGGAGTGGACTTGGCCTTTAAACCATCTGCGTACATTAAGAGTGCGAGGCGGTGGGGCTCCTACCACTTCATTCGGGCTGTTGGGTAGGCATTGTCTATATGGGTTTATACTCAATACTGGGGACTATACAACAACAACAACAACTGAACAACAACAACAAAGAAGAAATTAATTCCGTACACGTACACCCTGACTCGTGTCATCTCATGGAATACGAACTCTAATATTGACAAACGCCCTCTATAGGTTAATGCATTATCGGTTGTTGTTGTTGTTGTTGATTGACAATTTATGTCTTGAAGCTTTCCAAATTTCACAAAATGATAAATAACTGCCTCTTTCTCTTACAGCATCAGTAAAGTAGCCACTACTTTTCTTTTGGTGGAAATGTGCCCACAGACTGAATATAAAATGTAAGAATTATCATTTGCCGACAGAATAAACGTGTCGACAAAATTTGGAACAACCCCTTATTAGGGGTTGTCCCTCTCCCTCCTTCTAATATGCACGTGATCGTGTTATAAAACAAAATACATGTAACAATTTCACTTGTTCCCACGCCCTTTCTTCTTGAGGTTTCCTGGTTTACTTTTTCAATTCTTGCTGTTCACCTTGTTTATTAATTTTAGACTATTAAACAAAAAATAAAGCTTCAAGCTCTGTTTTTTTTTGCCTTAGGTAATGATTTTATTCTATTAATCAGTTGCAATCGACGTAACGTAAATTGATTGGAAATATCAGAGGACTATTTTACATTTCCATCAAACTCTACTATAAAGAATCGTACACGCATATAACCAAATTCACATAAACTATATTGTTCTGCAATCATAATTTCATCAGGCTCTTTTGGAAATTTTGTTTTAGGGCAAATAGTATGAAGAATCACCTCATAAAAGATGGAAATCATCACTTTGGACTGAAAAGACGTTTAGTGAGACGCCGAGAGAAAAATCGTATCATTCGGAAACGATTCGTCTATATATTAAACCCTAAGGTCAGCCGATTATAGTCTATGTGGAATAAAATTGTATGGTTTATTAGCGCCCTCTCCAGATAATAATTATGCAGTTCATTTACAAGGCGAATGCAGGCAGTTTCCATTGTCGAATTTATTTCGACTTCTTCGGAATCATTGTGACATTCCCATAAATAGTGGCGTAGCTACAAGGGCACAGGAGCACGTACCCCCCCCCCATCGAGTGTTGAAAAATATACAGAAAGGAAAGGGACAGGGGAAAAGCGGAAGAGGACGAGGGGGAAAGGATGCTTGGACCTCCTCCTGCGCAATCTGGAACTTGATCACGGTACATCACTACTAATAAATCATTACGCGTAAAACATTCACAACTATTAGTAATTTTATTATCTTTTTAAGAATAATTATCTTAAAACAAAATTGCACTGAACAAAGACAATTCGTTTGCTTCGCTCTATCATAACAAATTTTAAGTGGAAGGTTGGTATTTCGGTCAAGCTACGGCAGCATGCATGCACCCTCCTTGAGTCCTTGGTATGGTTTTCTCTTCACACAACAAAATATTACAACGTTTGATCAAATCAACATCAGATGTAAGATTAAATCTTAACTTAAAAAATGACCATGGATAATATTTTAGGATAATAGGACACAGATAATGAGCACCCTTTTCCTCCTCATCATTCAGACTACGTAATGAATGAATAGTATGAAAGGAAATGAGTTGAGAAAAGGTACGTGAAAGAAGATGATAAGACCACTCCCTCAACACTTTTAACTCTAATCATTGACCTTGTTAATTCACATATGGTCTATGGGTCTATGGTTTCATGTCAAAAACAATGATTTAAAGAGAAGGTTGAGTTCTGGGGAGAGGTGAAAAATAATTTGTGAGCGTTTTCATTGTTATTATGCAAGTGTGGAAGAACATCAGACAAAAAATGTTTCCTGACAAGCATGGCTCTTCAAAATAATGCCTTCATATTCTAAATATGACATGTAAATGTGGGCCTCATTTTGATGCCGCATGTTTGTGTAGTCAGGCGCGCCGGAAGCAGTTTGGGATTGGGGGACATTCCAGGGGCTCACCTTTCAGGGGCAGTGGCGTAATAAGCAAAAATGTTTGGGGGCCGGGCAGAAGGAAAATCTGCATCACCACTACTCTTACATGTTACATGCAGGCCCCGCGGAACGTTTTTCAAAGGTAGAGCGTAGCGAGCGAAGCGAGTGGAGCGTAAATTGGCGTGGGGTCCAGGGGCGGAGCCCCCGGAAGCTCAGGGGGTTTAGGCATTAAATGACGGTCAGATAAGCATATTCAGAAACCTAATTTGTGTCACTAGCAGGTCACTAATTGGATGGGGGTCCAGGGGGCTAAGTCCCATGAAGCTCAGCGGTTTTAGGCATTTAATTACTGTCATAATTTATGGGCATCCAGCGGCCCGCCTAAGGGCCCTTGATAGGGTCCAGGGAGCAAAGCCCAAAGAAACTCAGTGGTTTTAGGTATTAAATTACGGTCAGATGAGCATCCAGGGGCCCTCCATAGGGGCCTTGGTGGGGTCCAGGGGGCAGAGCCCCCGGAAGCTCAGGGGTTTTAGGTATTCAATTACAGTCAGATGAGCATCCAGGGGCCCAACTTAGGGCCCTTTTTTTTGGGGGGGGGGGAGAATGCGTTTTTCCCCCACTTTTTTTAGGGGGCGACTGCTCTCCTGCCCCCCACTTCTGGCGTCTATGTGTGTAGTCCCATATACATTTTTCTGTGTACAGTGCTTGTTACTTTTATTACCAAGATTTCTTGTCATTTTGATGATTCCAGAACTTTGCAGTACATGCACACCAATAGTCATACTTATTACATGATCAACCTTTTCTGATCGATTCCACACCGTTCCTTTCACAATGCAATCGCATGACCAGAACTCAACTTTATCTTTAAAGATGTCAAATTCATCCAACCTGTTGCGATTTAGAGTAGAGGTCTATATATTTACAGCCCAATTTTACCGATATGGTTTCCATAAGTAAGTTGTTCAGTTTGAGGAATTCGGTCGATTTCTAATACGCTTGTTCTGCTCTATGGTTACTAACCACACGCTTGTTCTGCTCTATGGTTACTAACCATAGAGCAGAACAAGCGTATTAGAAATCGACCGAATAGCACTGTGACCGACAGAGCATTAAACAAGAAATGAATTTAAAATCAAGGGTGAAAACAAATATCGTCATAATTTTATTGTGACTATATAGTATTGATTGATCTTATATACTACAGAGAGAGAAAGAGAAAGAGAGAGAGAGAGAGAGAGAGAGAGAGAGAGAGATAGATGTGTTGGTATATATTGTGGATGGGATCAACGCGATGAAGTTTATGTAATCCGGTTCTGTTTCCCGTCTATGTTTTGCAGATTATTAGTGGACAAAATATGATATTTTTGTATAACAGTGTTTTTCCCCTCATTAATACCAGGTGAAATAGCTAATAGCCATTTATCAAAGAGCTGTTATTACAATCGAAGCAACAATCATCTCATATGTGATCGTTTATATTAACCCAAAATAAAAATCAATATTTTCCTTTAAAAAAAGTGATTGTGCCCAGAGATCGATGCTGTTGCCACTGGTGAGATAATGATCTGATGGTGTCATCACAGCAAAAAAAAAAACAACAAAAAAAAAAAACCCATAAACATTCTTTTTCAACTTCGCAAGAGTGGGAATACTGGGAATAGAGATTTTTTTATAAAGAGGAATGTAACAGAGAGTGAAATCATTTTATAAAATGAAAACAAAATAATTCTTCCTCCCTTTTCGTTCATTCATTCTCTTTCTTTCTCTCCCCCCCCCCTCTCTCTCTCTCTCTCTCTCTCTCTCTCTCTCTCACAAACAAAAATAACAAGAAACAACACTAATGACACAACAATACAGTCCTTATATAGAAAGCGTGCTTACTTTAGGTTTATCTTTGTATTAAAAAAAAACACACACATGAACTTTGGGATGGCAATTTGTACAGTTTAATTATTAAAATCAAATTATTCTAATCTACCCAGAGTAGCCACATCGGTATTAGTAGGCATGCTCTTCCCCATGCAGCATTGAATTTACAACTGGGTCAAGGGACATGAGGGTAAAAAAAAACCTTGTCCAAGGATGTAAAAGCACCGAGCGAAGATCGAACCAGGGACCTCCCGTATCGACAGTCTACACCAACCACACGTGCTCGCAACAGTTCTGAATCGAAACAGCTTTGAAAGTGGGAGGGACCAACCCACAGCGCGCTACAGGTGTTGGAACTACGTACCCTCACCCCTCCCCTCCCAATTCCAGCTCCTTTGTGCTTCCACATAAATCATTCATGGAAAGAACATGAAAGAATGTTTACAAATACGGCGGAAGGGATTGGAATAGAGAATGTGCCCTTTTAAGAACATGAAGTTCTGAATTTTATTGTTGAAAACGATCTTTCTTTCAGATAGCAATCAGCGTAAAATTGTGACTTCCTGAGTTTCTTTTTCTTTCCAGTTTTTTGCCAAAACCACTCCTCCACGCTTGGATGATTGACAAGCCTCCAAGCTGCGCTTTCGTGCTGTGTGCTAGCTGCAATGCACACACACAGCTACAGTGCAGTGCAGTGCAGTGCATGCATGTAGTACGGTAATTGCTTTGCGCAGTGCTGTCGCGAGTCCATCTAGAGAGTCAACGTTCCTTCCCGGTTTTTCTTGGATTTATACACGGATATCAGGTCAAGCTGGCGTGGTTATCAGACGAAGACGATGAAGCGGTATGTGATTTTTCAAAAATCTCATTTATTCACTAATTTTTTATGCAGATTCTTCAAAATCTTAGTTCAAAGTCGGGAAAGGGTGTTGGATTTTGCAGCGGTACGCCGGCGACTTTGGCAGGCGGAGCACGCGGGGCAATGGGTAGTGTGTGAGAGTGTGTGTGTTCGAAGACGGGCTAGCTGTGATGGGGAGGTGTGCATTTGTCTACGTGCGCTCAGCCAGCGAGCCGTGCTCTGTTCAATGTGTTTATCACATAGCGGTGGAATGATGTTTAAACATGATTTAAAGTTTAAAGGGCCGCACGTTTTTTGCTGTGCGCGGAAGTTTGTTTTCTTTGTTCATATAGAATCATCCACATGGAGCCACCATGTTGTTTACAAATATATTTATTAGGCTCTATGGAGCCTCTCTGAGTCGGCAGACATTGACCTGTCTTTGATGTCTTTTATGGAGATAATTCAGTTTTTATGGTATGCAACTGAGTTGTGCTGAAACTGTACAGACCTCTTGGGGCCAGTTTCCTAGACTCAAAATAAATTTTACAACTAGATTTGTGTATGATGAACAAATACATAATTTTGTTTATTCTGTAAAAATATAACATTTTAACTTCAAATTGAAGTTTGAACCCAGTGTACAATTACTGTACCGTATGTAAAGAAATAAATTGTGTGCTGTGCAAAAGAGCCAGGGCATCATTTCATAAGTACAAGTTTGCCAACATCCCATTCAAATGTGTGTAAATTTTGATATACATGTAGAATATGCGTTTCAATTGGATGTCATTGAACTTGTACTGGTGTCTGTTTTGTGAAACAATGCCCTGATCGACAGCTCAGCTCTGTACATGGCCTTCTATTCTTTGATGATTGTTTATTAAACTGTCCTTCACGACTCCACTAAAAATAGATTCAAATTTCTGTTCCACCTACTGTATAACATTAGTACCTCTTTATTCAATAATGAAAATGGACAAGTCCCAATTTTGTCTGGACCAAAAAAGTGGAGCAATTTTTTTCCTGAAGGGGACTCTCTGTAAGAAATTAATTCCTTTAACTACATGTATTTTTTTGTTACAGGGCATGGATCAAGATCTAAACTAACACTCCAGATGAGGTAAAAAATAAAACCTGCCTGACTTCGTGTAGATATAAAACATTTGATCCACATCAAGCATCACATACAATGTACCATTCACATGTATACAGAGTCTGTATGGTGAATGGTACATTGTATGTGCTGCTTGATGTGGATCAAATGTCAGGCAGGTTTTATTTTTTACCTCATCTGGAGTGTTAGTTTAGATCTTGATCCATGCCCTGTAACAAAAAAATACATGTAGTTAAAGGAATTAATTTCTATTTTGCAATTGACCATGATGTACATGTACAGGCAGTACAGTAATTTGAATGTATGGATCAATCAATCGTACTACATGTAACTTTTGGTAAGCTTTGTGTTGCAAGGCCCAGATCTTTGTGTATGTATTTATCAAAGCACTGTGTAAATGTATGTTTAACCCACAGACCCCTCAATTATCTTATTCTCATACACTTGCTGGCTTAAATGTAGTCCAGAGACCACCAAGTTCTTGTGGAATGTGGACGATGGGTTAAAACGATAAAATGGTGGGAAAATATGAGTAAGCATAGGGAAGAAAGGCCATGATCTTAGTACATGTACAAAAGTGCAAACCAATGGGCAAAATAAGTACAAAGATCTAATGTACATATGTTCATGTAGAATGTGATCTGGAGACTTTGAATTTGAAAGATAGCACAAAGTTGGTGTGTAATGTGTATTGAGTTGGAAGCACTCTGTGCGAGCTTGCTGTAGTGTTACTATTAGCTTTACAAGCAATCAATCAATTGACCTTTAATAGATTCAAAAGATCTACCACTCAATTATTAAGACACAAAGATCTGGCGGCTTTGAAAATGAAAGTTGGCAATGAGGTGGCCTGGATCGAGTCAGAAGCACTCGCTGCAGGCTTGCTCTTACAATAAACCTTGAGTACATATTCATGTACACGTAGCAGTCATTTAAGATACATGTAAGACATTCAAAATTTCAAAAGATTCACCACCTATATAATTTATTAAAACACATACCTAGCTCTATCATGTCCATGGCAGTGACAGTCTAACCTCCCTTACAACAACTGAAGGTGAACTTTAAACCATTCTTATTTCCTCCTCCTCTAGGGATGTATCAATTGCGCATCTGCTGCAGATCAGTTTGGGCAGGTGTCAGCGATCAGAATTTCCTTCATTTGTAACAGTGCACACTCCTGATCATAGCCATGTACCCACTGGCTGCCGCCTGAAAAGACTGTATACCCGGTATATGGTCATTACGGTGTATTTGATAGTAATAGGGGATTTCGTGCATTGCATGTTCATGTACACATACATTATGTTGCTCGTGACATCAGGGCTCAACACTGACAGGTGTGTGTGGGACATATATGTATTGGTGCCAAAATACCAAAGTCTGGACTCCCCCCAAATTTTGAAATTTTACATACATGTAGGCAAGCTCATGCATAGTATTGCATACAGACCGGACCCCTCCTAAAAAAATAGCGTGAAGCCCTGTAATGTTTCTTTTTTCTTTTCTTCTCTTTATTTCCTCCAGACCTGAAAAATCTATAGACACGTTACGTACTGGTTCTCGTCCCTACCTACAGTATGATCATTGCCATGTACCCACTGATGGCCGCCCAGAAAGGGCATGTATATACATGTACGCCTTGTGATTTTGATAGTATTTGATATTTGATACGCGATTCCATGCAATGCGTTCCTCATAACCTATCCAAACAATTTATATGTACATGTACATAGAATGTTCATAAAATCCCTCTTGCGTCACTCATTTTCGCATGTATTAAATCCATTTGTACTACCTGGTGGCTACCTGGAAAGGCTTCAACCAAGTTTTTGACTGTAATGAGGATAATGGAAAAGAAACACATTTTATTACTACCGGTAGTCACAAAATAAGATCATAAATACTTTTGTCCATAATTTCAGAAGAGCATGTACATGTACAGTACATAAACAGTTTGAATCACATTTCACTTACATCAACATGTACATTGTAAGTCCAGAGTTTACAACAAGAATGGGTGAATTTTCTCATGTACAATAATCAAAACGATTCATTTTCAAAACACGTACTGTAACTAGAGTACATGTAACTAGAGCTGTGAGCTACAGTATAAGCCTATACTAGAAATCCTCACTTAGCCACATGACATTTTATCTCAAATTGTCTCTTTTAACCCAGGTTATAAAGTAAGTGGGTATTTGGACCTTGGTATTAATAACTTATTTGTTGAAGTGCATTCTATGCTGATGACTTATAGCTGCTTGAACTAAAGCCCATGGGAATTACAGAAATTTACATCAACATTGTTACACATAGATCCACAATTGTATAATGTACATGTACTTTACAGTATGTACAGGTTGTATGTGTAGATACAAGATTAAGTTTGATAAATATTGTTGCCAAGTTCTACAAGTAGTTGTAGCCCCTCCTACATGTACAAGTACATTGTCACTAGCATGCAGTACATGTATTTGCTCGTAAATTTTAATGATGTATGTTTAAAACTGTTTGTTCTGCATGATAATGTTTACAGAGCACTTACATGTACAACACTTACATGTGTGTATTTGAGTAATAAGAAGACCTAGAACATCCTATACAAATGTACTTTATAACACATGTTTGCTGTAGAGTACAAATTAATACAGTGTACATGTACATGTACATGTAGCTTCGATGTCAAAATGGAAATGTTCCTGTGCTGAGAAGCTGAAAGGCTTTGAGTTTTGTCTGTAGCAAGCACTTTGGTCGTAATGAAATCAGGACCATTGAGTCATTGCTGTGTCAACTCTTGTTAGTTTGTAGATCTATAATCATATCTTATAATCTCTACCACTTTGGTATTGGTATCATCATCATCAGAAGCTCATTATCCAGGTCTCCACACCAACTATTTTTGGAAGGGCGTCCGGATTGAACTTTTAACAGTCTATATACATGTATGAGCCCTATGTAAAAAAATGTTTAAAAATTCAAATTTTTGAGGGTCTGGACTTGGTTTCAGGTGCCCATGTGTTCTGTCCTGGGAGTCTGTTAGTGTAGAGCCTTGCATTATCCATCTTCTGCATCCATATACTGTATGCTACCCCCTTGTCTTGTGTGAATAGGCTCTTCTTTCTTCTTGCAACCCCTGGGGCACTTCTGCTTCCTCAGGCTCAAACTTGGGCTTACACATGTACATTGTACATGTACTGGTAGACAGTTGAATCCGCTTCAGTGATCACCTACAAATACATGTAATACATGTCATAGAAGATCACCTGTCTACAAAGACCACATTTTGTTTCCCTTGAATAGTTTTTCTCAGAAAATTTACTGAAGAAATAGTGTACATAAACAGGGCTGTCAACTTTGGGGAACTGCTTGGAGGGATTTTTTTTTTTCAGGGGTGATAGTGAGCACTAAAAATAAAATCGTTTTTTTTACTCAACACCCCTTGAGCAAAATTGTTTTACTCATCCCTCCCTTGAGCAAAAAATATTTGCATACGATACCATACGCTTCTTCGTCTTAATTAACTGCTAACGAACGAACCACAATGGAAACAAACGTGTTCGATAGTTCGTTTTTTATTTTGGTCCGGGAGATTTCCATTTTACACGTTTGGCGGGAGGTTTTTTTATAAACCGGGAGATTCTACATCGTTTGCGGGGGAGCAGGAGGAAGGGCGTGGTGGCGGGAGTCTCCCGCTACGAGCTGGTGGGACGGCGGGAGAATGAGCGTGGTGGCGTGAGACTCTCTCCAAATGCGGGAGGGTTGACAGCCCTGTGTAAATTAACATATAAAGACCACCTGCCTCCATGGACATTGTACATGTAGCCTACAGCACATGTAGATGTACTGTACAGAGACCAATTCTTTCTTGAGCTGTTTTGATACAGCTGTCTTATTACTAATTCATTAGTGAAGCCACAAAAGCCCATACATGTACATGTACATGTAGCTTGTATAGTACACTATAAATAGGTCTGTGCAATATTGTACATGACTTACATGTACATGTAAAATGCAGCATTTTGGCTGATATTGTATATGTGTTGTACATTATACACAAGGCTCTCGCAGTCATTGAGGACGCATGTCGCTAGCACCACACGTTCTTGCTTCTGCCCGACATATCGCCACTGTGATATACATATAGGCCTACATCATGTTATACATGTACAGTACATGTACATGTACTGTACATGTACACTTATTTTTATTTTTCATGACTAGCGATATTCATTAAATCCCGGCTCACTTGTACATGTAGACTTGATGATCTACACACATGTACATGTAGATAAATATTTTGACAAATATGTTTGAAAACCTGAACGTGGCCATGAAACATCAGACAAGTCCTCAAGTCAAGATCTATTATGCATGGAGCAGTGGAGAGGAATGAACAATTTAGGAATTTTTATATCCAGTTGTTACAGGGTTTTCCTTGTGTGTCCTGGGGGCTATCCATCATCATGGTGTAGTGGTGAACGTGACCTTCTTCTGACCTTGTCAGGAACCAGAGATGACATGTAAATGGTTTAAAGTAGCCCATCTGTTTTTACTTCATAATGTAAATATAGTTGGTAAGAATACACTATGTACATGTAAATAAACATGTACATGACTTACAGGAAGTTTAGTGGTTTTTACTTTTAATTAGATGAATGAAGGTTTGAGGTTCTTGTCCCTTCACGGCTCGATCTATTTCATTTATGTTCAGCAATTTGGCATTTTCAGTAAAAAGGCGGTAGGGCCTACATGTTTGTGAAAGGTATATTGTAGTGCTGTTTAGGCCTTTAAGTGGCATTAACATGTATATGATGCCAGTATTGCCAAGTAAACCCCCCCCCAAAAAAAAAGAGACAAAAAAAAACCTAGGCAGATCGAGGTAGTGGCAGAGAGCAACCCCAGATACCTAATAATTTGCAAGTAAAAAAATTGATTAGAAATAATGGAAAAGAAAAGAGAGAAAAAGACTGGATCATCAAACTCAATAGCCTTGTAATTCTATTCCGGCTTCTGCTTTTAAAAGATATAATTGGGGTAAGTCGAATTGCCGTGGGTGCTATTATAACGATACAGTCAGCTCATCCACTAAGAATAAAGTAACCTTGGTGGGCAGGTCTTTTATGGCTTGTGAAATTCCCATTTAATTTCATTGTGCTGATTGCCACCCTTGCCACAGAAATAAAAAAAATGAAATGAGTCAAATGACATATATTTTCAACTAGGCATTTAATCAATTTAAACATTAATCATTCTAGATCAAATGTTCACTCTGGTGCAAATTATAAACATACATGTACATGTACACCTGTACATGTACAGTATGTTCATGTTGGCCCTGCAGTAGTTTTAGTTGTTTGTACAAATGTACATTTGTACAAAATGTACAATTTTTAGGTCTTGCGTCTCCTCACAGACACTGATGTACAAGTATGAACTTTGCGTACATGTAACTTAATCTATCAAAAGTATGCCTGAGAAAAAAAAAGTGATCCTATGGAGCTACACATATCTCTATAAATCTGTCAGTTTGTCTGTCTTATTGAATGTTTGTCCATATTTCTGTCTGTCTCTCTTTGACCTTCTGTATGTATCTTAGACCCCTGTTACACATACGTCTGAAAGTGGACTGAGGCCGGCCCCGGAGGCGGCTCGACGTATGTGTAACATCAACTTTTTTTGAAAAGCCGGACTGAGGCCGGACTAAGGCCAGGTGGACTCAGTCCACCTCTGGATGTGGTTTGAGGCTGGCCCGGGTCCGGACTCAGTCCCGCAATCAGTAGGTGTAACAAACAGCTTATAAGCGGAAGTGACGTGACCTGTCATCATATATCAACATAATACATCGGGCGCGCTTTGCCACTTTCTCTTATGTTATTCTTTGTTTTTATCATTCTATCACTTTCTCTCTCTGTCTTTCCTTATGTTATTCTTTGTTTCTTCCTTCTATCACCTTCTCTTATGTTATTCTTTGTTTTTATCATTCTATCACTTTCTCTCTCTGTCTTTCCTTATGTTATTCTTTGTTTCTTCCTTCTATCACCTTCTCTTATGTTATTCTTTGTTTTTATCATTCTATCACTTTCTCTTTCTGTCTTTCCTTATGTTATTCTTTGTTTCTTCCTTCTATCACCTTCTCTTATGTTATTCTTTGTTTTTATTATTCTATCACTTTCTATTTCTGTCTTTCCTTATGTTATTCTTTGTTTTTATCATTCTTTCACTTTCTCTTTATGTCTTTCCTTATGTTATTCTTTGTTTCTTCCTTCTATCACCTTCTCTTATGTTATTCTTTGTTTTTATTATTCTATCCCTTTCTCTTTCTGTCTTTCCTTATTTTATTCTTTGTTTTTATCATTCTATCACTTTCTCTTTCTGTCTTCCTTTCATCCTTTGTATGTCAGTCTGTCTGTCCATACAATGTATGTGTCCATGTCTCTGCCCCATCCTCTCTAATTCTAAACCCGGTACACATCTTTGTTGTAGGGTTCTACTGCTCTTGTCGTGACGTGCCTCATCCTCGATAGACAAGCTGTCTCCCAGTTTACAATCAAATCATATCTCCGTCTGAACATGCACATGATGTCCTTCTGTCTGTCTGTCTGTCTTTTTCTCTGTACTTTCTTCAGTTTCTATTCAGTTTATGTATGCTAACATTGTAGACCAACATGCACACTAGACTGAACTCGATCTACATGTATCCCACGATTCCATCCTCTGCAAACCCAGTCGTCACATCTTTGAGGCTGTTCACACCGGCAGAGATAGCGCGGTCTAGCGCGCGCTAGACCGCGATATCTCTGCGGTGTGGAAGGTACAACGTCGTTTCGGTCCGCCCAACAGCGAGCCACGGCGAGCCAAAACGGCGTGCCACTGGACCACCTCTTGGGGTGGTCCACGAGATAGCGCGGTCTAGCGCTCGCTAGACCGCTATCTCTGCCGGTGTGAACCCGAGCTACGATAGCACGCTGGAAGTCATCGTTCCACACGCGGGGAATTTTATACTCATTCTATTAAAGTCCCTCTTGTGTGAAAATATGCATCAACTCAACTACGGGTTCGTAATAGCGAAATCTTTGACCCCTCTGACCTCATGACGTCACGCGTCATGGCAACAGGACCTCTCAAAAAAGGGGGTGCTACGATAGACCGCGCTATCTCACTGCGGTGTGAATCCGGCGAATGCCAATGGGCGGACCGTGGGTCGCGCTACGATAGCGCGATCCACGGTCCGCCCACGGTCCCCCCATGCGGTGTAAACAGCCTCTTTGTTATAGGTTGCTAGCTAGCTACTACTCTGGTCATTAAGTGCTTTATTCTCAATAGACGAGCTTCTCCCAGTTTACAATCAGATCATGTCTCTGCCTGTACATGTAGGTCTGTCCTGTCTGTCTGTTTCTTGGTCTTTTCAATTCAGTGTACACTGTATGTACATGTACATGTATGCTAACATTGTAGACCGACATGCGCTCTATCCTGGACTCTAGCCCATCCTCTGCAAACCCAGTCATCACATCTTTGTTATAGGGTGCTAGCTAGCTACTACTCAGGTCATTGCATGCTTTATCCACGATAGACGAGCGTCTCTCTCACTTCAATCAAATCATCTCAAGGGCCGGGTTTGGAATCAATAAGCGTTCATTGTGTAGTCACGCATGCTGCCTGGCCATTGTCACCGTGCAATGTGGGCCGCTGCTCCCAAGTGCTGCCCGTGTGTGTTTTCCATATCCAACAGAAATGAGTTTCACTTTCACGGTGAAAAAAAAAGTTGGAATGATCTTCAGAATTTCTGGAAAGAATATAATGGGACATCCTTTATTACTCGTTATTTGTATGTATACATGTACATACATGTACATGTACATACATGTACAGTACACGTTGGCCTCAATATGCGTGGACACTGTTCATGAACTGATGAACTAGCAGGTCTACATTTCAAAATGGAGAAAACAATAAAACAGACTTTATCAAATTGAAAACTACTGATCTTTTCTCGCCTATTTTGATTTGACATGTACTTTTTTTTAAATAATGTTTTTATTGTTATTTCTGAAAAATTAACAGAGTAAAAGCAACAATATAATCTATAATATCATCTTAAAACTACAAAACAGGCACCCTTCACAATGTACACTGTACAGAAGAAAATTGCACTTAAAAAATTATCATTTTTTGCCCAAATGTTTGTGTTTTAAATTTTTAAACAAACATTTGTACAATTTAGAAGTGAAATACAGGGGATATACATTTGTATACATGTACCTGTAGGGGGTGGGGATACCGTAAGCTATTTCTGGTGACTCTGTGGCTCTCTCATCTGGTAAACCAAATGTTTGTTCTGATATCAAACTATCATGTGAGGCACAGGCTAACAATACATTTATGTACATGTATCATACATTTATGTAAGCTCTGTAGTGATGATATTTCCATTGCTGTCATGAACAATATTGATGCTAATGACAAACAACAAGTGTTATCTTAAAAAGTCTGCTTGTCTTTACGGACTAATAAATCAAGTCAAAGAGTTTTATTATAGATGCACTTTAACTTGTAGAGTCCAACCTCGATCTTGACCAAATGTTAAATTTGCCAACTGTACCGGTATTCCCATTTTAGGGTAACTCTGTCAAAATCCAGGACAGTCTCTATACAACTATTGAAATACGGTACGTGTACATGTACATGTATTATAATTTACAACATCAAACATTGCTTGTGCTACAAAACACAACCAGCAAGGCATTAGCTGGCAGAATGTTGATTACTGATTAGAGTTGTCAGGAACTGTCTGTTTTTGAAGCCCAGACCATACGTCAGGACTGTTCAATCATCGAGTAGAAATATTTTATCGCTCAATAAATTCTCCATTCAATCCCTCAACGATAATGACTTCTATGGGGCCTGAACTTTACAGGTGGGTGGACAATTACAGTTGTATATTGTTATGCATTGTATTTATAATATTTAAGATTGATTTTAAATGCAGTGCTGTGTGTAAACAAAGGATATTTGAGTATATTCCCTTCTCCTTAGAATGAATGTTGGAACAACAGTCTTTTTAAATTTCCTCTCGAGGCGAAGGACTATGGTATATGTATTATCCTAAAGAAGGGGAGGACATAATTTGTTTTTCCTTGCACACTGTCCTTTTGTTGACCTCCCTTCCCAGTTGGCCGTTAGATGAGTAGTTGACTTAGTTTATGGAAATCAATACATCATGGTATGGCTTTGGGAATTAAGGTGTTTAGCATCAATGCTGAATACCAATGGCATGCTTACGGACGTTACGGTGCTCTTTACACGTACATGTACTTAGTAGTTATTAATTATCATGATGATCATAGTCTGGCTTTTGTGTTATTGCAAGCTACCGCATTAGTTCTTGCATTTCAAGAGAATAATGAGGCATGTACATGTAGACATGTATCGGTTAAGCTAAGCAGCCCAATTTAGATAGGCAATGGTGCCAAACGTTTTATCTTTTATAAGTGGTGGGATTTTAGGTTTCTTGAAAGCTGGAACAAATTTCTTTATGATTAACAAATTAGAGCCGTAGGACTTCTTGAGCATGGTATATTTCAATCAATGTACATGTACATGTAGCATGGCTGTAATAGTGCAACTGACTGGATTGCTTCCTCATGGAGTGGAGAGTGTGGCCCATAAAATGCAGGTAGATGTTGAATCCAATGATGAGTTGGACATAACCCTGTAAGTTTGGGCTTTGATCGGATCGGAAAATCAGAGTGACACCCTTGTACCTTTGATCGGTATCGGCAAAAAGTATCGGTTAAAATTGATTTTTTTTTTTTTTTGTAATTTTTTTTTTATACTGTTGTACTTGAAATATTGAGCCGCCATTTTGGATTAACAAACAAACATGGTCTACAACCAGGGGCGGATCCAGCCGGCAGGAGCCTAAAGGGGCCCACCGAAAATTTGAAAATCGTGCGGTCGATTTTTCGCTCAGTGGGGGGTAGTGAGCAACAAAAAAATTTTGGCACCGAAAAAATTTTCCCTCGGGAAGGGTCATTTTTTCCACCACCACCCCTTGGGCGCCAGGGTAGTGAGCACAAATTTTTTTGGCACCCGAAAAAATTTTCCTCGGGAAGGGTAAATTTTTTCCATCCCCCTTGGGCGCCAGGAGGGCCCAACTTCTTTTTTCAAAAAAGGGTGTTTTTACCTGTTTTTTCTAGGGAGGGCCCAGGCCCCCCGGGCCCCCGGGCCCCCTGGATCCGCCACTGTCTACAACAACTCCAAATGACAAAATAATCCCAGCTGTGCATTTTTTAAAAGTATTTGATAGCCCCAAAAACTTGAAAATTTTCAGCATTTTTTTTTCTTCTTCTTTTCTTCCTCTTCCTCTTCCAATCATTTTCATTGATCGGCTATCGGAATTGATCATCCGATTTCACCTGATCGGCCAATGATCCGATTATTGGTTACAGGGTTAGTTGGATAATTCAGTTTTAAGAATTTTCAGAGATGCCAAGTTCAAAGATCAGCTATGCATGACATTTTCATGACTCGGCGTGCGAGTGCACGGGCGAGGGTATAATGTACGTACATGTACATGTATAGCGTACGGTTCGAACTCACGTATGCGGATCATGCGTGAGAGCGTTTTCAGACCCTGGAATGCGTGACACTTGGTAGCTCTGCATTTTCATTTATAACAATGATAGTGGGGTATTTTATACCACTCATGTCTGTCAAACTTGACACTCCTGGCGCTCCGCAGTTATTACTCTGGCTTTGGCATGACCGTTATCATGGTACTGTAGCATACCTCACATGGGTCAAATGTGGCAACTGTAGTGTACAGTATTGCTTGAAATAAAGTAGACACCCTATTAACACCAAGTCACACCAAATTCTATGAAATAATACATGTAGTCACGCGTGACACAGGGTTAGAGTGTCTACTTTATTTCAAGCATACTGTAGATTAATGTCTCGCCAAAGGACGTTAGTGCTGTGCATGGATTAGAACGCTGTACCCTGTAGTTTACAGTCTGGCGACTTATCCACTAGACCACAACGATCTACACTGTACAGGTCATGTGTACATGTAAATGTCCGTACTTTTATAAACATGGTGTAATTTCAAAAACTTTGTGTGAAATGAATCTTCAAAATATCTGACCACAGTCCCCTCCTCCACCTGGGTTAGAACCTCCATGTACATGTACCGGTAGAGTACAAATGGACGGTTGTACTTGAACCGGAATGTCAGAGAAGAATCAGGAACAGAACAAGAGTTTGAGCCACTATATGTACAGACCCCTGCAGAGGGAGGGAGGAAGAGTGAGGTTGTGTTTATCAGGAAACTGGGATAATCAGACGCGAGCTTTCTGACAGCCGGCCGGCTGTGGCCTTCCGCTCACATCAGAAACAATTGCACACTCAGACTTATCAACACTTTTACAGTGTTGACTTGCATTGTGCACTGTACGGTCATTACTGCCTTGCGGATGATGTGCAAGTACAGTGTAGACCTGCATTTACACAGTATGTTACAAAAAAGCAAGGGTAAATTTCCTAATTTCCCACTTCCTAATTCATTGAAATTAATTTATTCAGCTCTCTGAGTTACATGTTCATGTGTACATGTCACTCAGAGAGCTGAGTATGTATAGTAGCTGCACTATATACATTGATCTAAATATTATTATTATTATTATTATTATTATTATTATTATTATTATTATTATTATTATTATTATTATTATTATTATTATTATTATTATTATTATTATTATTATTATTATTATTATTATTATTATTATTATTATTATTATTATTATTATTATTATTATTATTATTATTATTATTATTATTATTATTATTATATTGTACATACATGTGCTTTTAAGCCTACAGGTACATCTACATATATTTTTTCCTCTTCTGCTCTTAAAATTCCAGGAATGAATTCAATTACAGTAAATGAGATTTAAGTGGATCACACTTAAAGTTCACATTTGCAGCCCAAGGACTGAATTAAAATAGATATACAATAAAAGTAATAATAAATATTAAAAAACAAATGAAAAGAGTTGAATTGAATTGGATTGATTTTTTGTCATGAACTTACAGATGTTCTGCAAAAGCTTGCTGTCCATCGAACACGTTCAATTGAGAGACAGTGACAGGATAACAAATCATTGTATGCTGACGCCAACACAGTGTTAATTAATATACTTTAAGTCTGTCCTATAACTTCACATACTATTTCTTCTCTCTTACCTCTTGACTCCCAATACAAACAAATAACACAATAATACACTTCAGTTATTGTGGGATAGCCTGAACGACTACTGGGAGCCGGCTGTTTATTCAGTATGAATGTTTAACAAACATTTCTTCTCGTTTCCTTCAGGAAACCGGACCGACCATGGTCCAGGATAAAATACCAGAGGTAAAACTCAACGGGAATAAAAACTCTGGAAAACCTTAATAAAACACAGTCATGTCATAACATAACATAACACAACGCACTTTCATTGCAAATAAAAGTTGTCTCGTTGAAAGTTCAAGCTAGAATGATTCAATTACACACTAATTGATGCCACGCCCTGGTCTCCGTGGCAAGAAACGCGCACACCTGTACAAGCTGCCTATGCAAATTACATTCCACCGGGGCAACGGCCCCGAACCCAACATAAGGCCTAAAAAAAAAAATTGATGACTTGGCGTAACGGGTCACTGAAAATTAGGGTAGGTAGGGCGATTTTTTTTTTTTTTTTTTTTTTTTTTTTTTGTTGTTGCTTATATTTGCATACATGAAATTAGCCATTCATACACATACATACATACAGTGGCGTAGATAGGTCCTCAGACCTTGGGGATAATCTGATGAGAGGGGTAGACCACAATATGTTCAAATAACTCCACGCACACACACACATATATGGACACACACATATATGGACACACACACTGTGTGAGCAAAGTGAGCACCAAATTTACCCGTGAACTGAACGCCATAGGACGCCATGTTGGGGATACAATCGCCTAGTACTATGGCGTACCTGCCCGCTGCACTCGGCGCGAGCTGGCCCAAACACGGCGCGGCAAAGCCCAGAACGAAAGCAACAAACATCCGGGTTTTCCCCACTGCGATATCGATATTTACGCAATCAAAAAAAATAAAAAAAGCGTAGGGTCGGCGATAAAAATAGGGTCGGGCGGGTTACGCCAAGTCAACAATTTTTTTTTTTAGGCCTAAGTATGCATTCATTATTTCATTAACGATACAAACAACATTTGCCTGCTATACAATCATACCGCAGACAATAATATTAAGTTATTGTCAAGTGCTATTATAACACCGTTTTTGCTCTCAACAGACAATATATATATATATATATCAAATGTACATGTAAGTCTTCAGGTAGAATGAGCAAATTCATGTAAATTACAGAAATTAATAAAACCAGCATAACAACATACAGTGTAAACATACATTGTACATGTCTAGGCATACAAATGTACTTGTTTGAAATAAAAATATCTGAAAGTAAATTAAATACAGTCAAAACTGTCTACTGAGACAGACAACCCAAGCTAGGGAATCTCAGCAGTGGCCACTGTGGACAGGTGGCTTTTATAGACAGGTTGTTCAACACATACATGTATTTCCTTCTTGAGGGAGACAATATTGGTGACCACTATAGACAGGTGGCCTTTATTGAGAGGTAGCCACTGAGACAGCTAGGTTTGACTATATTTTGATATACATGAACAGGAAGCTGGTTACATAGTTTATAGACGAGCATGACAAATTCCGCTAATGTGACTAACGTTAGATTTATACAAACGCACACTAAGGTTACATCTTGGGGGAGTCTATGTTCGTTTGATTTATTGATGTTTGTGTAGATTTCACATTCTGATCATTCCTGAGGTGATACCCCCTAGGATACAATTGATAGCCATATCACATTGCAAAGTTCATTGAGCTACGTGTACATTGTAGGCATACACATGTACGTTTATTATACGTACAGGGGGGTGTTTCACAAAGACTAAGATTGACTTTAAGTTGGACTTAACTATGGCAGGCCGTTCATGCCACTGTTTGCTCTCACCATTTACTGGCATTGGTCTCTCAAAGGATGTACAAATCATGGTCACATACTACAGAATTTACATTTTTTTATTATTCATTATTGAAGGAAAAATTATTATCTAAAGATCATAATGGAGAGAGCAAACAGTGGCATGAAAGGCCTGCCATAGTTAAGTCCAACTTAATGTCGATCTTAGTATTTTGTGAAACACCCCCCAGGAACATGTACATGTACATGTACATGTAGACGGACAGATATGTCTTACATACATGTATATACATATAATATGTACCGGTATAGTATAGAGTACCAGTAAGTCCAGTATCATTCAAATATGCAATTTGCTGGCCCTTTTAAAGGGTTGTGAAAAATGAGGGTGCTCATTGAGGCCATGGACTGGAAGAATTTGATTTTTTTGGGGGGGGCACAGGCAGCCTCTGCCCCTTTTTAAAAGTCCAATGGCATAGCATCAGGCCACAAAAGAAAAAAAACAAGTCTTTTAATTGTGTTCTTGTGCTTCCTTTTAAATTTAAGACATTTTTGACCGTTTACAGATGAGTAATTTTGCTTTGAATAGTATGTAACAATGGCAGGAAGTTTCTGTTTGATATCAAAGAATATTTGTTGATATTAATAATAGTGGAGTCTTGTATAGAGTTCATGTCTGGCAAATTGCCACTCCTGGCGCTCCATTATCATTACCCTGGCTTTAGCACTTCTGCCATTACATTGCTCGAGCATTCTAAGGAATTTATTTCTGCCAGGTACACATTTACATGTACTGTACCTCACCTGGGTGGAGTGTGGCAAATGTAGATTGATTTATGTCTCGCCAAAGGACATTAGTGCTGTGACTGGTATTCAAACCCCATACCTTGTGGTTCACAGTTGGGAGACTTCCAGTGGACCACAACACACCTATTCTCATGGAAACAATAGGATTTTAAAGGAAACCTGTCAAGAGATTTCCTAACATCAACATTTCCAGTTGGACAATGTACTGTAACCACAAACCATTTGGTGACAAACAGCAGGAAGAGTTAGGAACAAAAGGATGTCGCCTTTGTGATGCATTCTCACTTTTAAATCAAGGTAAACTGATGATTCATTATATAATGAGTCATTACATTATGCATACAAAGTACTGTTAAAGCCCCTCTAAACTTGAAGTGTTGGGAGCCCCAAATTTATGAAAGTTATGAATTTTTAATGACATGAAAAACTTTGAAAATCACTAGACAAATTGGCAACTCACTCATGAGTCTGTGACGTATGGTCCTCACTATCCACTAATTATTTTCTGTATATTGATAATATAAATTTCCTATTTTCACCCTAAGAATCTTATTTCTTCACACCAGCATCCAAGTTAGATTGTTAGTAATATGTTTTTGTGTGGATGCACAAATAGTAATTTTTGTCAGTTAAATCATGAAAAATTGAATTTTGATAAACTATTTATATAAAAATCAATAATTATGAAATACAATATTCAGAAAATAGTATAAATTCTTCAAAATTCATAAAAGTTTTTGGGAAATGTCATGCACGCAATATGATACAAATCATATAACCTGGGCAAAGGCATAGGGAAATCAAGTTTTGGGGGATAAAAGGAAATTAATGGGATTAAACTATATAAAGCAATTGATAAGTTGTGAGGACATGACGTCACAAACTGATAACCATCTTGGCAATTTGTGTTGTGATTCTCATTGTTCCATAGTTTTACATACTTTTTCAAAAGTTCATAACTTTCTTATTAGTTATCCGATTTTGCTCAAACTTTTTTTGATTGGTTTGTCTGATTTTTCTGCTTTTATTGAAAGTCAAGTTATTTTTGGAGTGGACTTGCCCTTTAAATGCTATTGCTGTATCTTAAACCAAGCAATCCCATTCCAGTGGAATTTACATACTATATTTGCAGCATACAGTAGTCACGGGCCATTCAAATTGCTAGCATTCTTAAAATCCTTTGACAGAGAGATGAATTTTGTAAGGAAAGAAATTATAGGTACTCCTCATGCCTGATTGCTTCTTAATTGAATTCATCTCAGAGTGATTCATCCCTTTAAAGAGACAAGGAAAGCCTCCCCTCGCAGTCAAGTGCCTGGCGAATGCTGCCCGTTTGGAATTGAAATCAATATTCCTAGTGAGTTTAGGGAGATTTTATGACGAATTGGGCACGTACGGAGCCCGAGTGCACGGCTCATTACTAGCCAAGCGACCAGGGTCTTCATGTACACGTAGCTGCAGCCGAGAGTGAATGTGGCGGAGTCGCAAAGGGTGTTCATTCAAACGATCATATGTATGCATGCTTTCCCTGGCATAATGAAATGATCAATGCATGTATGAGGGTGACAGACCCTTGGCTTGGAAGCATTCCTCTGTCAGGATTTTGAATTGTATCAAAGTGCTTCTGCATCGCTCGATCTGCCCGAGCAAACTGTAATAGCGACGAAACTGAATGGTTCTTTTTTAAAGGGCAATCCAGCCTTTGTATTAAGTTCATTTGCATGAAAAGCAAGACAAAAAAAATATGAGAAACAGAATGTGAAAGTTTTTTTAAAAATTTGACCAATAATAAAAAAAAAGTTATTAGAGTGTTTGAAATATGAGATCACTACATGTACATGTACACCATGTACATGTACATCCATGCGAATCTCTAATTGGCAATTTGTTAAGTGGATTTTGACATAGAAGAGGATAGCACTCCCATTTGTCATGTACGAAAATGTACATGTACATGAGAAAGAAATCCATTAGATAAGAATAATAAACAGTCAAATTGATGGTACATGTATTTTATTGCATGTGTACATGAATCAAATATCTTGAAGTTTATTCCTAATATAATAAATTAAACATAAGACCTACCAGCGAAAAAGTATGCAGAAGCAGCAACCGATTCAGCTCGAAAGCTTTAAAAGAGCGTTATAAAGACACCTCAGATTGTTTTTAAAAAGCTCTAAGGGAACAAACGATTGCATTGCCAAATGTCACTTGCTCTTTAGTCACAGAATACTAAAACACATCTCAAGAGAGCAATTACAACACAAATGTATAAATAAAGATATTTTTTGCACTGAGGCACCTTGTTCGTACATATTTGTACAAAGTAAACATGTGTTATTTATGAGATACAAATTCTTCATGTTTTGACAATATTATGGCATATACATGTATATACAGCATGGCAGTTTCAGAGTTGGTCATCCCTTTGATTCAAAGAAGGAATGCGCATTTCAAAACCGAAAGTAAATCATCTTGGAATGTCCAACCATTGTCCAACTGTGTGCATGTACAAAGTAGGGGGGGGGTACGTGTACTTGCACATGCACAGGTGTACTGTACATGTACTAACTTTTAATGAATCATCAAAGAAAGAAAGAGATTGGAAAGGCTCCAAGCCAAGCTTTTCCTAAAACCACAAGCTGCAACTCTCAATACTCGTTATTGGTGGTAGAAATGGAGTTCTTTTGTCTGCAGCTAACCATGGATTATACACCACCTTGCTCTTTGAGTAGAATACAAACATACCAACATGCTTGCCTACATGTACAGTATGTATTGACATTTAATTGCGGGCTTGTTCCCACTAGTGTACTTAGGATTGTTAATGTACATTGTAGTAGGCATAATTTGATGGAGGATTTTGTTTCAGGATGTATAATGGAGCTCACCTTCAATATAACTGTAGTGTACAACATGAGGTCAGAGACCCCTGTTACACCAAACTCCAAAGCTATCTTGGGATGCACCAAGATATACATGTAGAGGTTTCGGGTACCCTTTTATTTTTGGTGTGAATGCACCAAAGGTACCTGCGATCATTATTATTATTATTTGTTTTTTTTTTTGGGGGGGGGAAACCTCTGTACAACCTTTTGATGTGGTGACTGTGGTCAGAGACATGTTTTAGGGTGCCCAAGATTCGTCAGGTTTCTAAACAAAAGCTGCATTTACACTGCAAGTAAAAATCATAGATTTTTCTCACATTCTGGTGTCAAATACAATAAAAAAATTAAACTAAGAAAAAAACAAAAAAACAAAAAACACCGGCAAAAATTTCACCAAATTTTGCAGTGTAAATGCCAGCTCTTGAAACATTTGTAAATTATTCTGTTTTTTGATCATATGGCTTTCCTCGCTTCGGTGCGATCGCATGCAGAGCAGCGACATGCCGCAGATGTGCACTACTCACCAAAAAATTGGAATGAGCCGACACCGATGATTTTTTATTGGCTTTTCTAGTAGTGTAAATGGCAGTCCAAAAAATTGATGGTTTTTCAAAAAGATGGTGTTTGGGCTGTGTAAATGGGCCTAGATGTGCATGTATGTGGGCAGGTCCAAGCTACAGGTGTATTTGGATTGTGACGTACGGGACATTCAGAGACTTTAAACAAGAAATAACAACAGATGAAATTATTTGTATGGCTATCTTTTGGTATGAGTCTGTGCTATGGGCTAGTTCATTTGTGGAAAGTTTTAGTTCTGACCAATTCTTTAATTAATTTTTAATGTAATTAATGTGCTGTGTCCCGTACGTCACGCAGCACATTAATTACATTAAAAATTAATTAAAGAATTGGTCAGAACTAAAACTTTCCACAAATGAACTAGCCCATAATAGCCACAGACTCATACCAAAAGATAGCCATATAAATAATTTCATCTGTTGTTATTTCTTGTTTAAAGTCTCTGAATGTCCGTACGTCACAATCCAAATAGCTTGGACCTGCCCACGTACACTATGATCAGGTAGAATTAATACAGAACTACTGTACATGTATATTGAATTTAGAGGAGAGGATCTGTTCATAACTTTATACATTTTAGGTTCAATGTACAGGACTGTACAGGTACATGTATACTGATAAATAAAAAAAGGAAATAAAAAATGAAAAAAGAAGAAAATAATAGAGTACAAGTATTACATACATTCATGTATACTGTATGTTTGATGTAAATGTGAATGTACATTGTAGGTCAAGGACCAGCTACATCATGTACATGTGTGGTTGTAATTTGTTGGAGGAAGCTAGCACTCGTTTTCTCTACTGGATAGGAGGAAATGAGAGTTGTGACGCTAAGTTCAACCAGATCATGTTGCAGTCTTTGACTTCACAGGAGATTTTTATTAACCAAGAAATTAATATTCAGAAGGTTTATAAACAATATGCAGATGCAAGGCTACACTATGTACACTATACCGGTACATGTACATGTATGTACATAATCAATGAACAAGAATATATGAATGATGTATATAACAAGATATAGAGGTTTGAACATTGTTTTACTAAAGAATCTGATAAAGGATCATTTGTTTTTACATGTACATGCAGGGGGGGGGGGGGTTGCCATGTTTATAGGTTGTTGCCTAGCAACTTCCGACAAAACTCTGGTATGTGTCAATTTATGTTGCAGTGTAAATCCCGTATTGACTAGATTGGAGTTGGTGTTGCTACAGTATGATGAGCTGTAGTTCTTCCCCACACATTACCCCCTTTAATATGATTACAACTAGTTTTAAGAGCTCTGTTATATTCTACCTTGGAAGCAAGGTTTCACTGAAGAGATAATCCTATAATCTCATGATAAGTAAACATTACATGCATCTACAACAATTCTAGTCACATCCTCAGAGCTGCCAAGTAGTACGTTTTTAACGTATTAATACGTTTTTTGGGGGTAAAATACGTTTGTACGTTTTTCTGTGCTAAAATACATTTTTTTAAAGTTTTGAGTATGGCTGTGCGAACGTGGTTGGCTGTGAGAACGAGCGTATGCATTGTTGTGCTATTGGGTTGTGTGAGCAATTGCACAGCTTGCGCTGGCGCACGCACATACAAATGCAGGCGATGGCAAGGGATGCCCACCGTACAGTACATGCATGAATGTATTCGCGACTCGCACGTGTCAATGGACGCTGTGTATAGTGTGCGCTGCATGCACGTGTTAGTAGATGCTGCTGTGTGTGTGTGTGTGTACGTCCACGCGATGTTCGAAGTTGTTGATGTACAGAGATCAGCAGCGTGTGTATTGTGCATATACATGTAGATCTATGTGCGATTATCATGGATTATATTGAAGGCTGAAAGGACCTTTTCTTTGCATCATTAACACAAGAAACTTTTAATTTATCCAGCTTCCTTCCACATGACAAAAACTGGCAAGTTTTGATTTTCCATGTCATATCATGATGAATGTGTCCCTGCACTAGATCTACTAGAAAATTTCTGTCTCTTTCGTTGTTAGCCTCTGATTTGGGTAGGGTCGGCGCGGCTCAGAAGCCGACCATAGCAAACCTGATCTGGCCACAAACGCCAAACTTTTTGACTAAAATTTCACTTTAGCGATTCATATCCGATGCATTTTTTTGAAAATTAGTTCTAGGCTAATATACATCGGTTCCACTTACCAGATTTACTTATGATGCGCGGGCCTTTCGAATTGAACTCTGCTCCGTGTTGAAATTTTTGCAGCGCATGCGCAGTAACAATTTCGACACGGAGCGCCTTCAATTTCGACGAGGAAAACCGGGAAAAAGACCCTTAAACGCATCATACAGTCAATCTGGTAAGTGGAACCGATGTATATTAGCCTAGACCTAATTTTCAAAATAAATGCATCGGATATGAATCCGCTAAAGTGAAATTTTAGTCCAAAAGTTTGGCCGAATTGGTGGCCAGATCCGTACCACTGAGTTTGCACAGGAGCGCCTATGGTCGGCTTCTGGCTCTGAAGAGAGGAGCCGACCCTACCCAAATCAGAGGTTAACGAACGAAAGAGACAGAAATTTTCGGTCTAGATCTACATGTACATACTAATGAAGAATAAATTCATTCACGCGAAACAACTTTCTGGCATTGAACGCGTTTTTTTATTCAAAGAAACATAGTTGCAATAGCATTTTATAGGGAAAATAACGAAAAACATATAAAATAGGCAAAATATGTTTTTTCACCTGAAAATATGGTTTTTCAAGCTGAATAATATGTTTTTTGAAAGTTACAGGTTGGCAGCTCTGCATCCTGCCTTCAAAGTTAGTACATGTTTTCAAAAGGGAAAGGTCAAATGGTGGCATATAATGGGGATTGTATTGTTAGGGGGCATGACTGGTGCCCCAGACTGGTTGCGTATTGGTATTTTCTTTGATTTTAAAGTTGTGCATTGCTGGTTGATGAACATATTTTTACAATTCATCATTCAGAACCATTTTAAGCCTTCAAAACTCCTAAAACATGTTATATGCCCCATTTTCTAAATAAAATTGGATGTGAAATGATGCTTCATTGTAAATTGCTCAAGCTACAAATGCATGGCTCAATATTAACAGGTGCCCGGTAAACAATTATAGGTGCCCGAATTGCAAATCTAGACCCTTAAATTTCAAAAAATTGTATAGGGGGCCAACCAGGCCATGCATGCAAAGACAACCCAAAAATGTGTTTTTGGAGTCTGTACCCCCATGAATAAGAAGGTTAGTGTGGAGCTCAGCCTTGATTTTGCCATAGACTTTTATTGATTGTAAGGATGTTTTGTAGGTTTTGTATGCTAAACATTTTTTGTTATTTTCTTTGTCTCTACAGTTGGACAGGCAGGTGTTTCTCTACGAGATCAATGAGAACATCACCTGCAAGCTATGTCGGGGATACCTCATCGATGCTACCACCATTACAGAATGTTTACACACATGTGAGTACCAGATCATCTTTATTTTGTGGTGATAGAAAATGGTTGGAACTTAAATAGCCATATATGCAATGATTTCTGTTTTTTGTAACTTGTTAATATTAATTTGTTTTATGAAATGGGCCCTGTTTCGGTAACCACCTGTATAGAAAGACCACCTGTCTCTAATGACCACATTTTGTTTCCTTTCAATGGTATTTCTGAAACACGAACTAAGGAAAACTTTACTGGATAACCCTGTACCCAAAGACCACCTGCCTATTCATAAAGATATTTTTTCTTGTCTCTTTTACTTGTATTCTAAGTTTCAGACAATTGCTATTAGCTCGTACAGATATCTGAAGGTTTCCCCTTACCAGGGGTAGTGCAAGACTATTTTGAATTGGGGGAGGGAGGGGGAGGGGGAAAGTAGGCAGTTGTCAGTCTTGTCAGACCTAATTTGCTGACAAGCTCCTCTTAATTCTTTGTCAAAAATCGTCTTCATACCAAATTTTTAGACATGCAGTGCATTCATTAGTTTACTTTCTGAAAAGGCTAAATAAAATAAAATTGCAGACAGGAATCTGAAATGGAGGGTTCATGTATACTACCACACCCCACCCCCTATCCTGTGAAGCACCTCGTTTCTTGCTCCTTTTCAGGACCCAGACAATATTCAGTCAGACCAGAGTTTACCCTGGGATTCAAGCCATGTAATTTGTCCCCCCCCCCTCCCCCGGGGGTCTGCATGTACAATGTACATTGTACCTTCGTGTTATTACCCTGCAACATTGTAAATCTTCACAATCGATCTGCACATTGTAAGTCCAATAAATCAATTACATCTTTTCGATCAGTTGTATCTCAATGTATCTAACTCTAAGGACATAAGATTGATTTTTTCAATTGATATCTTTTTTAGTCTCGGACATGAATTGTATGGGGATAATTACCCCTGGGTTTTCGCTTGTCGAGTGGTCACCTCAGGGTATGGTTCAATTTGATAGGGTTTTAGACCCCGTTCTCACTCACTTTGAAAGTGGTCTTAGTTAGACCGCTCCAGAGGAACGGGTCTTGAGGAACGGTTTGCGAGCGTTCACACTCCGAGCAGTTTTTTATGGCTCAAACCGCTCCACGAGTCAAAGTGGTCTTGTTGCTATGGCAGCTCAGGTCAGCGGGTAAATTTTTCGCGCTGAATACTAAGCGTATGTACCGCACTACATGTTTCGCGCACAACGTCACTAGACCACTTCTGTTCAAAGTACGCCTGCTCACACTCGCACGTTAGAGCGCTCCAAACCGCTCTTAATAAGACCTGTTCCTCAAGACCACCTCCCGAGGTGGTCTTCTGGAGCGGTCCAGAAGTCCACTTCCTGGACCACTTTGACCGTTCTCACTCACCTAAGAACCGCTCCTGAAGAACGGGTCTTAGTTAGACCGCTCCAACGAAGTGAATGAGAACGGGGTCTTAGTGACCACAGAAAGAGGATTTTCAGAAAATGGAGTGCATTAGATGAATGAGAAATGAAGACTATAGCCTTGTAGGAAATAGCATTTCTGATGCGTTAATGTATTTTGATTGTATTTTGTATCTCTGTCATATTGACAGGGATTTATGAGTTTAACTACATGTACACAATACACAGCGTAACGTAGTGGTAATCAATATTCCTTTCTACTCAAATGCAGTAAAAATTCATTTGAAGAGGTTGATTAGAAAAGAAGAAAAAAGGATGGAAGAAAAAGAAATAACATCTGATAACAAATAGTCAATAAATTGTACTTAACAAACAAAGACTGTACAAGTACATGTACATGTATGTACACTGTATATATGTTTTCATGTCCATGTGAAAATTTTATACAGTAGAATAGAATTGAATTGAATTGAATCGAATTGAATTGATTGATTTATCTGTCAAAAGACTGTCATACAAAAGAAATTCTTATTCCATTGGTTTGATAATAACAAAGATCATGTTAACAAAGAAGTGTACATTATGACAAATACATGTATACATTATTTGATATCTATGGTTACTATGGTGAGACATATCAAAATGGATGGGTACTTTTTCATGATCGCGAGTGTGAAATGTCATACTCCCTTTAACATGGAGTATTTAGAATAACAGAAAAGATTGAAATCAGCTGATCGATTGAATGCAGAGTTTGTTTGTACTACCTCGAAGGGTATTTGCAGAAGGCCCTGAATAGAAACCATTTAACTTCATGGTGTTGGTGTTGAGCATTCACCCGTTGATTTTTAGTTTAAAAAATAAGCAAAACTGACATTCTACTATCTTAGCACTTGACACTTTTTGAATGTGGTTGACACTGACTTTTTAGAAGAAGAAAAATTTACCTGGAATGGAGTACCGAAGTGCTAACGTCATATTCGCTCGTCGTCTTGGTAACTGGTTCCAAACAACAGAGCCTGCGCATGAGGTTCACCGCGACATCATTCAAGCAACGGGCTGGAGCAGAGCAAATTCAATGTTTGGCGCTGGTGTTATCACCACGCCATTGTTTAGCACAAAATTTTTTGGAACCAGCTACCTTGACAACTTGGCTAATATGACTTCACACTTCGGTACTCTATAGATCGGTTTACTGACATTCAAATTTTATGCATACATTGTGTACTTTTATATAAAAAAGGGTTGTTCTTGAGAAACTGAAAGTCTTTCTGATGCTTGCCTGGCATAGCAACAAGTAATATATATATATGCAGACTGGATTCCAAGTATTGTTGTTCATTCATTAATAACAGGTCAATGGAATAAATCATCACTATGTTCCCAGGAAAGAAACATTCATAAATTTGAATGTGTCAGTAAACCGTTATATTGATTAAGAACTACATGTACAGTATAGGCCTACTGTTTATATTTTTTGGAAGAACAGCTTGAAAGTTGTAAAATGTGAAAGTTGAAAACTTGAACAAAATCAGCAAACCAGCATGATGATGATAATAAAAATAATAATAATATGGCTTGTTTACCCAGGGTAGCCTCATAAGTATTAATAAGTTGTTCTCCCTGAGGGCCCTGCAACCATATTATTATATTGCTGTATTGTTATTATTAGTTTTTTTCATTAGAGTTTGAATATTTACACCAAATTTGCAGATATACAATTTACAATGTACAAATGTACATGTACATGTACAGTACATATGTAATTTGCAATTTTAAGTCTTATTGTGCAGGTGGGAATTTTTTGTGCATATTTGTATGTACATGTACAGTGTATATGAAGACTTCCATGCACATATTAATGTGCATCTATTCATGTAGACATACATTTACAATGTACATGTGATGTCTAGAAGTACTGTGTAGACGAGCTTCAATTTTATTTTTGATTGTTGACTTATCATTTCATAATAATTCAAGTATTTATACAGTTGTACTTGTACAGTAGTTGACTAATCATTTCATAGTTTTTATGTGAATTCCTATACGTACAGTATATACATGTGATTTGGCAAATTGTATTGTACATGTGTACTGGTAGATCTGTTTCTAACACTACCGGTACATGTACCCACCTGGGGTGGTATTCTGAAAAGATGTCATCATTTATGAGAGTAAAACAGTGTTAATTGTCATAGAAAATGTGCAAAGCTGGTTGCGTTCGTGTGAATTTAAAAGGGACATCTGGGCAAGCACCATTGCAAATGGTAAGTGTTTGTTCCGTGTAATTTGAGTTCATGACAATAAACATGATTTTCATTAACAGAAAAGAAAACATGTTTTCAGAATATGGCCCTAGAAGTAGAACAGAAAAGAAAAAAATCAAATGTGCATACATGAAGAAGAAAATAAATTAATGTGAATTCATGTACACTTACATGTAATATCCTTCATATTCTCCAACATGCCTCCAACATGCGCTGGAAAGATTCTAATTTTAAACCGCGTCTGGATCAGAGCATCTTGATAAATCATCTGTATCCTGAACTGAAATAGCATCAGTTCATGTACAGTGTATGTCTTTGTGGGTCTGTTTACACCAGGGGGTTTTATACGAAACTTGTACAAAGATACGTTGTTTAAAGAGTCATTGTTTTGTGAAAGGGGCGTTCCTGTACATCTACACCTATGATGAAATATTGTATAAAGGAATATGGGTGATAAAGAAACGTTTTTAAGAGGTGAGTTGAATGAGAGATACATGTACAGTCAAACCTGCTTTAGTGACCACCTGTCTACAAAGACCACCTGTCTACAAAGACCACATTTTTTGTTTCCCTTGAAAATGGTTTCTCATTGAAACATGTACTAAAGGAACCTGTCTACAAAGACCACCTGTCTATAAAGACCACTTTTTGTGTTTCCCTTGGGCGGTCGCTATAGACAGGTTTGACTGTACATGTACATGTATACGTAGTCAGTCATCGGTGAGCCCTTACGATAAGCCCCGCCCATGTATACAGTGTAAGGTTTTCATACGATATGATGTTCACATCAAATGCCTTGACCATCTTGAAGTGGACTCTGATTCTTTATCAAGTTTTCCTTTGAAATGATGCCATTCTCTTGATACACAACGTAACGTATAGTGTATATTGTATAAGTACATACATGTATACAGTAAATGTGACTATCAGACTAGAACAAATTAATCATCGTATACATGTACATGAATATACCGGTAAGATTTCGGTATAGCCGTAAGATTATTATTATTATTTCCTTATTGCAACCAAAACTTGAGGTTGGATTTCAAATAAAAACAAAAATACAAACAGATAGATAACAATGGTAAAAATAATGTACACAAAGTCAAAGAAACTGTCTTTGTGTGTCGAGTCTGACACACAATTATAGAATAACAACGTGCTACTATCAAATTATTACACATAATAACATAAATTAAGTAAGCTCATGAGTACAATGTTTCATAATGATTGTATATAAAATCAGAATTAATTAGGGTATGTGTGTCTATAAATTAAGCAGTTTATAATGAAATTGAAAATACCCAGTAGGATGCGAAAGTTCATACGGTTGAATAAGCAAGTGTGCGCTTGTAAAATGGCGACTGGCTGGAATGCTCCCCAGGGAGTGGAAAATGTGCATACATTGTGTGCGGGTAAGCCTGAATCCGATGACCGGGGTAATAATATATCTGTAAAGCGCTTAGGCACATCGTTGGATCGATGTATTGGGCGCTATATAAAAGCGGAATATTATTATTAAATAACAATGGATGAATAAAGAAAACAGGGCCACAAACATTATAAGATGTATTACTAGTCTGAATAAGGTGTGTGTGTGTTGGGACAAGCAGCCTTCTATGGATTGGCTTAACCCCCTGTGAGGCAGTGGATCGGAGCTAATATTAGCTTCCTTCCATCGACTGCCCCTGAACGGCTTTATTAGAATAGGGGTACAGTCTGTTGAGAGCCAGAAGGGTGTTAACTCCATACAGAATGATTTGAGTTAATGCCTGTCTGACTCTCAGCAGGCAATATGCAAAGTGCACAGCTTCTCTGGAGATTGAAAATTAATATTTAAAATGACCTTTGTGCAACTGACCCATCATACATGTATTTGAGTCATTTTAGACAAAATAGGCTTTTACACTGTGTGTATTGAAAGAACGTATTTAGGCCTCAGCAGCATGAGGAAGATTTACACTTACTCTACATACAGTATGTAGATCATATTTTCCTTCTTGAGAGGTGGGGGCGGGAGAGCTTTTTCAAATTGTACAGATATGAAAAGAAAAGTGCAATGTACAACACGTGCTTAGGTGACAGTTGCTGATCGTTCAGTATCCTGAAGTACATTGTACATGTAACTGAATTGGTTGAATGAAACCCCTACCCCCCACCCCACCCCACCCCTCCCCTAGCTCCGCTGCCAGAATTGGCTAAAACAAAGATGACCAAACTTGTCTCTTATTACACACTTGTATATATCTTCTTGATAAAAAAAATGTACTTGGAAATTCTGACATACATGTAGACATACTGTACATCCTTTGTCCGCACATCCATACGCGCTTTTTTCCTGGGCACACAGTTGGAAGATACACCTGTACATGTACTCTCAAAGTGGTAACTGTAAAGGACTTTACCGGTAGATAGATCGATAGATAAAAGGAAATGAAAGAATAATTTCTGAACATTGCTAACCATGATAAGGCCATTTATGATCACAGTTGTTTTGAAATGTATCTCTCAAGTGATTCTGGATAGCTGTGTTACGGACACACGAATGAATGAAATATGTATAATATACCTAGACATTAGGGGATTGTTAACATTAACAGGTGTTTGTAATGACCATGCTACGAGTGAAAGTTGACATCTGTCCAAGTTTACATCACAAGGGGTACTTTCACACGAGATTGAAAGTCATATACAAATTTTGTTGTTGAAATGCTTTATAATAAATATTAAAAAATGCAACTTCTGTATAGCAAAAAGAGCATACTGTACATCCTGAACAGCTGAGATTTATGTATAGGTGTTTGTAGATATCGTATAAAGACAATTTGTAAAAGCATCTCAATTTAGGAAAGTGCACATCCCATACATATACATGTGCATAGTGTATACATGTACATGTATGCTGTGAGTCGACGCTGATTCTGTCGAGTTTCCAAACAAAACAAGAAACCTCTGTTTCGCTACGTCATGTTTCTTTCCATTTTCAAGATATTGCTACACAACGTTCACTAACTTTCTTACATCTATGGGGAAAATGTAAAATCACATCGCTTTAAGATTTCAGGTAAATGTGACAAACTGCAATGATTATGGTGAATGGCTAATCATCATGTTTGAAAGATATGTTTTGCCAACTCATGTCATGAACGTCTGTCCTTTATTGTAATTCATTAATAAGGATATTAGATATTAAAGTGACAACAAGTTATTTATAGCTTTCAGATCTGACTTGATTAATATTGTAATGCATTTATAATTTCAAGAGATAATAAGATTAGAATTCTGGGCTTGGGTATGACACACCCGTACATATATGTATCATGGACGGTGTAATCAGTATGGCAGAGGGTTTGTTGAAGTGCAAAATAATAAGTAGGTTAATAATAAGTTGCAGAAAGTTGATAATCAAATGCCATGATATTTGCAAGCGAATTTACCACCCATTTGCTTTTTCTCGCGCCATGTTGTTGCATATTCTGAAGTCGTCAGTGTCTCAAATTCATTATTACTTCATCAGCAAAATAGCTGCCAAATGACTGCAAATATTGTTGATCTTTCGCTGGTAGTGGCATTTGAAGAAAAATTTGTACTTGCCACAATTTGAGTAAAATACATGAAATATCCATAAAAATGTAATCGTGACTTGGATCTTTAACAAATTATCCATGATGGCTGTATTTGCATCAACACCGGTAAGAACTAGGCCTAGTAAGAACCTGTCCTGATATCCAAGTTTATTGCCAAGATTATGTATTATTAACTTATTTCACAGCATGATGGCTTCTGGAATTTGCACCACCTACAAATGTCACACATTCTTTTGTTTGAAAGTTTGCATTGTATTATATTATTGCTATGATCAGTATGATTTAATTATTTCAGCTCATGTAACTTTCCTGGAATAAATCCACTCATGAAATGTTTTTTGCACTATTCTATGGGTTGATTTTCTAGAAAATAAATGGGTTACATGTCACAGTGGAGAAGGATTTAGTAATCTTTCTTTCTTCAGGTATTTGCGCACCCTTGTCGAACCTATTGGAAGGAGTAAAGCCTGGATAATGTGTGTAAACATGTACTCCGCGTTCCTCTGACTTTTGGCTTGTTGACAGGGGTTAGAAGGAGGCTGTAGAAATGGCTTAGGGCAGGATATGCCATATTTAGCCGACCTGAGTTAAAGGGCCTACATGTATATACACAAGTTTGCAGGCACAAACCCTGTCAATTTGTAACAGTGTCTGCAATGTGAGACTACAGATGGCTCTGTACTTCAAGCCGGTCCTGACATGGCCAGATACTGACATATCATTATCTAGGCTCTGCTCAAGGCTTTTGGAATTGTGGTAAAGTGTCAAATTAGAGCCTGTGCTTGCAGACTATCTATACATAGCGTTCAGGTCAGGTCGGTTGGTACTCCTGAAGTAGAAATGGAGACAACCTGTTTATAAAGACCCTATTTTTGTTTCGGCTTGTACATGTAGGCAGAGGTTTGAAGCAGGCTGTAGAAATGGGGTACCGGTAACCACTTTCGCTAGTCATAAGGACCGCTATTCATAACATGCAACTTCCTATACGTGAAGGACCGCTATTCATAAAGCGGAAAGGGGCTCACTATTCATAAAGGCATAAGGACCATTATTCATAAGGACCGCTATTCATAATACGAAATCGGGGTCGCTATTCATAAATATGAGGAAGGGGCACTATTCATAACACGGAAAAGGGGTCACTATTCATAAAGGCATGAGGATCATTATTCATGAGGACCACTATTCATTATGTGAGATGAGGGCAGCTATTCATAATTCACATTAAGGCTCACTACTCGTAAGGACCGCTATTCATAATACGAAATCAGGGTCACTATTTATAATATGAGGAAGGGGCGCTATTCATAATATATATTGGGTTCACTACTCATAAGGACTGCTATTCATAAGATGAAATGAGGGTGCTCTTCATCTACCTGTGAAAAGCCATATTCTCGAAAAAAATATAAAAGGAAAGTCAGCAGCAAATATTGATCAGTCCTATCTTCAGTGTCTTGCAAGAAAAATATCTGAGTAGGTTTTTAGAATGATCCAACTTACAGGTAGCATTCAGATAAAAATGATCAGTTTTTCAAGTGACAAAGGCGACTTAATCTGCAAATGTGGGCGAGATGCCTACGCCCGCTTCCAGCTCCACATCCCAGACTTGTTGCCATGGTAACGGGATAATGACAAATGAGGACAGAAGCCTCATCTGTTCTCCGACTCGAGCTACTCATCAATGCCCTGAATTATTCATGGTGTGTTCTATCGGATTTGAGATCCCCACCTCGATAATGAGTGGGAGAGGATAATTGAGAGACACAGAAAGTAAAGAAGGGATGCTAAGAGGAGGGCGAGAAAGTATGAGAGGTATGAAAGGAGAAGAGAGAGAGAGAGATTGGGGAGGGGAGGGGGGAGGGAGGGGAGGAGGGAGGGGAGGGGAGGGGAGGAGGGGGGAGGGGAGGGGAGGGGAGTTGGAAAGAGAAAGAAATAAAAAGGAGAGGGAAGGGAGAGAAAGAAAGAAATCTAGAGGATAGAGAGAGAGAGAGAGGGGAGAGGGGAGAAAGATATATATGTGTAAATCTAAAGAGAAGTGTGTGTGTGTGAGAGAGGAAGAGTGGGAGGGAGGGAGAGAGGGAGGAGAGAGAGAGAGAGAGACAGGGAAAAAAATACACAGGGGCTTGGGGCGAATTTGCCCCCGAAATGCCAAAAAGAGCCCCCAAATGTCATAAAAGAGCCTCCCAAAATTTGCATAGAGTTCAATGCAAAATAAATTAAAAGAGTGTTATTTTCATGCAAGCAAGCTTGAAAAGTAGCCCCCCCCCATTTTTTTTTCCTGGAGAGAGAGAGAAAGAGAGAGAGGGGGGAGAAAGGGAGAGGGACGAAAGTTCTTATATGTGTATACAGTGTACACACAAGTTCCTTTAATACAGGTTTCAATCATAAATAAACCGTAACTGTGCAAAAGAATTATTAGATAAAATGTGTTCTTTACAAATAGGTGGTCTGGACTGGTCTTTATCTCTAAGGCAAGTTGACTATATATACATGTACCCTGTACATGTACGTGAACTCGTGTATTTTACAGTGTAATTCTTTATCTAATCATCTTTATCTCTTTTCTTTTGGTATCCTTTTGTTTCAGTTTGTAAAAGCTGTCTCGTGAAGTACCTGGAGGAGAATAACACCTGTCCAACATGTAGAATACTTATACACCAAAGCCATCCACTTACATATGTAGGGTAAGTACAACATCTCCAGAGCTTTCAATCTATCAGCCAGTTCAGGCTGTAGGAAATTTATACAAAACTTGTTCAAAGAAACGTTGTATAAAGAATCATTGTATAACGAACGTGGCATACAGACTAGCAAACAGCATCATATAAAGAAACTAATTTTGACGAGGTCAGTTGACATGACAGCTAGCCAATCATAAGTGCGTACTCACGATAAGCCCCACCCAGTTACCGGAATACGATTTTCCTATGATACGACGTTCAAGACTAAAGCGGGACCATGCTTCTCCATCGAGTTCTTGTTCGAAGCGATGCTCACACAGATGTTTCGCTATACAACGTTTCGTTATACGTTTCTCTATACATGTACGGCGTTCAGCTAGGAAAAATTCAATAACTTATTATATAGGACTTCTTGTGTAGCTATACGATGAATGCTGCTAGTCTGAATGCAGGGTTAGAGTATTCACTCTGTTTAGCTTCGTTCACACATGCTGCGGTAAGCCACCACAGTTTCCCTTTGAGGCAATATAAAATGACTTAGTGTTATTAAAAGTGCAATGCACTTAACATTTCATTATCTTATAACACATGGATCGGTGAATGTATATATGTTGAACCTTCGCTGTATGCAGCTACTTTCGTCCCCTATTTTAAAGAAAAGAAGGAGATTTTTACGTAAGGAGTGTATAAACAATGAAATGTGTCGATTTTATAACACTTTTTGCATTTTAAGGAGGCTTATTATCATTCAGGATACCCACATGTAATTTTGAGCGTTTCTAGAAGGCTCTTTAGGAAACTCTAGGGTGTTATCTTACATGTAGGTCAGGTTATTTTGAAACCAAAAGATGCTAGGTCCTAAATATCTCTTACACCCTTCAGGTTTGTCTATAGGCAAGTCGATCTGTTGAAGTCTTGCTCAATTCTTCTGTCAAAGAATCGCTCATTTGAGTCTGATCCTTCCTGATCCGATTCTCAGTAGACCATTAAGACCGAACAAATAGAATTAAACATTATGGCAAGGTAAATGTCCTTTTTTCATCGCTAATCACTTCCACTTAGTTTCACTTCAGTTAACTGTATGTGGCATGAAAATAAACATTCGCAAATAAAATGAACAGAAATAGTCGTTTGTCATCCATTAAAGTATTTACCGGTATTCATTGATTCATTTTCATTGATTGCTATTTATCAAAGGAAATGTTCTGAAGAAGATTAAAAAAAGTAGTTGTTGATCATCCATTAAAGATACTATGTCCCTTTTGCAGCCAACATCAAATTCTGTAGAACATTGCAGGAATCAAGAATATGTCATGTATGTCCTATCTGTGAAATTTAAACGTTAGCAATGTCCTAGTATTCAAATTATGCAAGGAAACCTGTTAACTTTATAGACTTCACTGTCAGACACTATTGAGTGACTGACTGACTTCTTTTTTCCTTTGGTAATAACATACATAAAATGAGCTGTAACAGTAACAGGTGCATGTACATGTACATGCAGCATTTGTCTACATCAATAACCCACTTCTTGTAATGGCCAAAATTACACCTGCAAATGGGACATACATATAGTACCTTTAAAGGGGATGTCGACCCTGCTATTTAGTTTTTTTTTTAAATGAGATAAACAAAATAGGAAAAATAAGAAAGTTATCAATCAACCACAAAGTGGCAACTCTGTGACACATCCTTAGAGGTCTGTACAGAAAATATCATGAATTCGCATTCATGTTCATAGAATATGGAGGAATACTGTATAAACACTCTATTAGTTTCATACAGGGGCTGTGCAAAAATGTATCTAGGGACTCCGATACATGTATGATTTTAACATTTTCTGTAGAGAAAATGAAAGATGATGAACCTTTAGTACAGAGCATATTATGAGGGGAGACCTTGTAAATATATATGGCACAGAGTTGCCAATTTGCGACAACTCTCTAATTTTAATCGGATTTGCTCCAACTTTCACTGATCTGTTACGATCAAAACCAATTTTATATCAGAATTCAGGGTGAAGTTCCCCTTTAAGTAATCAATGATTCAAAGAATATGTTTTTTGAAGCAAAAATAGTCATTGATCATCCATTATAAGTATTCATCGATTCCTATTTATGAACGGAAATGCTTTGAAGCACCTTCATACTTTCATTAAAAGCAGTCTATTCTGGTACACATGAGCTTTGACGTACACAGCATGTCCTTAATAACAGTTCTGTAAACACGCTGTGAAAAATGATACTACATTGTTTCCTGGAATTGACGTCATAACATTTATGTTTGCCCTCTCAAGGCAGTACCGGCAGAAAAGAGAGAGGAAATTACGTATTGAAATCTAATGATCTCTTGTATTGCATTTATTCATGAAGTTCATTGTATTCCCTGCATAATGTATACTACATGTACATGAAGATAATGTTGGGTTCTACCGGTAGTCCTGCACTTTCATTGTGAAAATAGAAGAAAAAAACATCTAGAAGGTATTTTTAATCATTGCTTATGCTATTTATGTAGTACATACCGTAGGAATAATTGTGTATTGTGAGGTTTTTACTTTTTAAATCATAAAAATGGTAATAACTTAATCTAGGTAAATTTTGCTAAAAATTACAATTAATAAATACAACAGGGCAGAGGTATACATGGAATTACACAGATATGTGGCATCAGGATTTAGTCATTGGTGGTTAACAACTTCTAGTCTTATTTTACATATTAAAGAATTTCAAGAACAATATTTTTTTTTTCATGTGACATCGGGACTATTATATTTGCCAGAAACAGAATAGAAAAGAACGAGAAAGGTCACAAAACCTTTTACTCATTTGGTAGGAACCAACCTTCTTTTTAAGATTGTTTGTGTTGCAAACATGAATAATAACACCTCAGGCTCTTGCCTCTGCAAGAGGAGTAACAAATAATTTTCAATGAATAATATTTACCAGTAGCAACTATTTTCATAACATGTATGTTTTATTGATTTGCTGAAGGCGAGGCCATACAAATTAGGACACAACAAATAAGGTCATCAGTTTTGCTCTAGTTCCTATTGAAGAAACAAAAGCTTGGTGTTGCCAACTCCCTGGTGTTGCTATTAATATGTTATGCATACATGTAGTTCTGATGAAAAGGCGCAAGCACATGAATGCATGCCCAACATATCAACAGCCATTGTGCGTATGTTTGTGTATGTACATGTATGTGGTTAATTCTATCCGTATAGCTAAATGTACATGTAGATGAAAGAGCTAAAAGGAAACATAATACCTTTTTTTTTGGGGGGGGGGGGGTTCTTGAAAGAAAGCTCAATAAAATTAGATACATTAGTTAAGTGGGATATTTTATTCATTCTTTTTCTCAATCAGATAATTTTGCTCCAATTTTTTATTAATTTTACAGTTAGGCAATCTTATCGGCGTTTGTGTTGCCAAACTCAGTTTTTAGTGGCTAATGTTCAGTTCGTTGCACAAAATTCTTGTGAAGTACATGTACATGTTTGTAAGAAGAATACCCGGTAACCAATATATTTGTAGTGAAAATGTTGTCACCCAGTCTACAATGGCAGGGCTTTTAGGTAGCCAAATAGAAGACAAAGGTGTACCGACACCCGGCAATACATGTGGAGCTAGTCTTTAGCCCTGAATCATGTCAATTTTCTATTCTACAACCGAGATTGCAGTCGACGCTATTTAATAACCAATGTTCAGTGAGCCACAGAAGTCAGAATAGAATGTTGATGTTAGCTGAAACCTGAAAGGGCTGATGAATCTTATAGAAGGAAAGAAAAATAGAGATTAGTAAATCACCATTTTTCCTTCTCAGTGGCTTCCAAATAGATTGATGTAGGGTGTGTTCATAAAAATTTTGAAGCCAGAATCATGAACATGAAATGGTGGTCAAAATTATTGAATTTTTTGAAACACTCTCTCTCATTGTTCAGAAACATTTTATTTTATTTATTTATTATTATTATTATTATTATTATTATTATTTTTTTTTTTTTGGGGGAGGAATCCGTTTCTATATTTGCACAGTGCTCGTTCGGTAGTAGTTTGTCATCTGTATCCATGCGCTTCAACATTTTTAAAAACATGTTTGAGATTGACAATTTGACATGTACATGTAGCTCTATGGTGTTCATGGATTTTGGAAAGTGTGTTTTTTTTTCTTCATAACACATCTTTTTCTGTGTTTGAGATATCAAACTATACAACAGTGGAAAAGTAACATAAATGCAAATGTTTTCCAAATTAACAGAAACTAATAATGAGGTGAAAAAGGGTTTTATGAATGCAGCCCCTTCTCTTAGGCAAACAGATATGATGACTTTTAGTGAAACCATACAACAGCAGACATGGGCTTTTTGTTGAATGCTCTTAAGGCTGAGGGAATCCTTAGTAAAGAAATAGGTTTGGAGAAGGGTTAAGAGGGGGTTAAGAAGCTTTTTGGGCTCGAGCCTGCTCTCAAAATTGAGTCTATTTGTTACATTTTCATAAAAATATGTCAATGGTATTCTTTCTGTGCTCTTTTTGACCCCGTTTACAGTGAGAAAAGGGCCAGGGCCGCGGCTGGGCCGCGGCCGAGCCAGGCTTACTTGGCCCCGCAATTTTGTGCGTTTACAGTGGCAGGGAAAAGCCGGACCGCGGCCAAGACTACCTCCAGAGCAGGGCCAAATGCGCGGCCAGTTTGGCCTCGCATTTGGCCTTTTGCGCGTTTACAGTGCTAGGCCGGGCCGCGGCTCGGCCAGGCCTTTTTGCTCACTGTAACAGGGGTCTTACATGCACATGTGATCAAACATTTTCTATGAAAATCGTCCAGCAGGTATCCATCAGTAAATTGAACATTTATTGTCAGTTGGTTGTAGGGTGGTGAGAGAATTTATCTTCTGTCATTCACTACCGGTAAACTCTAGATCACCTTTAAATCAACAATCTCTCAAGGAGGGAATGTTCAGCATCCCAACAGTAAGAAACAGAGGGGGAGAAGGAGGAGGGAGGAGGGAGAAGGAAGGAGGAGGGAAGAGGGAAGAGGGAGGAGGAGGAGGAGGGAGGAGGTGGACAAATAATCCACCATCTCACAGCCTCATTCCACCGACCTGACAGAAGCTCATTTACCTAAAACCCCTGAACACATTGAGCGAAAAGCTGTAGAGGCTCTTTCCCTCATCTTTTGTCTTGTGAGAGAGCATCGTCGCCGGGTGGCGAGGGAAGAATGAGAAAATGATGATGTAGTGCATCACCCCAGGCGTGATATTCTTCATGAGTACTAGAGAGGGTATCCTGTCATCCAACTTAACCTGCATTCAGACTAGAAGCAATTATCGTATAACTATACGATTCTTCTATAGCTACATGTATACCATAAGTCATTAAATTTTCCTATTCCGGAAGTCGTATAAAGAAACGTTGTATGACAGAACATATAGTGAAATACCTGTTAGAGCATCATTTTGAACAAAAACTCAATGAAGAATCAGGGTCCCGCTCTAGTTTGAACGTTGTATCGTACAAACATCGCATAACTGGGTGGGGCTTATCATGAGTACACACTGATGATTGGCCCACTGTTATGTCAATTTGTCAACTGACCTCGTCAAAAATTAGTTTATTTATACAATGTTCTTCATACAGTGTTGTTTGCTAGTATGTAGGCTCCTTTCATTATACAGTCAAACCTGCTTTAGTGACCACCTGTATAGAAAGACCGCACTTTTTGTTTCCCTTGAAAATGGTTTCTCATTGAAACATGTACTAAAGGAACCTGTCTACAAAGACGACCTGTCTACAAAGACCACTTTTTGTGTCTCCCTTGGGTGGTCTATAGACAGGTTGCACTGTACAAATTTTCTGAGTTTCGTATAAATGTCCATAGTCTGAACGGGCTATAAAAGGCTGTACATTTTTTGACGGAGGAGGCGAAAGCCACGATGGGTTCAAACATCGCAGACATCAATCAGTTCATGCATTATTATGCTAATTTTAGGAATATGATGACCAGACTTTAGTAAGAATTTTAGGGTTACTCACTTGTGAATCCAATTTCAAGGCAGTATATTTAGGGTATTGATCAATGTCAGTTGCTATCTCAGAGTTGGTTTGACCTATAGGCCTACTTGCACCTATAGATATTAGGTAACATGTATTAGAATAATGGCACCCTTTAAGGATGGTTTGTCCCTTAATTATGCAGATAGATAGAGAGTAGAGAAATGTCAGAAAGAGATAGTATAGGTAGATAGATAGATAGATGAAAAGCTAGATAGATAAGAGGGATAGGGAGAGCTACTGCACTGGTAGACGGATACTGTACATGTAAGTAGATACATGTAGATAGATAATGGATAGTAGATATACATGTACATGCATAGACGGAAGGACAGAGAGAGAGAGAGAGAGAGAGAGGGGACCGTAGAAAGTTAAAAGAAGTATTGATATGATTTACTAGCTTATTTATATTCATATAAATGTAGCTTGTGGCATTTTAATCACCAAATGGTCTGTAAAAGCTGGATAAAATCTGAAGTTAATAGACCATAAAATGATGCTGTAAAACCCGGCCTGGTCTCTCAAATGTAAACAAAGCCAGATTTTAAGATGGTTTGTGTAGTAGTGTGTCATTTCTATAAATAGCTGCATTTACACTGCAACCAAAAATCGTTGATTTTTCTCACATTCCGGTGTTTCACCGGTAGTTGCTATGCCGTGCTATCGCATGCAGGGCACTGACGAGTCGCGCATGCGCATTACTCACCAAAAAATCGGTAAGAGCAAACATTGACGCTTTTAATGGGTTTTTCAGTACCTAGTGTGAATGGTAGTCCGAAAAAATTGATGATTTTTCAAAATGACGTTTGTGATGTGTAAATAGGCCTATTCGTGATTTTATTTTATTCTATTATTACTTTTTTAAAACAATTACAAGCAATGAATTACCTGAACTGTTTTTAGTCTTGTACATGTATATTCTATGTGATCAAGAAGTAGAGCTTAATATCCTTAGTTATTTCAAGTTTTATCGTAGCTGTATGCGCCAACTATCAAGAATTACTGGCAGGAGCTTTAAAGATACTATGTCCCTTTTGCAGCCAACATCAAATTCTGTAGAACTTTGCAGGAATTATGAATATGTCATGTATGTCCTATCTGTGAAATTTAAACGTTAGCAGTGTCCTAATATTCAAATTATGCAAGGAAACCCGTTTACTTGCTAGACTTCACTGTCAGACACTATTGAGTGACTGACTGGCTTTTTCATCTTTGGTAATAACATACATAAAATGAGCTGTAAAGGGTACATGAGCATTTGTCTACATCAATAACCCACTTCTTGTAATGGCCAAAATTAAACTGATTGAATCTTTGCGCAGCATAAAACGTACGACCATTCGGTACAATGGTCTGAAAATCAGACTATTACTTACTGGCTCTATAGCTCCTAAGTCGATTCGACAACTAATAGTCGTTATTTTCCCACTTAAAGACATTTTCAAGCCCCCTTTTTTAGGAAAGTTCTAAATTAGTATTGTCTTTCAAATGCCGTTGGAATTTAACCTTTTCATTTTTTTGGCCTGCAAATGGGACATAGTACCTTTAATACCCAACCCAGTAGGTCTTCTGAGTGCTTCTCTCATTGCAATCAATCAGCTATACTGGTAGTAAACAAAAGTTATACCTTAACAGAATCCCTCCCATATTTATAAAGCTTCCTTATATTTCAGTTTAGTCATTAGTGATGTTATAAATCAATTACTGGAAGTACTTGCTTATTAAGAAGACTGTCTCAAGGCCAGTTAGTTTAGCAGACAGGCAGTATTATAATGTTAGAATGATCAGAAGAACTAGAGTGTTACAGCAGGTTGTACAGCCTCACTCAATCAATCTTGATTTCTGATGATGATTAGAATAATGCTAAATATATTACTCATTGCGGATGTAGTATCGAAAATAATATCGCTAGTGATAATCGTTTGTCTCGCAATGTATGGTCAACAAAGGATCTAAAAGATCATGACGTTTCGTGCGCCGCTGCAACACTTCGTCAGGTGATAAAATCTAATGTAAGCAAGCGTCTTTTATACTCTACGGGCGACCGGATCCAACGGTCAATTAATTCGATCAATAACGGACAAGGCCTATTGGCCGAAGCACACGATGATTAGAATATCTTGACAAGGACACTTGATTCATCGGCCCTTGGGTTAGGGTTAGGGTCAGGGCTAGATAGTCTTCTTCATAGCATGCTTATGAAGACTGTGCCAAGGTCAGTTTGTTCAGCAGACAGATCAATTTACCAGAGAATGATTGGGAAAACATGAGTGTTACCTTTTCAGTCAATCAATCTTTATTCCAGATAATTTCTTAGAATGTCTTGATTAGCACCCTTTATTCATTAGCCTCAGGGTTAGGGTTAGGGTCAGGGTAAGACAGTCTTCTCCATATAGAAGACTCTGTCAAGGTCAGTTTGTTTACCAGACAGATTGATCTAAACTGTAGAATGATCAGGGAAAAAAGAGTGTTACCTTCTCAGTCAATCAATCTTCATTCCTGATAATGTCTGAGAATGTCTTGATGAGCACCCTTAATTCATTAGCCTCAGGGTTAGGGTTAGGGTCAGGGTAAGACGGTCTTCTTCATATCATGCTTATGAATACTCTGTCAAGGTCAGTTTGTTTAGCAGACAGATTGATATACCAGAGAATGATTGGAAAAACATGAGTGTTACAGCCTGGTTACATTCTCATTCAATCAGTCTCTGGTTTTTTATTTTTATAAATCTGATGATGACTAGAATGTCCTGACTATTAAAGGCATCGTTTAACAATGTTAAATCTGAGATGCATGGCCCTACGTGTTATCAGTGTCTGTGATATGGTGTAATTTTGAAGCCCTAAAAAAAATTGCGCTTTAAAATATCATGAAGTGCTTCAAAAAAGTAAAAATCTTTGAGTGACCGGTTTTACCATCCTCATTTTCCCCAATAGACTGTAGTGTTATCAAAACTGTTAGGAAAACGAATTTCTAAATTTCGATTTCCAATCATAAATATCTTGATAATCAGACAGGCGATCGGCTTGTAAAAGTCATTGGGTTCCTGACTGACCTAAAGGTTTATAATGATCATTGAAGCATGAGCTATATCCAGGATTTTGTTTCAGAATCTGAGACGAAAGTTACCCAATCCCTTTAAAGGACAAACCTTCCATCTTATTCTGTATCAATGTGAAAGATATCAATGAAATAAGAAAGACCTACATTGTATTAATTGAACTTTCATATTTATCCTTTCAGATTTGATCGGACGATGCAGGACATTGTCTACAAATTAGTTCCAAATCTACTTAAAAGTAAGTATACCGTTTTTACTAAGGATAGTTTCATAATGCTTCTGATTCTTACAGTAACGTTGAAATTGCCAACAGTGTTATAAATCAATTCGAGGCAGCACTTACAGCTGCTCTGGTTTTATCAGGCAGTCTGATTCCCGTTCTTGGAAAGCGCATCTCATCAGACATGAAGGAAAAAAAGGACACGGTACCCAAGAACTGGAATCAGACCGCCAAAAGCAGCCACTCGAAACTAACTGACGAAGCATCATCGGAGCAGTTGTAAGTACTTCCAGTAATTGATTTATAACATCACTAATGACTAAACTGAAAATATAAGGAAGCTTTATAAATATGGGAGGGATTCTGTTAAGGTATAACTTTTTTTAACTACCAGTATAGCTGATTGATTGCATGGTGTCCGTTTGATAAAAATGTTGCATTGTATGCAGGCCATGCAGTCAGTTTCTGATCTCTGGCATATTCCTTCTTATTGAAGTGCAAGGTTTGATTACAAATAATATGAATCATTAAAGTTTTAGTTTATTTCTATACTTTCTGATTAATCCTTGATGGTGGGGTTGTTCGAATTCAAGATTATTCCAAAGAATATCCTCTCTGAATGTTGCCAAAATTACACATCCTGCAAAATTAGTATTGTTCTCAGAAATCAACTTCAGGCAATCTTAGCAGCCATGTGCATCACTTCTTGAAATATGGGAACATGACAAGGACGCATTATCTTAATTCTGGACATGATTTCTGTATTCACTTCGATAGAATATTCAAATTGCCATGTATATAGTTGATTTCTTGAAAGTCCTAGCAGTCTTGTTATATAGGGAATTACCCTCTGCTCTGATGAAATATACATCACTCAAACTAATACATATTTCATGTGCCTGTAGTTGTATTCTAAAGGAAATTTGTCATCAGTTGGTGTGATCTTGATTGAAATCAAATTACATGTATAATCTGAACATGTGCATGTATGTGAAACCAAGGAATTGTGATGGGAAAGCGGAGGTTGAGGAAATCTCTTTGTTGTAAAAGGCATATCTGTTATAAGCTTCCTGGATGATACAGAACTGAGGACTAATGATAACATATTTTCAAGTGGTTAATCTTTGAAAGCCTCTATCTATACAAATTTGCTTCCTTTTAAGACAACAGGCTTGGTTCATTCAAATACAGTTCCAATTAATGACAAACAATTAATCGCTAGCATATTTGACCTGCATTGAATAAGCAAAAGCAAAAGGTTGAGGAAATCTCTTTGTTGTAAAATACCTAGACGTATCTGTTATAAGCTTCCTGGATGATACAGAACTGAGGACTAATGATAACATACTTTCAAGTGGTTAATCTTTTAAAGCCTCTGTCTATACAAATTTGCTTTCTTTTAACACAACATGATTGGTTCATTCACATACAGTTCCAATTAATGACAAACAATGAATTGCTAGAGTATTTGACCTGCTTTGAATTAGCTAAAGACAATTTGGTGATCAAGTCTCTTTGTGTATTTTCTTGACAGGAATATTATGTTTAGAACCAGAAGGGCGTTAATGAGCGTCATGAGCTACTACCCTTCTGGCTCCGAACAGACAATATTTTCACTTTTTTCTTAACACATAGATATGTAAATGTGAAATTTGAATTATAAACTTCAAACATTTGATCTGAAACTTTTTTTTTTTTTTTTTTCAATGACATTGTGATATTCTTTTGCTATTATTTTCAGGTGAGGAGAGGAGAGAAAAGGAGTTTTATGAATCGTTTGGTAAAACAGAACCTGAAGAAAAACAAGGTCAGTCATGTGGTATCAATCATTGTACAATAGGTTTCATTATTCATGCGTTTGTAACTTTGTATCAACCAAACTATTACATGTGTGACATCTCTGTTTGACAGTTTGTCTGTCTGTCTGTCTGTCTGTCTGTCTGTCTGTCTGTCTATCTGTCTGTCTTTCTGTCTGTCTCTTTCTCTAATTTTCTCTTTTATTCACTTCTGGTAGGTGCTCATTATGAAGTAAATGTAATTTACTCTGTCTGTATCTTTCTCTCACTCTCCAAGTTCTTCAGGCTGTGTTTCTCAGGTAGTAATTTTTCTTCAGCTTGATGAAATATATCAATACTTGTTTTAGCCAGAAGGGCATTAACTCATGAAATTTTAAACACAAAAGCCTGTCTGCATCAGCTCGAGTTTGCCAAATAAACCCGCTATTTTAACTATCCCGATCGCAAATTATCCAGCTAATTTGCGTCTTCATCAGCCCGCAGTTGCAATTAGCGGGATATTTGGTCGAGAAATTATCCTGAGAAATCTTGGTCTTGTTTACAAAATATCCCGCTATTTAGGACAGCGGGCTAATTTGCACCCGTTCGAGCTAGTTTGTGATGAGAGTATCGGTCTGGTGAAGACGCAATTTCGAGCTTCTGGATAATATCCCGAGTCTGAAAATAGCGGGTTATTTGGCAAACTCTAGCTGATGAAGACAGGCCTACAGAGTAAATGCCATTCTTGCTCCAAACAGATGATTTGATGTGTACAGTTTGCGATTAAATTATCGATACCCTTCCCATGTTAACCAAAAAAAAAATTAAGTATGTGAAAAATTGATTTGTCCCATTGTATGTTCCGTGAGAATGTGACATATTAAAAGCTCTAAAAGTATTCAACAAAGGCCCTAAATCAACCAGTCAACCTTTCATTCTTGAGTTATGAAAAAAAAGAAGAAAAAAAAACACCAAATTTATAAGGGGTATGAATGATGTAGTTGTTATCTGTACTATAATAGGAGCTGCATGTACATGTACATGCTCTGAAATATTGAAAAAAGTGCAACTGTAGAGTTAATATACAGTGTTATTTTTTCTCCTATAGGAAATACAATTTGTTTGTGTATGCAATGTAGCCTTTTGGGATTGTCATAGCAGTAAGGTGAACCCATTTTTTTCCACCTAAACTCTTGGATGTTGACCTTTACATAAAGCATCGTCTCAGCCAAACTCCTTGATCACACAAGCTCTCGCCAGACCCTTCCATGTACATGTGTATGTCACTGTATCCAGAATACAATCAGTATCATCCAAATCTGTGATGTTTGAGCGCAGACATCAGCCATAAGAGCGTTATCACAAGGTTCCATCTTTCAGTTGAGATTTGTACTGTGTCCCAGACGCTTGTTTGGGCTGATGACGGAAGACATCATGCCCCGGAAAATTGAACAAAGTGCGTTTATTTTTGGGGCGCTGAGAGGATTACAAATGCGGTTTGATGAAGAGATACCAATCACAATACTGATGAAAATCTAGACACATATGAGAGAGTGTGTTGTGTTCATACTAGAGCTGTGCAAATACAGAGCAGTACTGTATGTGTGGTTTCTAAAGACCAATTAAAGCCTGTAATAAAAAGAATATTGGAAGCTTGTGGTTTATCCTCATGATAGTCATTGCATGTAGACTATTTTTAGCTCAAGATGTGTTCCTAACCTTGCATTATTCTTGATGCCACAATTATAAGAGAGACTGTTTACATTTTTATTACTTGGGCGTTTGGGTTCATATATCGCTCATGTGATCATCACTATTAAAGGCAGGGTAAAAATTATCCCACGGAGTAAAATATGATGATGAAGGAATATTTTTTTTATTCAGCTTTTATGCTTGGGAGTGAATCCACTCTCAATTAAACGTACCCTCCCCGATGGTGAGACAAGCTAATTCTCACTTCAACATTTTATTTAATTGTTGATACTTCCAAGATTATTTAAATTAAGGTACATGTAGGCTTATATTATATTCACATTAGTGTATCCCTCCTTGCCCTTCTAATGTCTGATGAAGAAATATTCTATTCAGAGAATTTCTATTTCACAAGCCAAAATTTAAAGCGAAATCCATTAATCCAACCCTGATACCAATTGCTCTAGAGAAAAGCAGAAAAATCAGAGAAGTAGACTGGTGAAAGTTTGAATGAAATCGGGGAAAAAAGGGGAAAGTTATGAATTTTTGAAAGTTGTAATCACTATATGTATGGGCTCTTCAAATTAGCTGAATCGGTTATGTCTCTGTGATGTAATGGTGGACATCTTTCCCATTTGTTCCGACACACAAAATCACTAAAATTGCAATTTTTCCAAAATGTATGACTCAGGATGGTCTTTTCTCTATGGAGGACCTATAATATTATGCTGTTCATAATATATTTTGAGTAGTGCCCCGAGGGAGATTTTTTTACACGGCAAATGGGAGAGTTATTCGCGACTACATTTCAATCCATGGACCAGACTGCCAATTTGAGATTATCATAGACTTAGTGATCTCATATTTCAAACATTCATAACTTTGTTATCATTGGTCCAATTGATTTCAAGGTTTCGCCGTTCTGTTTATCTTAATTTTCTGCTTTCATACAAATGAAGTTACTACAAGGGTTGGATTGCCCTTTAAGTTGAATGTAGTCGTTTCAGCTATGCTGGGCCAGACAAGCCTCAGGCTCTGACTCTTTATTTTGCTATTAAAACACATTTCTTTAAATCATTGAGCTTAGCCTACGCTTGTCAGTCTTTGGCTGTGCCCAAACAGGAACACGTACAGTACAGGGCCTGTGTAGGGCATTCTCTGTAGTCTTACTCTTGAGACCATATCTGACATGATACAACTGACAAAGGTTTGTGTTTGCATTTTTGCAACTTACCCAGGCAGGCCTCAGGCAAGGCTTTAGCTTTAGCTTATATGCAAGCAACTTGTATGAGAGTGGGGCATCCAAAATATTTGATCGCATTTCATGAAACTGGTTGTCGACAATCGTCCAAAGTAGGCAGGTAGAACCAATGTACATTGTAGGTGTAAAACGATGTCACTTAAACCGAGTGAATGGATCCATCAGAGGATCAAATCTAAAGAAGCTTGAACTCAAAAGGGCTTAAGCCCCATCTGCGGAAGGAATGAATGCGAGATCACACCTTGGATGCAGCCTGGTGCATCGCGTAGAACGCACCGTGACAAGCCACTGACAACTCGTAGCATGTTCAGACTCTGGGAAATTGACACGAAGCTCATATTAAGAAAAATCGTATAGAAAATCATCGTATAGCAAAGGAGCGTTCAGACTAGAGAACAACATCGTAAGGAAAATGGTTCTGAAGAAGTTAGTTGGCATGACAGCTGGCCGGTCATCAGTGCATGCTCATGGTAAGCCTCGCGGCCCTCGCCCAGTTATACAATTTTCATATGATGCAACGTATGAACTAGAGCGAGACGTTGATTCTTTATCGAGTTTTATTTGTTATTCGTTTTAATAAGTTATGGTATACGGTGCTGATATACATGTATATACATGTAGCTGTGTGATGAAATCTGGTTGTCTGAACGCAACTTGTTAAGAGAGCTCGCTTGGCAAGGCAGTATCAGTTACTCTTAATTTAAGACATCAATCACTTGAGGGTTTATCTCTTATTGTACATGTACTTGTCCTGTTGTTGATGCCTACAGGATTGGGAAGATTGGGGGATTGAATCTGACTTTTAAGACCACACTTCTGTAAGGTTAATTTGAGGAGGCGGTAGGATTTGTTTTGGTGACGATCATGAACAAGTTCGTAGAAATCTGCAAGAATTGCAATAGAATCCGAAACAAGAAGGCATGTTGTTGCACTGAATTTATGGGAATTGATTAGTTCAGAAATAACATTTGATCAAGAGTTCAGTTATCATTACAAGACAGTATTAGGAAGTAAAGAGTAAAAATTGATCTGTTACTCTTATTTAAGACATCAATCACTGGACGGTTTATCTCTTGTTGTAGTCATTGTCGTTGATGCCTTCAGGCTTTGGGAGATCGGGATGGGGGTGGGGAAAGGTGAACCTGACTTTAAGACCATATTTCTGTAAGGTAATTTTAAGGAGGTAGTTTGATTTGTTTGAAGACTGTCATGAACAAGTAATAGAAATCTCAAAGTTGTTTGAAGATGGTAATAGGAATATTCAGGACAATTACAGAGCTATTAAGTGTCACGCATTATGCGTGATGTCACGCATCGGAGGGTCTGAAAACGGTGTCACGCATTATGCGTGATGTCACGCATCGGAGGGTCTGAAAACGATCTCACGCATGACGCGCGCTCACGATTTCGAAACGTACGCCATACGCTATACCCTCGCCCGCGCGCTCGTGCCGAGTCATGAAAATGTCACCCATAGCTGATCTTTGAACTTGGCATCTCTGCAATTATCACCTGTAACATACCATGGATTCAAAATCAATCCATTAAAAATTGTCTGCTGAAAGTCAGAAGGGCGTTGACTTATGTATTTCAAACAGAGTTAATACCTTTCTAGCTATCAACAGACAGTTTGAATTCGAAGAGCCCATACCTGTAGTGATTACAACTTTCAAAAAATTCATAATTTCTCATTTTTTGTCTGATTTCTATTCAAACTTTCACCAAACTACTTCTCTGATTTGTTTGCTTTCCTTTAGAGTAGTTTGTTCTCAAGGTTGAATTTCCCTTTAATTATTGATAGTTGCCATAATCCTGTTATGGTTAATAATATTATAGTCATACTTTCCTGTCTTTTAGCTGAAACAAGGGGACTGAGCAATTAACTTATCAATGATTTAAGGTGTCTATGGGATACACAGTTCATGTACAAAATATCCTTGTTTTCTGCACTGGGCCATTCATTTTTATATATGAATAATTCATAAATAGTAAATGTGTGTACATTATACCATCTTGGGTTGAATTTGAATCTTTGACATTTAGACATCTTCCCTACGAGTCTGATTTATGGGGAAGGGTTTCTGTTTATTTTTAGAATCTATCTTCTCGAGTACATCGCCTTTTCTTCCCTTCCTTAGTACCTAATCTTTTGTTCGCTTTTTTCCTGTTTGTATTTGTGTTTTCTTTGATTCATATGTTTGCTGTCTACATGTATGTATTCATGAAATAAAATATGCATAACAAGTACACACTTTCCTTTTTTTTACTTCCATTGTAAACTTTGTCTTTTCTCTTAAGTCAAATATATATCCAGTGCACAAGCCTTTTGATGGTCATTGTTAAAAAGAGATGATCTACGAAGCTCAGAATTAGCAGTTGCCAAGGTAGCTTTGGCCATCTCAAATATAATCCTGACAGTCAACTTAAACTCTTAAAGCGATACTGAATGATAAACTAACTGTTCTAGCGTACTGTTTATTGCACAGCGCCGTCTCTTGGTCAACTTGCCAACAGTGCGTAACCCAATACCTAATTTCCGCTTCGCAGACAGAGGACTCGATGCAAGAACTAGCAGTGCAGCAAGTTGCGGGACCATATTGCTACAGCTGACCTGAGATGGCACCAGAGGGGATTTTGCAGTAGTGTTTCTAGTACAGTGTGGCTTTAAAAGTCCCACTTTGCTTGCTTGCCTAGATTATATCACTTCAAATCACCATTCTCTATTTTGTATTCTCACCATACAGACGATCTACAAAACGACATCACCAAAGAAGGGGACGACGACAACCACCGGAACGACGAACAGGTCAAGATCGTCCTGGAGTGTTCCACCAACAAGCTCGGTCCACTCCGGAAAAAGTTCATCCGTATCTCTTCCCAGGCCACCATTAATCACATCAAGAAATTTGTTGCCAAGAAATTACAACTAGATAAATTTAATGAGGTGAGTATAATAGTATAGATATATCGATTGCTACGAGAAGCCTGGCTGTTTTATAGGCTCGCGGGCACCCGGGCGCGCCGAGGGGTCATGGCAGGATGCAACGTCCCTGCGAGCCAGTATAGAAACAGCCAGGCCTTGAATATTAAAGCAGTCAATATATCTCTTATATACCGAATTGGCTCAAAAATCTACCAAGAATTCTTACCTTATCCTTTTCTTGAGTAAAGAAAGATTGGTTAAAACATCACAGAAAATCTGAGACACTGTCTGTTAATCTTCGCTGGAAAGATTACTGAATGTTACAATCATTTGGGAATCGCAGACAAAAAGCACTGTATGGTATCCGCGCTCGCACAAAGAATATTTTAACACGTAAACCAATCAGGATCGCAGCAAAATTTTTCTATTTTCCCGGTACCCGGAATCTTGCAGGAATCTCACTCATGAACTATTGACCGTTACTGGCAATCTGGCATTGTTTGTTTCTTTACGGGAATGGCTAAAATCACAACTCCAATTTCGACCAATCAGATGGCTAGATTTCTAAAAAGAGGTATATAATAAAACCTAATTGTAGGAGTAGTCACATACCATTGGTAACGAGGATGATCAATAAAATTGTTCCATGTAGAAAATACAATGTACATGTACATGCGCTTTATAAGAGACGTTGTTATTATTATTATTATGTATCAGAGGAAATCATTGTTGGAGGCTCACGAAAGGTCAAATTGATGAGTGCTATACTTTTTCCACATAGACCGATTTAATGGCTGTCTTTATCATTGAGATGTGACTGGCCCATTGTAGTGACTATGATAGAATGAACATTAACGGATAAAGGGTTAATTGTTTATATTGGACAGCAGCACAGTTTGAATGCAAATAACTCTTCTGTGCTCTAACTAAAATCCTACAGTGATGTTTTGCATTGTACAGCAATTTTTTTGGCTACTTCAGTTGGGCTAAAAATTGTGTTCCATGCATTAGAAATTCTGTTTTTGTGTATTGTATTGAATTATGGTGAGAGTGAATATTGTAATCATCAGCATTGTTGGTTGAAGATAGTAGCATCAACAATCACATCCCTTAGGGTATAGTCTCTCTGACTGTCCTCATAGCCATTGCTCATAATTATTTGCTTGATGTTTATGATATTTTCTTTTCTCTGTTTTGTTTGTATTTGTTATCAGCTTGATATCCTATGCAATGAAGAAATCCTGGGCAAAGATCACACGTTAAAATTTGTCTGTGTAACAAGGTGGCGAGCAAGGGTAAGTAGACTTCTCTTTGATTTATAATGAATACTGTAGAGTTTGTGTTGGGGTACAAAGGAGGGCGGAGTAGGGAGGGGAGTATTGAGAGAAGGGGAAAGGGCGCAGAGAGAGAGAGAGAGAGGGGAGGGGGAGGCGAGGAGTACAGAGAGAAGGGTAAGGAGATTTCTCTTTTTATGATTAATACTGTAGAGTTTGTGTTGGGGTACACAGGGGAAGAGTAGGGAAGGGAGTATTGAGAAAGAGAGAGAGAGAGAGAGGGGGGCAAGGAGTACAGAGAGAAGGGTAAGTAGATGTCTCTTTTGATTTTGTGATCAATACTATTCAATTTGACTTTGAGGAATTGTGGGGGATACAAGTATAGAGAGGGGAGGGATGCAGGTATTGATAAAGGTGGGAGGGGTATAGAGAAGGGGGAAAGGGGATGAGAGGTAAAAAAGGAAGTTTAAAGGGAGAAGGAGGTAAAATTGAGTGAGATACCCCCAAAAAAAAAAAAAAAACAAAACAAAACAAAACAAAACAAAACAAAACAAAAAAACAAAAAAAAATAAAATAAAAAATAAAACACACACACAAGCTAATATCCACATTCCAGCAATCTTACCGATGAATTGGTTGCATAAATGCTATAATGAAAACTGTAAGAAACATCATTTTAATATGTTTTTTTAATGATTGAATTTGATCATCTTCATGAGTACAAGACCTGTAGAATAACTATGGTTCCAAAATGTTGATCAGTATTGAACTGCTACTTGTTTGTAGATAACTCATGGGGCCATGTTAAAGATCTTATTGTCTCTGGAGTTGTACATGTAGATGGAGATGGTGTCTTCCCCTTCCCCTTTTCTGGAAGTATTGTTAATAAATTTATGATCTATACTTCTACAAATATGGTTGATGCTAGATTGTACTTGTTGCAGGCTGGCTCACAAAGTGAAACGTAATGGGGACAATCTGTTGCACTTGTTTCTATAAATGGGTTCTTTATTGGTCCATCTTTATTCAAGTTAACAGTTTTATAAGGTCACGCCAAGAATGTCTGTTTCTGGGTCATGATTGAAGATGTGCTGTCCATTATTCATGGAAAGCTTTGTCTCTTTGGTATCTAGATTTTTTCAAGAGTGTGCGATAATGGACGAGGTATGACAATCTTTTAGGTCCGAAGTCAGTGGGGATGTAACGTTAGAGCTCGGCTTCCCAAGGCATGCACTTATGTGAATGATTTTGGAGTATAGTTACACTGTATTGAGATAGTGAGAGGAAGAGGCAGAGGGAGAAGGAGAGAGATAGAGGGAGTGTTTGAAAAATGGGCAGGGTTTAAAAAAATGAGCGCTGGATGAATATTGTAGGTGAAAGAGAGTTAGAGAGAGAGAGAGAGAGAGAGAGAGAGAAATAGAGAAATATGTACAATACATGTATGATGTTTGTAATCTATAAACTAATATTGTACATCTAAACCTTAGTAAAATCAGGAAATCAAAGCCCAAGTAAGTTTGGATGCAGAAGTCTATATTTGACAAAAAACCTGTCATCCTACCCTATCACTGACCCACATGAGTGAAATTCATACAACATTCTTCCTCTGCATTGCATGGCAAAATAGTTTCATAAACAACCGACATTCTCCCCTAGGAACAACATTTAGCTTAAGTCTTCCAGAACCATACACTACCAAAAGATATCAGCCACACTTTCAGGTCAAGTTCGAGTGGCTACAAAATCGCCTTGCCAAATTGCGGGAATACTTTAGTTGAGAACACCCAAGCCAAATGTTTTTGTTAGGCGAGCATATTTACCCGTTTTGGCCGGAGTAGGGTTTCCCGAAAGAGTATTCTCATGACCTCAGGGGCTGTGAGGCAAGTCAAGCAAGCTCAAGCGCTGAAGCCGGGTTTTAAAAGAAAACACGCCTGGATTGCACTCACTTACTCTCTTTACACTTCATTTGCTCTGGGTTACTAGGCCTAAATTAATCCTGATCAGTGTCAAAATTTGGGATTTAATATATTTATTAGTGTCATATGTGTTTCCTCTAGCAATCACTGGTATAAAGAGACCACCTTACTTTAAAGAACATATTTTGTGTTTTTCTTCAGTAGTGTTCCCATTGAAACCTTTATTGTTGAACTTTCATATAATGGGCACCTACCTGTAATGACCACATGTTTCCCTTTGGGAGCTGAATTCAGAGGTTTTGGCGCAAAGACTAGTAATTTCCTGTAAAATTTATTTCTTTTAAAGGTGTCCCCATTAAAACAGTTATTTAGGATCCTTTATTTAAATATTGAAAAGACCACTTTTCTCATTTCCCTTTTGCTGGCTTTGTTCATAGATTTTGTCATAATGGCTACCAGTAGTAGTTTAATGGCTTCTCCAACATTGAAGATGTTAGTTGAGTTCCATGAGACTGGGGAGGCAACGACCTACTTGATAGATGACACGTGAATTAATAATGATTAGAAAAGGGTGTGAGAAAGGATCGTACCATCTTCTTTCCATGTTCCCTTTATCTCTCTATTTTCTTTAAATCATTTCCTCTCTTTATCCTTCTTTTCCCTCTATGAATGTATAAAGTTAACATCTAAATCATTCATACCCCTTGAAAATTTGATGTGTTTGTGTTTTTCGTAACTCCAGAATAATGTTGACTGGTTAAAGAAGGGCCTTTGTTGAATACTATTAGATGTAAGCTTTAATATGATACATTCTCCAGAAAAGGTAATCAGGACAAATCAAGTTTTCAAATACTTAGAAAAATTACAAAACTTGGTAAGGGTATGAATAATTTAGCTGTTAACTGTAGATAGGAATACCTGCTGGTCTCTGAGTCTGCCTGTAAAGTGCAGCATGTCAGTTTCGCATCACCCAAAAGGTGAAACTTGCGTCTAACTTGCATTTCTACCTTGAGGTTTTAGACCGATAGTGTTTCAGTCCTTTCAGATAGTTGGTTGTTATGCATGGTGGCTGGTTGTCAATTTCTTGCAGTAACCCTCTTTTCTAAATTCATTTATTAGGCTCATTTACGGGTACACAGCCCAAACACCAATTTGAAAAATCATCAATTTTTTTGGACTGCCATTTTATACACTACTGGAAAAAAAACATTAAAAACCAACGATGTTTGCTCATTCCAAGTTTTGGGGTGAGTAGTGCCCATGCGCCACTTGTTGCTGTCCTGTATGCGTTAGTATGGAAGCAATAAGAGTCGCGTGAGCAAAAACCGTAATCATACCGAAGTTTGCATTTACATTGCAAAAATCTGTGAATTTTTGGCAGGCGTTTAAACAAAAAACAATTTTTCAATTTCAATTTTTTTTTTCTTTCTTCTTTTTCTTTCTATGTCGTGTTTGCTGGTACCGACGATAAACATTATCCTTGTTTCAAAACCAATTAATTAGGTGATTCTGAATGTATATTCAATAGAACGGTTTACAATACAATGCCTATCTGGCTTTTAACAGATATATTCAAACTTAAATAAAAATATCGAAAATAATAGTGATATTCGTTTGTCTCGCAATGTGGTCAATAAGGAATCTAAAAGATCTCGACGTTTTGTGCGCCGCTGCAACACTTCGTCGATCGAATTATTGACCGTCGCGCCGGAGTATAAAACACCCTTGCTTACATTAGTTTTTATCACCCGACGAAGTGTTGCAGCGGCGCACGAAACGTCGAGATCTTTTAGATTCCTTATTGACCACATTGCGAGACAAACGAATATCACTAGCGATATTATTTTCGATATTACATCCGCAATGAGTAATATATTTAGCATTGAATAAAAATGGCTATAATTCTGCATAGCAACCCTCTAGTTTTTGTTAGAGTTTTATTTAATTTTTGTTCATTTGCCTGAGTTAAGGCATTAAAGGTAAAGACCTGTTTTGGAAACACCCCTCTCTCAAAAAATGAAATGGAAGCTCTCATTACCAATCATGTGAAAGAATATGTTTTGACTAATACATGATGATACAAATTTTGCCGGGAAACCGCCTACTAATTGATATAGACCCCCTATTTGGTAAATTATTATATCTGTATCTTTATCTTTAATTATCATGTATCAAGTACTTAGGAAGAAAGGGTCCCTGGGTTGCTCATTAGATTACGGTAGAAGTAATTTGCTTACTTTCTTGGCAATAAGGACAAGAAGCAAAAAGAAGAAAGAAGAAATGATGATGAAGCTTGTTAATTGTTGACCGAGAAGAGGTCAGACATGCCTCAAACAAGCTTTTGTGTGTGTAAATACAGTCAAACCTGCTTTAGTGACCACCTGTCTACAAAGACCACCTGTCTACAAAGACCACATTTTTTGTTTCCCTTGAAAATGGTTTCTCACAGAAACATGTACTAAAGGAACCTGTCTACAAAGACCACCTGTCTACAAAGACCACTTTTTGTGTTTCCCTTGGGCGGTCGCTATAGACAGGTTTGACTGTAGTAGCATTTGTCCAGATACCATGCATCAGATCTAAATACATGAACATAATGACGAGAGATGAGAACAGCCTATTATACAGTTTATACATATTGTCCTTGTTTCAAAACCAATTAATTAGATGATTCCGAACATTTATTCAATAAACCCGTATTCAATATCCTAAGTGAGTTTTCAAGGTGGAGGTGCTGAGACGAGACTTAGGAGGCATATAGTTGTCAAAGAGGGGAGCTATCCGGGTCGTCAACGATCGTGGTCGCGCGAGGGAAGACAAGTGACTGATGTAATAGTATCTCAGAACCCCATTGCTCCAGTTAGCACCCAGGGGCGCACCTCTATTGGGGGTGTCAGTGGGGGAAGCTACATGTACATGTGTAGGCTGTTGCCCAGACCTCGTGTTAGTTGGACAGTTAGACTGATGTCCGATGTGTGAAGATATCCCAATTTTTCCCATTTCTCTGATTTCTCCTAATGTGACATCTGCGATTCATGTTACCCGCAAATAAGAGTCAAAGTCAGCAATGTTTTTTTAAATATCCCATTTGAGTAATTCCCATGGAGCCGAGTAGCGCAACTCTAACATCACCGCTAGTCAGTAGCCCATCAAATCAAATTTGATTTGAGGGGAAAAAAGCTAGGAATGCTCGAAAGGGGTAACTCGATACGGAGTTGTAAAATTTGTTCTCTCTCGCGAGTTCTTCTTACGAAAATGGCATTATTCATTATTCTAATATTTGTGAAATTAAAGAATCGGTCGGTGTTCCCCTCGTCGAAATATGAAACCGTATTGCTGCTCAGGGTATGTTGAAATCTAATTATGAATTATATCTACGATGCTGACCTCCGTTGAATTAGAGAATGCAGGTCATGTGAGTCAGGTTGAGATTAGGAGTTTGAAGGTAATTTGGCCCCAGCGTGTTGATAGAAACCATTTAAAATCAGTCTCGTTTGCTTATCATGCTGTAAATTAATTGTTCAGACGAGCAAAAATGAAAATGAAATTATGAAAATGTGCCAAAAATCACATTTATGTATACGGTAGTGTAGTTGAATTACTACACAGCTATATCAGTGCAGAACTTTCAATTCTAATGAGGAATAAATGCATTCATGAATTCGTGCAATGTAAACTTTTACAATGTACTAATAAAGCAAATGTAAACGGCTATTAGAAACCAGAAAATACATGTAGCGGAAAATGGATAACAAAATGTTATTTCCTGAAACTACACATACATGTAAAATTTGTAAATATTATTATGGCCTCATAAACCGGATTTTATCTGGTTCTGTGCTTTATCTGCAATACATACATATTCTCCTTTTGGGATAGATATTAAATTCAGTGTAGACTGGTCGGATAAAAATTGCACTGTCAATTTATAAATGTCGTAAAAATTCAAAGACTGCCTGTAAGATATGACTTTTTAGGAACCGTTGGCTTTATTAAAAAGTGGGAGTGAACTGTTACGTTTCCTGATTAAATATACCGGTATGCAAACACAGCATTGGAAGGCACAGCAGGCATGGAGAGAAAGATAGGGAGACGAGGGGAGGGGGAGAGAGAAATAGAGAAATGGGGGTAGAGAGAGAGAAGGAGAAAAGGAGAGAGAGAGAGAGGAGAAAAGGAGAAGGAGATAGAGAGAGTTAGTGAGAGAGAGAGAGAGAAGGTTTGCAAGAGTAGCAAGCAGTGAATTGAATGAAACAATGAAGAAGAGATATTGAGATAGAATCACATACAGTTTGATTAACAAAGGAAGAGGAGAGAATGATGGGAACTCAACTTGATTGAAAAGAGTAGAAAAGGGTCGAGTTGCAAAGAGATGAGAGTGATAGAGTGAGAAGAGAGATGGAGTGAAAGAAAGAGAGACAGGGAAGAAGGAAAGAGAAACAGGGAGAATAAAAGAAACAGAGAGAGAGAGGGACACACACACACACACACACACATACTGTACAATACAACAAAATAAAATATCAGAAATGAAGCATCTCAAAGATTCAAAGGAATGAAAATTTTAAAAGAAATTCAGGAATCGAAAAAGAAAATTGAAATGAATAACTCCCTCAGTGAGCTCAAGAGAGAAAAAATACTCTGCTTGCCAACCGCAATCTGGAGCAAAAATGAATACATTAGCAGTCCTATCGTGGTGTGAATACATGTAATAGCAGTCTGGTCTTCTGTATGTTACATGTTATACCAGATTGGCAGAATTGGGCCCATTAACATTCAAAACTAAACCGGTTTACCATTGCAGATACCTGTTTCAGTTCACACACGGTACATTTGGCTTTCCTACATGTGTGAATATAATAGCAGTCTTGTTTTTCTGTACTTGTGAATATATTAAGAACATATCAGATTGGCAGACCCATTCACATTTTACAAAATCTTGAGGAAATAAAATTGAGAAATAAAAGTAAGTGTGGACACAGCCAACTTTTTTACTTTTCAAGATACACATAGTATGACTGCCATGAATATGGATAAATGCTATCGTCCATTAGCTTTGATTTCCCTCCAACGTCTGATTTAGTCATCATAATAGCTCTGACCCAGATGGATCCTTTCTGCAAATTCTATTATGGGCATTTTCCGTTCAACATGTAATATTCATATGAAAGGAGACCCCACCTCCCTCCAATATGAAATCTTAAAGCAACTGTATAAAGCTGGAGATGCCTTTGATAGTTTCCATGAAAGAATTTATAAGAGGTGTTTTGTCAGGGGTTGGGGGGGGGATGTCATGAAATATGCAGATATTGAAGTGTTAATTTCAGTGAAATTTTCAATTCAGTGATTTACTTGAGAGTGCAGAGTTCATATGATATAATTGTACATGACTTTCTATTTAATTACTTTTGTAAAAGACGTGAATATTACTTCAGTAATAACGGAAAAGGAATGTTTTACACATCATTAAACATTTGTGGGAATGGAGACAGTGTGAATACTAAATTTACATGTATTACCTTTGGAAACAATGATATAAAGAATGGATTATTTTGTCAGTTCAGAGCCAGTGGCGCGTTCGTTAACTCACAAAGTTCATGAGTATACGCCCATTTCTGGCTCCAAACAAACGTTTTGTAGTAATGTCTTCTCATCCTTCTCCCATCTTTTCTCACTTTCATGTGTACAGAGTTTCCCATTGATGCTGCAGTACAGATCAAGACAAGAGCTATGACAGCAAGCCGCCGTCTTTCCCAAAGACAAGACTCTATTGCTGCAAGAACTAGACCACCTTTGGAACGGAAAGACAAGTGTATTATCGACTTCTTTCAAATTAGGACGACATACATGATGGACCATCTTGAAAGGATAAACGATTACTATTTTTATGAGATCTTATACCCTGAGAAAACAACTATTAAAGAGCCGAAAACCTGCCATCTTGTGTGTATATGTATATATGAATATATAAATTGGATTACGGAAAGTGTAGGAGACAGTCGTGCTCCAACTGTTGGTTGTCGGACATCGAGACCTCATGTGTTTTATATGTGATTATCATGTTGCTTCCCCGAAACTAGCGATTCCTCTTCCCCTTGCTGACTGCATGTTGATAAAAAAAGAGCAAGATCCATGAAGCTGTGTGACCAATGTGTGTTTCTGTGTCAGGAAAGTCATGCAGCCTGTACTTGAGATCCTGTCCTGCAACTTGTATTTGAATCCTGTATAAACTGCAACAGAGTTTGTCCAATGTCCAGCAGCTACCGCTTCAGTGTCTCTCATCCCATCGCTCATCAGATGTTGGAGTATCACAACCAGTTTAAACTATTTTTCTTGTTTTATTTATTTTTTCTCCATGTGCTAGAAATTAAATGAATTCTTACAACCAGTTTAGAGAACAAATAACATCGGTTTACAGTGGTCCAACTTCTCCCTATAATCGCAGTGCAGTCTTTGATGCTCGGTTCCTTCACACAATAATGATGAAGGGATTGTTGCTCTGTAGAATGCATTGCTTTGCCAACAGGCTACAAGATCTATCATCAAGTTCTTCATACATCCTCAAGAATAAAATGTTCCCATGAGTTTCTACACTACTTGTGCAAGATTGCAGGAGAAACAACACAATCTTGCCACCTTGCTACAATCTGTGGATGAATCTTTACAAATGGATTCAGGAGTGGACAAAGAAAGATTTCCAGAGACCACTTCTCAGACAACCTGCTGTTCTTTCTGAACAATTCCTGTTTCTGATGCTGCAACATAGTGATAGGTTCTTATATTTTTCATCCACCTCAGATTTTGTAAGTAGAGTTGTAAAGAAATCTGGTTGAGACAGTGCTTAGAGCTGGTGATGCATATAACAGACAGACTTTAAACTCAAACCAGGATCTTAATGCATAAAGCTTGCAATCACTTGCAACTTCCTGAGATCGATGGCACATCATTCTTTAACCTTTTTATCTTTGGTGAAAACCTGTTTCTGATAGAATTACATTTAAATGAAAGTCATCTCAAGATTATCTTACATCTGTAAGTTTTCCACACTGTTGCCAATTGGTATGTTCTAAAGTTGTTGGTTGCCTTATGTTGATAAATAGAATCAAGTACACCTAGGTATCACAAATTTATCCATGTATTGCATCTATTGCATCTGTGACCTCTGTTAGATGTCAACAAAATTCACTCTACCTTATAGACACTTTACATCTTTTAGCACATGAACAACCACTAGCCCAAAACTTCATAAAAGCCTTGCTCTTTTTTTAGTGAAGGGATTCTCGTTGTTGTCAAAATGACTGGAAATGTAAACAATATTTCATATGCTATTTTTTCTTGACTAGCTAAATAATGTTGGACTTAAATCAAAGTCTTTACAATCCATACTCAGTATTAGATTACCATGCTTGCTTTGAACTGCTATAGATGGTCAGAACCAGTTGAAACCCATTGAAACCTGTTTGAACTGGTTCAGACTTGTTTTAAGCAGATCCACCCATCCTCCTTCCAAATGCTAGCTCACTGCCACTTTGTTAGCAATATGCTTGTAGACGTCCATCTTTATTGTGAAGTTCAACGGTAAAAGCATCAATGTACACAAGTATTTTCAATCTCCCTAAAGAATTTGTACTAAGGAGTATTTTGAATATGCCTATTGATTTTTGTAAATTGTCATCTTCCAGAAGTTCATGTAACTGGACTTCTCTAAAGCTATTTTTTAATGGCTAACTGGTACAATAGTGTGATATTTAAAGGGCTTTTGCATAATGATATTAAAAAAAGCGAATGAAGATGATAATAATGATAATAATAATCATGAAGGAAGAAACTCTCAATTAACATTTAATTTAGCTACAATAATTTGAATGGATATTTGTCATGCTTTTCGGGCTGATAAACATGCCATTTTATTATGATTTTGGGGATTAGTTTAAAGTAAATCCCTCAAGCTTTTATATTGTCAAAGATACTTCCTCCCAAAGGCATATTTATTTTAAAGAAATATTGTGTATGATTTAGTTTGAAGGATGTATACATTACATATACCGCCCACAAATTGCTTCTCTATCCCTCTTGAATATCCGCTTCCTCATAAATGCAGAATTGCTCAAGTGTCGTATTTATATCGAAGACTTCCGATGGAATAGGGAAGTTTATGGGAATATCTCTTTCAATCTTCAACATTTAATAGAAGGCATAATATTTCAGTTTAAAAATTCGTTGTGAATTCTATTCATTTTGATTCTTTGGACAGCAGTCCATATCTTGGAGTTTGACCTTTGACCTACAACATACTCGTGCTAATATCTCAGGAGAGTCTATAAACCTTTGTATGTCAATGCTCTGTAAACCTTAGAGGAATGCTTGAATTTTGTATAAAAATACATATTTTCTAATTGTCAATTTTTATGAAACTTTCCTGCAGCAGCTTTCCTTGCACATACACATGCCATTACCGTTCCCGAAACCATCTGATGACAATTTGCACCGCTATAATTTTTTCAAGTCCCCATTGTGACTTGTAGCCTGTTTTTGTATCGTTTTCTACCAGACATTGTACATGTACATGTATATGTAGCCTCTGTGAAAAGATGAAAAAAATATTTTATTAATATTTTTTTTTTTAAATAAATTTTGAGGTGGAATATGATGAGAAAGTCTCATCACGATTTCCATAAGATATTTGCCATCAAAAGTTTGTCAATGTATATCATATTTTTAAAAAAGGTGTAAACTTTGCCCATGTCCTCAATTAATTTGTCTGTTAACATACTCTGCAATCTGTCGCAATGACCACCTGTGTATACTGGCCACCTCTAGTTGATGCACATTAGAACCTGTTCAGAAAGGTCAAGTGCAACCACTCTTTCTCTATCATTTGTTAATGGCCTTAACAGACAAGTTGCATTTTACATGTTCTCTCTAGGCGCATTTATACTGTCAAATACATCATTTTGAAAAATCGCGATGTTTCGTGCACCCGTTTACACTTGTGCCGAAACATCATCGACTGAGCTGCTCAGCGATGTTTTGGCGTGTTTTGGTTGGTAATGCGCATGCGCGGTCTTCCCAATTAATGTAAAATGCTCGATCATAGAGCGAGTCCAGCACAAACCAGTCATGCACGTAGTACGGTACGTGTGACTACATGGACTACATGTTACCGCACGTACCCCTATAGATGGGACTACATTTACGCTTCCGTGAATGTTTCGCCATGGGTTTGTTGATGACATTGCCTTCGATTTATTCCCGAAACAACCGTGGGATATAGAATTATGAGAAGATATTCGGAAGAGAGCTTTGTTTTCCTTTGATTTATCACGTACGAAAGTATCGATCTGGTGTAATGACGGAAAATATGAAAAAGACTGAAATATTTTCAGATAAAATAATACAAAAAGATTGCGCTTCGTTTCGCTCAGTTTTCGCATATTAAAACAGGGTTTGAGAACTATTTGCAACATTTATGAGTTAGAACAAATCTTCTTCTTCCATTTGACATTTTAATCATTTCATTTGGTGGTTTCTAAAGCGAGATTTTACAGTTTAGCTGAAACTCTTTCGTAGCGGTTCAGCGTAAACAAGTTGTTTACTTTATGCAACTAAGACTTCAAGGACGAAAGCTACCCACGCTCCTAAAGTCACGTGACCTAAAATCGCGATTTTACAAGTGCGAGCGTTTATACTTGCGAAACACGCCAAATTATGCCAAAAGATGCCAAAACATCACACTTCGTTTTGGAATGTTTCGGACTTGGCATTTTCGCCGGTAAAGCGTAGTTGCCTTGGTAACATCACTGAAACATCGCGGTCAGGCTCCGGTTTGGCATTTTTTTGGCGTGTTTGGATGACAGTATAAATGCCCCTTCTATAACAAACTGTAAAATCATGTGTCATAATTTTTGTTAGAAAACAAATTGTATTTGGAAGGAAGTTGTATTTGAAGGAAGTATTGAAAAGGAAATCATGTTGAAATAGAATGCTGAGATTTGACAAATCATCGATGTTGTGAAACTGTACAGAGTACATACATGTATTATGTATTTATCATTATTGACTTATATGTAATGTACATGTTTGTATGTATATCTTGAGAGAGAATAGCACTGGTAATTGCGCAATCGAAAGGCAATTGAATATATATTGTATGGTCGTGTAATATATGACGGACATAGTTTATGAATTGGTGAATTTGTCGTGGAACATATGGAAATGTACTGGGATGGGTTCTGACATGTTGTGTCTCGTGAATGGTATAGTGTTTGAAGAAGAAAAAAAGCTGAGTGAAATTTTCGTGGATTACTTACTGTACAGCATTGAGATGAACAAAATTGCATACTGTCCACATGCTTGATGAGTAAAAAAAATTATATAAATGTGAAATGAGAAGGAAGGAAGATTGTATCTGTTTGTCTATCTGTCTTTCTATCTGTCTTTCTATCTGTCTATCTTTCCATTTTGTCTGCCTATATACCTATAAATCTGTCCGTCTGTCTATCTATTTATTTTTTTCTCTGTGTTTCTCTTTCTTTCCATCTATACTCCATATATATTTTCTGTCTAATTTATGTATCTGTCTATCTATTTGTCAATATTTTTTTCTCTCTGTCTCTCTTTCTTTTAATCTTTACTCCATATATACTATATAAATTGATATTTTCTATCTATCTATCTATCTACCTATCCATCCATTAATTTATCTGTCTGTCAATCAATCCATCAATCTATTCTCTGTATCTTCTATCCACTACTCCTCAACCTACCTGTCTGCCTTTCTTCGCATCTATCGATTTAGTATCTATGTCTCTGTCTTCTATCGAGCTATCAATCTGTCTATCCTCAGGCATCTGTCTCATCTTCCTGACTAATATTTGTAATCTTTCTAATATCTATTTATCATTCTATGTATAATATATCTATTCATCTATGAACTGATCTCTCAATCACCCTTTCAGAATACAAGTTGATGAATTTTTATTTGAAATTGGAGAAAGATAGCAATGTCAGAACAGGGAAGAAAAAGAATCTTGATCATGAAAGTCAAAATGAAAATGTTGGCTGCATGGATTGAGCTCAATTTTGTCCATCTCGATCAGTGACAGTGTAATTGAAAATGAAACAGTATATATATACATACATGTGTGTAGCTATATGAGCCATTCTCAGACAAAGGGTACAAGTTTGTTAGTATTGATATGTGAATATCTCATTGTCTGCAGAAAGAAGACAAGGTTGTGTGGTCACTGTGATGTCATTGAAGTATAGAAGATCGTAAGTACATGTACATGGATTACATGAAGAAAAAAAGGAATAACTATAAGTTTTATAATCATGAGATCTTGGAAGGAGTAGTAAAGCCATTCAGTGCATTACATGTACAGTTAACAACTAAATTATTCATACCCTTACCAAGTTAAAAAATTGATTTGTCCCAATATATGTTTCTTAAGAATGTGACATTAAAGCTTACATCTAAAACTATACCACAAAGGCCCTAATTCAACCAGTCCACCTTTCATTCTTGAGTAACAAAACAAAAAAAATGGTATGGATAATTTATTGGTTACTGTATATCTATATGTATAATGACTTGCAGAAAGGCACAGGTGTAGAATAGAGCTTACTGCTTTCTGAGTTACGTAAAAACACAAAAGATGTCAAATTTACATGGGGGTTTGAATAATTTAGTTGTTCACTGTATAATTGAGATGCAGAAAGGCATGGGTGTAAATAGAGCCTACTGCTTTCTGGCGCTTACCATACCATCTGCTGAGTGCCAGAAGGATGCAAGCTCTGTGTAAATTGGTAATGTCTGTTTGGAGCTACAGAGTTGTACACTCCTATACTGTAACACAGAGTTAATGCCCTTCTGGCTCCTAACACAAGACCATGTGAGTAGAGACTTCTTTCTGGCTCTCGGCAGGTGATACGAAACCCATTCAATCACCGGGAGGATCGTCTCCACTTTCTGAACAATCGAAGAACATGTCATGACTGACGGTGCGTTCGCATCATAGCACCGCAATGTCATTAGTCAATCAATTAGAGGGGGAGGTGTCAGTTCTGTCCATGTAATTGATACAGACTACCATGTATCAGATGCACATCACATCTTCAATAATACATGTATCAGGTTTTATTTGCTTGGAAACTGCAGCACATGCTTCTATGTGGCTCACTTCAAGTGTATGATATGGTGATGAATCAAATCCTTCATTTTGAGTGGTCTTTGTGGGGCTTGACTTGTTACACACGTCAAATGTGCATAGGTGATCATGGATGATCATGCTTTGTTTTGAATTAGTACAATAACACATGCATTTCACTCTCATTTTCCTGCAAGTACAGCTCAGTCAGTTGAGCTGAACTATTCCATTAATGTGTGAGTGAGTATCATGGGCAGCACAGACCATTTTGTGTGTGTAGAATTCCCAGCTGTGGCTTATGAAGTTCAAACAATTCAGTACATCAATCGGACGATGTCCAGATTCCCAGCGGACGTGGCTTACTTCCTAAAAGATACAACAGCTGATGCCTCCTGAGCATGGTTTTGAATGATGTATGGCCTATCAGAAACCTCTGTCTTGAATATTGGTCATTCTAGTTTTTTAGAACTAGCTTATCGAGTGGCCATCTTGAAATCTTGAAGAGTATTGTGTTTTGTGGACAATAGATCATTATGAACTTGAAAAGTAAGTTGTCAAATAACAAGATTAATTTTACTTGGCCTGGCACTCAACATTTCATATTTTACTCTTTCACTGAATCTTCACCAACTCATTTTATGTAACATCAGATCTGAAAGATATAGGTTACATAAGGCAAGCCATCCTGAGCATTTCCTCTTGCATGCTTGTTTGTAATGTGATAAGTAATTGTTAGAACAAATGAAAGTGATCTGTACACACATGAGAACACTTGTTGCAGTAAGGCGGATATTATTACATTCGATGTTGTACTTAAATCTGTTCGGCAATCTTTTGACAGTGGTGCTAAAACTTTCCTTGCTCTCAGTTTATTACGTATGTACACTCGTATTGTCATTACGCATGATTTATTTTAATGTTTGTACATCAATGGGGCACCAAGGCTCTGCTCTGTACAACAAATGTATTTTGTATTTCATTTCCACACACACACTGTATGTCAGTCTATCATTCACTCATTTCTCATGATTTTTGTAATAAAGCTTACTCTCTTTTCTTTCTTCTCTCATTTGTGGATATAGGGTAGGGGTGTATGCTAAAAAATGTGCCCCCCCATTGTGCCTGTGCCCCTCCCCCATTGTACCTGTCCCCCTTTCACATTTCAGATGCAAAAAGGCACTTGAAAATGTGACAACTTTCATTTTCTCATTTAAAAAAGAAGTTGTATAGCTTGTCAGAGATTTTTCAGAATTGTGCCCCTCCCCCTTTTGACAGAATCCTCGATCCACCCCTATTCACACTGACTTTACGTACTTGACTATGAAGTGAAAGTTCTATGCTGCATTTTTAACAATGGACAGAATGTGTATCAATGCCTTGCATCATGACTATAAGGGAATGTACAATGTATTTATGTGAAAGGAAGAGGCGCGGTACTTGTATGGCCTGTAACGTCATTATTAGTGGTGAAATTTCATTTAAGATGACAAATTAGGAATTTTATTTCATTGATTGTATATCAATAGTTTGTTTGGATCCTGCTTTGTTTGTCTATTTCGTTCTGTTATTTTGTCCCAACTACTAATTCTTGTTTAAATTCATTGTTTCAGATAAGGCAGAATTTTTTTTTTAAATGTATTGAAAAATACATTAAAATATAGTGGGTTCATACTTCAGTGACGAAAATTGAAGGGTTAGTAATTGAAATAAAGTAGATGTACTTGATAAATGAAAAGCTTAAGGGGACTTTTCACAGAATTGATATTATCAATTTTATTGAAGGATTTTTAGTATATAATATATTGATAGTATTTGATGCATTTTGTAATGCATTTTACGTAGACGAATCTTAGACCCACCAAAATGAATTTATTGTATTTCTATTAAATCATGAGATAAAAGAATTTTCTATTTCTTGATGAACTGGAGTGGAATTGCGTTTCTCTCATTTATCTTACAATGTTTTATGAAGTCATCCATGGAATATGTATGAACTGGAATTTGTATTGTGCTAATATTGCTCATTTTGTAATATTGTATGCCGAGAGCTAGAAGGGTGTCAACTCGAACCATTTTGCAGATTTAAACCCCTTTCTGGCTCTCAGCCAATCATGTATTGATAGTTTGATACTACTCATATTGTCTTGGAATATCGAGGAGATGAATTTTGTGAAATGATTTTTATCACCGTTTGGCTAAAAAGTGATGGTTCACAATTATTTTTGTTTCATTTTCCAATGAAATGATTTGTTTTTGGTCAGTGTCATACAGTATGGGATATTGTTTCATTTGTTGACAATGTCGTTTATGTGCATGGAGGAGTTGTAGGAGATGATAATAATGCAAATAATAAACAGTAAAAAAACACTTATGGAATATAGTCTTGGCATATTTTATTCTTGGTATGTACATTCAGTATTTTGTGATCATGTGAGATGGCATTTAGGCAATTGGAGAAAAGTACATGTGAAGAGTTTAATTCCATAAGGAGCTAAATCCACTCTTGTAACTTCAGAGAAAAAGAAGGATTTGTTTACCAGATTTTGTACATGCGTCTATGGAAAAGTGATATTAGAAGGTGCATTTTTTCATAATTGCTCCCAAATTTAGGTAAAGACGGATACTTAAGTAAACAATATTCTGATATCAATAACTCAATTTTCATCAAAAGTGGATTTAGCTCCTTTTGGAATTAAACTCTTCATATACTGTAAATGAGAATTCCAGGTATACAGAAGGAATGAATTGAAGACGGTATCGATTGAGAGAGGGCAAGAAGGGAATCAGAATAAAGAAGAGGTCTGAATGGCAGCTGAAAGTGAGTAGGTTTGTGTGGGAGAGAGCAAGAGAGATTTTAATGTTGTATTTTGGGGTGGGGGGCATTCAAGGAGTAGTAGTGTTTGCAGTATATAATACATGGACCCAAATGTATCTAATGGCTGGTTTAGTGCACCAATACACATTATAATTTTATGTTAAAGATAATATGTCCCTTTTGCAGCCAACATCGAATTCTGTAGAACTTTGCAGGAATTATGAATATGTCATGTATGTCCTATCTGTGAAATTTAAACGTAAGCAGTGTCCTAATATTCAAATTATGTAAGGAAACCTGTTTACTTACTAGACTTCACTGCCAGACATTATTGAGTGACTGACTGGCTTTTTTCATCTTTGGCAATAACATACATAAAATGAGCTGTAAAGGGTACATGAGCATTTGTCTACATCAATAACCCACTTCTTGTAATGGCCAAAATTAAACTGATTGAATCTTTGTGCAGCATAAAACGTACGACCATTCGGTACAATGGTCTGAAAAATCAAGACTATTACTTACTGGCTCTATAGCGCCCAAGTCGATTCGCCAACTAATAGTCATTATTTTCCCACTTAAAGACATTTTCAAGCCCACTTTTTTTAGGGAAGTTCTAAATTAGTATTGTCTTTCAAATGCTGTTGGAATTGAACCATTTCATTTTTTGGCCTGCAAATAGAACATAGTACCTTTAAAGACACGTAGAAGTCAGCTCTCATGGGGAATTCGACACCGTTCGGGTGTTTACCCAGTAACAGGTGTTGTCAATCACCAGGGTTAGCCTTCAGTTTTATGACCATTCGACCTTATGTAATGCTTTGCTTTTCCCTCACCCGATCCAAGCTGGGTCTGAAGCTAGACTCTCCGAGAGATTAGGGGGTAATTCTTGACTGGCCTACGGGTTTGCTGTGTGCAGATTTGTACTCCCATTAATGTTATTTCCACCAAGTCTGGTGTCAGCGAATTATGGCCTTCTGCACATGGAAACTGACGATCCACTCACTTTAAAACTGCTTCTTTATATCCTCTACTTCTCTCTCAAAATAATTAATCAAGAGGCAACAGTATATTAATATAATGAACTGGTAAGTTTATTCATGAACTTAGTGGGTTTATTATTCTTGGGAAGGTATTTACAGATTAAGTGCAAGAAATCCCCCAAGTTTGGAAAGGAATTTTTTCTTTCTTCTGACGTACAGGGTTTTAATTTTGTTAATACTTTCCTGAGGTAATTGAAGGACTCCATATATCAGTAATTTTTGTACATAACATGCACTAGATATTCTGTATTTGGTGACAAATATTGATCACAAAAATAGCCAATATTGATAACATGCATGCATCTATACTCTGTGCATGATTAGAGCTAAAATAAACCAAAAAGTAAAGATAAAAGGAACAATTATTTACCATTATGAGGATATATTCCACAATGAATAAAATGCCATTATCTACATGTATTTACATCTGGATACCATTTTTTCTGATTTTTTTTTTTTTTTGCCACAAAATATTTCATCTAATTACATAATCAGAAAATTTGTCAATTAAAAAAAAAAGACATGATAAGAAGAACATTATGTATCAAGAAAAATTGCTCGTTTAACCTTATGATTTTTTCTTCTGAAATGGAGACATATGTATAGAGTAATATTAGGCTGATCAAAAATATGTCGCAATGACTTTGAATTTCAATGTTGTTTGAAAAGGATTTTCTCACCATGCCCATGGAAAACAAACAGAATTGAAATTAACATGATTTATGAGGCAACTTTTGTTGTGATTTCTTAACACGAAATTGAATTATTCAACAAGTCCATATAGCAGCACATATCAAGATCTATGAAAAATTTATTTTGAAATAAATTGTGAAATTGTGAAAACATCTGCCCAAAAGAGGACAAGGCATACCAAAAGTTGAGTTCAATCATCGAAATCAAAACTGCCGAAAAATAAGAATGAACTACAAAAAAGAGAAAACTTGTACTATAGACATAAAATACATAAAAGCTTTAAGATTAATTATACAAAAATTGAATGATGACATGGAGCCTTTATTCTGGAAGACTCTTCTTCTTCTTCTTCTTTTTGACTACCGTCTCTGTCACTTCTTCTTCCGGTTCTACATGCCCATTCGACTCCTCTCCCCCAAGGCTCTTCTTCTTTTTCTTCTTCTTCTTTGGCGTATCTTCCACTTCTTCCTCTTCCTCTGCTTGCTCCTTCTTCTTTTTCTTCTTCTTCTTGGGTGTTTCTGTCTCCATCTCCTCGGGTTCAGACTCCGGCTCCACTTCTACTTCTACCTTCTTCTTTTTCTTCTTCTTCGGTTGCTCCTCCTCCACCTCTTCTTCTTCTGCAGGAGGCGCTTCTTGCATCTCGGATGATTTCCTCTTCTTCTTCTTCTCTTTCTTCTTCTTGCGTGCCAATTCCGCTTCTACTTCTTTGACCTGTGGCAAAAATTGAGAAAAGAGTAGAGGAAATGTTGGGTAAGTTCATATGCATTCTGAGATAAAAAGTTCTAGGAAGTGGCCTTGGTGCCAGTCGGACCCAAGTCTCGAGTGTGGGTGGGCTCTTTTTAAGTCGATTTTTTAAACTCCAGAATTCAAATGCATTCATTTCATTAAATGAAACACAGCCAAACATATATTTACAAGCAGAGAAGCTTTGTAAGACACATCTAACCTGTTCGCAATCTGCAATTAAAGACATACATACATGCAATTCTGGTTTCTCATGGGGACTACACTGCTAAGGTATTTACAATAGCTAATGTGATCAATTTCACTTTTACAACTGACTAGTTAATGTACTGCGTTAACCACTCACAGACTTCACAAAAGATCTGCACTGGTATGAGCAAACTGTAATGCCTTGCGCATAGAAACCCCTGATTGAGCAACATTGTTTTGAGTATTCAACATCTTGGACATGATTAATCTTAAAAATGCATCTTTATGCAATCCAAATCATATATATATTTTTTTCCTCTCCACAACGACTAATTCTAAAACATGAAACATCATTTTCCGAACCCAACTCACTTGACCAAGAGCTTCATGCATGACGTCAATGTTCTTTCGAGGCGCCGTTCCAGTCTCGTAGAATGACAGTCTCTCTTCCACTTGGTCCTTCAGCTTCTCACCAAACACAGAGTTGGGTACATCTGCAAAGAGAACAATTAAAAGAATATTTTTAAAAAGGAAGAAAGAGAACAGACATGCCAATTTGAGAGTGCATGCTATAAATTATGCAGTGTTCTAGTTTTTATGAATACCACGAATATGTCCAACTCATTTACTGGTAAATAAAATCACACACAAATATTTGTCTATGAAAATAGCACTTCTACAATATCTATAGGTCTATATGTTGGGAGCAGTTGATTGCTACCTTAAGAGCTAACATGCAAAGAGAGTGAGCTGATATATACATCTAATTTTCAATACTAACATGACTTGGCTTATTAAAAATGAAATGATCATCATGATAATCATGAGGCCCGTAGGTCTGGAGAAATTCCAACAATCTGTGTGACTTCAGGGATGCATTTTACAATAGAGGAATGCTCATGTCACGAAAGATAACCCTCCCAAAAGTTGGGTTACCTAAAAATTATTAAAACATGTTCAATGACAAAACAAAAATTTGAATGTCATGATGCTAGAGGATGGGACCAGGGCATTTAGACCCTGACACCGAAGGTTCATCATGTTTATCTTCCTCCTGGTTGCATTCATCTCATAAACATGGAAGGAGAGTTCAGAGATGCTAAGAAAAGGAGGTTTTGATGGTCAAATAAACAACAAAGGCGATTCTTTTTTGGAAAATTTAATTAACCATTATGGTTTTCAGCACATGGACATATCTGAAAATAAGAGGTACTTTGAAGAGGAAAACTAGCACCGAGGATGTGAGATGTTTCAGTCGATTGAATATCTGCCAATCAAACCAAAGATCATGGGTTCAAATCCAACCCAAGCAGAAGACTGAAGCGTTTGTTGCATGTTAAATGTGCCTCTCCCCTGTCCCAAGCAAGGTTACAATGAAAAGCACTCCATCCCTTGGATAGGATGTTAAATAGAGGCCCCATGTGTAAAAGGTAACCACTTTTGCATGTTAAGAACCCACAGCAATCTCCATAAAAGCATAGCGGGAAAACAGGGTGTAGTGGTCCACCGGTACATCCCCAATCACGTATGTACCGGGAGGAGAGACCCGAGGGTTACAGTGCATGAGTAAGTTCGCTTTTCTCCTCCCAGGCACTGTCCCGCTGATGCAAGCAAGGTTACAATGAAAAGCACTCCATCCCTTGGATAGGATGTTAAATAGAGGCCCCATGTGTAAAAGGGTAACCACTTTTGCATGTTAAGAACCCACAGCAATCTCCATAAAAGCATAGTGGGAAAACAGGGTGTAGTGGTCCACCTGTACATCCCCAATCACGTCTACCGGGAGGAGAGACCCGAGGGTCACAGTGCATGAGTAAGTCCGCTTTTCTCCTCCCAGGCACTGGTGACACAAAATACATGATAATACAGGACCTAGTCTTGGAACTCACCTGAGAAACAGTCTATCCTGGAGGCCATAGAGCACTTGTTGGCAAGGTAACGAGAGATGCGACCTTTGTTCTTCTGCGCTGCCCTACCGATGAACGTGGAATGGAAGATGAGACCATACTTGGGGGTGTTGCCACGAGTCTTCAGAGCTCTGGAATATATAGAAGAAAAAAAAAGAAAAGAGGAAACAAAATGATGCTATGTTATCTTTAAATTTGAAAGTTGATAACAAGGCCCGGTATGCGATTCAGTCCTTATGTCAGAAATATGAGTATTATACAAATCTTCAGAGAAACTATCTACTTGCTCAAGGTCAAACAGATCTCAAAAAGCATATCAGTTTCTATTATACAGTTAAAGTATTACTAAGAACTCTCAATCAGTCTTGTTGAACTTAACTTAAAGAACTTTCAATGAGTAGAGAAAACTTGGCACATGGTTGCAAGTTGGCACTAGCCCAATAGAAAATGGGGCAAGTAGATCTTCCAGTATAATTTTTGTCCTGAGAGGGTGATGAATTGAGAATTTAGGAAAACTATTGATGATAAAATGAGTAACACAAGTGAATTGCATAAGCATAGCCTGCTGTCCATAGATGTATCTCCCTGCATAACAGACTAGCCAGCAGTGCAACTTACGGCCATCTAAATTGTAATAATTAGCCTTGTAATAATTAAGCTTGACATTGAGTTATAAGCTTATAGAAACTTTATTAGTCGAGACATACTTATTGGTACTTGACATTCCATCAGTAACATCCATACAGGAGATGTATCTCCCTTGTGGTGCATGTCAGACATATCATCACAAGGTGGCGCTATTAACTTTTAGACTTATACTCAACTGAAGCTCAAGATATATCATTGCATAAAGGACTTATCAATTGCTGTGTTTTACACATATAAACCCACACACACCACATGCAATAAACAAAAATATTGTAGTTCAAAGTAATACTGCTTGCCTACAAATCTAACAGCAGTAGTCTGTATCACTGCTAATTACTGGAGCTAACTCAAGAGCCTTCTGAATGTCTAATAAAAACTTAATGTGTAATAAAAACAACACAGACCATAAATAAAACCCTGTAATGATGCTAGAGGATGGGACCAGGGTATAATAGACCCTGACACCGAAGGTTCATCATGTTTATCTTCCTCCTGGTTGCATTCATCTCATAAACATGGGGGAGAGTTCAGAGATGCCAAGAAAAGGAGGATTTAATCTTGAAATGTTGACAGAAAATGTCATAAAAACAAACAAAGCTAGCAGTGAAAGTTCAAGTCTAAATGCATCAGGAAATTATGTAGAGGATACTAATGCTGTAAAACAGAGGTAGACAAAGGAAAGGATGACAGAAAGTAGATAGAAGTTTGATGGTTCTACAGTTTAAGTTGAGATTGAGTTGAGATCGAGTGTGGTTACCTGAAAAGGGCTTTCTCAGCTCCAAGGATCTGTACAGTAGAGGCCGGGTACTTGGCTAGATTGGTCAGACTACCGGCATGTGAGATTAGACGAGCACCAACCTGTGAAACATTTAAAACACATTCATCTAATTAGTTAAAGACCCTATCTGATGAAAATACAACCGTATATCAATGAAAAGCTGAATGAATATAAATATAAAGGAATAAAAAATATTTTCGCTTTCAGTATTGCACAAAAGCAAATTAAAACAACACAGACCATAAATCAAACAATGTAATGATGCTAGAGGATGGGACCAGGGCATTTATTTTAGACCCTGACACCGAAGGTTCATCATGTTTATCTTCCTCCTGGTTGCATTCATCTCATAAACATGGGGGAGAGTTCAGAGATGCCAAGAAAAGGAGGATTTAATCTTGAAATGTTGACAGAAAATAAAGGTAATGAACACCACACAAAGCTACCGGCATGTGAGATCAGACGAGCACCAACCTTTAAAACATTTCAAATACATTCATCTAATTAGACTAAGACCCTATCTGATGAAAATACGTCTTTATATCAAAGGAAAGCTGACTGAATGTAGTATACAAATATAAAGGAAACCCTTTCAGTATTGCACAAAAGCAAATTAAAACATCCATTTCCTGCACCCCTCCAAATTACGGGTCAACATGGGTCAAATTTACCACAGTTACGCTAACGACATAACATGTGGATCTGATCGGCTCGCCTACATAGCTGAAGTGATGAGCCGGGGTCAACTAATGCAAAGTCACTGTGAATATGCGTACTCCACATAAGATGATGAACAAGTCTATAGCTAGTTTTTTAGGTCAACAACTTCCAATTTACAAAGCTTTAGATTTCAAGTTCTCTGAGAGCTGTTACTCCTCTAGAAGTATTTATCTCTTACATGTATATTCAAAGTTCCTCACTCCAGGTGGAAAGAATGTATACATTACGTGGAATGAAATAGGCTTATTTGACACTACCCCAATAATACTGGCAATGGAAAACCAGAAACAAAAACTTTTGCACCTAAGTCTATCAAATCATGTGAGGTGTTGTTGGATTGATTTATTTCCAATTTTTTTACAAGCAAATGTCATATTATCCTAAAAGAATGCAAGAATGCAACATCTACAGACCTGTTCACCGATGAGAGCCGATAAGTTTGGAGCTACAGCGTGCATCTTGTCTTGCAGGTAGGTGTGTAAGCTCTTACGATAGTCTGTTAGTGCAATGACCCTGACAGCAAACCTCTCGATGTTGATCAGGTCGATGGGAGAAATGTCCATACCTGAATTGTAAATCAAAAAGAAAGAAAAAAAATATGCATAAATAGGCAAATGACATTATTCTTTCAAATTTCCTCATTCGGAATTCTGGTTTAATGCATGTAAAATAGTGTTGTGCAAATGTTATTTACCAAGTACACTTGAATTCAATAACTGAATGTCTTTGCAGGATTCTGGTATTTCTTATTTGCCACTTGATGGTACTAAAATCATATTCTCATTCATAACATCAATGATTTAGAGCATCTGTCTATCAAGACTGAATAAAGTGCTTTATGCTTAAGCTACAAAAACTTTTTATGTCATATGCACATATAATTTGAAGAAGGAAAATCCAAAGCAAATTTAAGAACTACTTAACAAAATGAAAATTAGAAGTCTGTTTGTTGGAAATAAACAGATGCAAAGCCTTGTTATAAAATGTGTACTGTTGATATCACAAAAACATAAACAAAATGAAAATGTTACAGACTCATGCAGCATACGTATCCAATTGATGTAATCTAGAGTTCTGTGTTAATTATTCTAGGTTTAATTATAAAACACAGTAATGTAATGATGCTAGAGGATGGGACCAGGGTATAATAGACCCTGACACCGAAGGTTCATCATGTTTATCTTCCTCCTGGTTGCATTCATCTCATAAACATGGGGGAGAGTTCAGAGATGCCAAGAAAAGGAGGGTTTAATTCATATCTAATTAAGTTCAATACAGACACTACATCTACCCGACAAGGTAATTAATATGTTACAATGGAATAGAAGATTCTAATACAATCAACAAAAGGTGTTTGAAAAATCAGTGAATGGATAATATAAACCTTAAAAATAACATTCACTCACATTTTCTATAATCTCATTACACTTGGAATGAGCAACAAAATAGTAGTACCTTTATAACAATAGCAATTTCATTATATTACTGGTACCACCAAACACTTGCTTTGTCCTAAAATATTACAAAGAGCATTATCTTCAATGAATCTGAACCATTTATTACAAAAAGTGACGTAATCTTTACACTACATCAGGTCATCACACAAACAAAGACAACGAATATAACATGGCACTATCTTGTCTGATAATCATGAATTCAACACAAGGCCAGCTCTCATGTACAGATGGCCTTGGAGTGACCAGATACTGACCCATTGATGAGCGTGATGCATCAAGGATGGCCTGAGCCTTGGCACTGTCCATGGTCAGTTCCTCGAGTGCTTCAAGCGATTCCTCGCTAAGCTCCTTACGGTTCTTGATGTAGTGTGCGACCTTGGCGTAGAGGGCGCTATCAGGCACCACCTTGACAAGTTCTGGGAAGTGGTAGGAGTACCACTCTCTGTTGGGGTTTGAAAGAATTTGAGAAGACTTAGAATAAACATGATAATTTAAAGTTGTGTAATTGTGCATAAATCAATATACCTCTATTGTTGTATACTTTGTTTTCCGTTTGTTTTTCTACAATTAAATCAAAATGAAATTTGTTTGCACATCATTTAAAAAGAAATAACAGTCTTCAAAGGGGTATGTCATATATGAAGGTAACATTAAAAAGAAAAAAATCACAAAATTGTAAACATTCATACTTTTGTAGTGATCACACAACCCCCCACCACCCCACCCCCAAAATGGATAATAGTTTGTTGCGAGCCTGAAAAGCACACAGGCGTGCTGGAGCCCCATACATTTTATACAAAATTGAGTCTGAAAGGTCTGAAAAGTTCTGAAAAGACCTGACATATGTTAATGACAGGTTAAAAAATATATGGCTACAGCTTGGAAACTCGCATCCTTAGTATGATATTATTCATTCTAACATGGTATCCATGGAAATGAATGTATCACAACAATACTTTTATCTTCACACTACTCACTTGATCCTCATGGAGAATGTATTGATGTCCTTGTCCAGTTGGTCAAGTAAACAGATAGATTGGATGATCATGTTATCTGCTCTGTTCACATTGAACTTGACCTTTGCTCTTGAGTAGCTGTGACCCAGACCGAGCTGTGCTTTGGCTTCCGACTGTGCGGTCAGCCCCTTGACCAGTCGATGGAAGTGGTATCTCAGACCTGGCAATAGAGAGAATCACCATGGTTATTTGACGTCCCCATATAAGCGAAGAACATAAATATAAAAATGAATATTTGGTCTCTCACTTGATATTTGAGCCACATTTAATTTCTCTTGTAATGTGAGTTGTCAATGTGTATTTACATTAGGGCTGTGCATAACCGTGTAATGAGGTACTCGAGTACACTCCTAGGCTTACAGGCGAGTACTCGAATACTCGGACGCCATGTTTTTTTGTTTTTTTTGCCGACACCATACTACGAACAGTACGAAGGTTCGTCTCTGAAAACCCACGCGATTTTACTTAGTTGCTGTTGAAAGTGCCTATTTGTGCTTTTGAATTTTTGACAAACAATTGAAACAATGTTATTTTTAAAACTAAAGATGATAGACAAATATTCCTCTGAGTCCAAACAGAAATCCAGAGATTTGGTCCCAGTTTCTGAGTGTGAGTTGACAGTGACACCTGTGTATGATTGAGCTGGGAAACATTTTTACCCATGCCGGTGCTCTTCTGGCACGGGTGACCGTCGGCCTGGACAGTGCCAGGTGATCGGGAAAAAAAAAAAAAAAATGGCGGCCTAGTATTCGAGTACGAGAAATCGTACTTGAGTAGTTGTCAACAGTGCGAGTACTCAAGTATTGGAGTACTCGTCGCAGCCTTAATTTACATACAAAAACTTCATAACTTGTACATGTACACTGTGAACAGACATGATGCCAATCCAATATAAAAGGGGTAATATAATACTAATACATGTAGGTCTATTGGAAACTAGAATAAGAAGACAATCCAGAATTACAGTCATAATCTGGGTGTGAGACGGCATTTATCTAAAACTTTATTTTTCAAGAATATTTTACTAGCTACAGATGCTACCCATTCGTGAATGGGCATGAAGTACGAAGGCTTTGAAGGCAACTTTTCAGATTGGTAATCATGTTCAGAATACTTCATGCATTTCACACTTTTACATAAATTGTGTTATGGATCTCCTTTTCCACAAATGGGACTCTTCAAATTTCAGAAGCAAAGTGGCCTCAGCCCCACCCTTTATTCTTGATATAGTGCAACTGGTTACTCAAGGTGCCTGACAAGAAGAAGCTTTTACCTAGTGCTGTAGCCGAACCGCCGAACCGAACGGAAGTTCGCCGAACATGGCACTTCCGAACCGAACCGAACCGAACCGAACACAAAGGCCTGGTTCGGATGTTCGGCAGAAAAATTTTAAACATTTTTACAGGCTAATTAACTTGTCATTTTATACCTAATTTTCATGTCATGATTGCTCATTCTATATTTACTTTTTTCCCATTTTCCTCCTTTGTGATTCATGCCTCTCCAGTCGTGGGCGCGACTTCACTGACGCCATTTAAATCCCAAATCATGACCTCTGCAACGTCGCGATCGCAAGCTATAAACAAGCTAGAATACACGTGCGACGTGCCTATTAGGCACTGATCAAAACAAGTTCGGCTCAAACCCAAACAATACAAAAATAATAAAAAAAATTAATTGTAATAATATCGGACAAATTTTACCATCTAAATAACGAAATAAAAACACATTATAGTATTCTAATTTATTTATTCAGGAAAATTAGGGATTTTATTATTTACCCTATTAAAAATAAACATTTATAATAACGGCAATCGAACGAGCCTGGGCTGCTATCTCTGTGTATTATAACGTATACATCGGTAAATTCAAGATGGCAGCTTTCATAACTCGTAACATTAGACAACAACCGTCTCGGCAAATCTTTAAAAAATATCATTTATTTTCAAATTGAAAACATGATTCTTGTAAAACTGCAAATCAAACACGATTAAAAACGGAAATATGAATGTAAGTACTAAAATAGTTACGTTTAAAGCCGTTTTTTTATGTGAAATACGTGCCGGTCGGAAGCAGTGTTTTTCATCAGGAGTGGGGCAGAAGTCCTCCGTGCTGGTCGGGCCCACCCGGCCCGCCCAGCGCCGACCACCGTAGCTATTATTAGGCTGCTTGCTATTATATTACCGAACCCCGAACCGAACCAAGTTCGGGTAAAAAATTGCCGAACTCTGCCGAACCGAACCGAACCCGAACATGGCGCCCGACTTACAGCACTACTTTTACCTCTTCCGATCTCCAGGAAGACCCCTCCTGTCTGACAAGGGATACCTAGCTCCTCCTGGATGGACGCTCCTATCTTCGCATCGGCCACACCCAAAGTGATCTTCTTCTTCTTCTTAGAACTCTCTGGCATGTTGGTCTCCATGAAGAGCTTTAGGTCTTCTGTCATCACACCTGGGAGTCAATAAAAGGAATAACAATGTATTAAGGTTAGTGTTTTCCTCCTTCAAATAGGGCAATACTAATGTTTTTTTTAAACATTGATCCAATTAAAATGTGTATACCTTTATGAAAACGCATGAATAGTAGTTAGATAATAAGTCTGACAAGTTCCTTTTTCCATTGTAAAACAATTATTCTGAAGTTGTCATGTTTTATGGAAAAGCATTGGGGAATACAACAAAAAAGTTGTACAAAAATTCATGGACTCAGAATCAAGTGGTAATGAGCAAACCACATGAGGAAAATAATCGGCAACTTCTGTCTCTGTCTTTCACATTTATACATGTTTTTTTATTCAGCAAAAAAAATTAAAACAAATGCAAGGACATAATTTCAAATTGAAAGATGGTATTTGTTTGCTCCTTACGAAATTGAGATTTGGAAAGATATATAGCTGGTCATGTACACACTTTCTTTTCACATGAAACTACTTGGATGTAAATATTATGTGACAGCATTTTTGAACCGTAGTTGTACTATTGTACTGTACCTTCAGAGATGCTGTTGATATTTTCAAGTGCGTTGATCCCAGATTTGAAAGGAGAGAAGGCTTGCAGCTTGACCAGTGAGGCAAACTTTCCAAAGTCTGTCACAGATTCTTGAACTTGGTGATGGAGCACAGAGACCTCCTCAAATTCTTTGATTGCAAACAGGCCGTAACCTGATGCATGTTCGTATAGCACCATCATAGCCTGAGAGGAAAAAGAACATAACATGCAACTGAATGAAATAGATAATTTTGATGATTAAATGTACTTGTACTGATTTTGGGACTTGTATGAAAGGGACATTGCATCAAGGTGATTTTTCTTATACTTTTTTGGTCAACTTTTAAACACTAATTGCCCATAGCATCAGTACATTTTGGTAGCTGTAAAAAATATTTAAAAATGTAAAAAAGTAAAAAACTTCTGGTAGTGGCTTGCACAGTTTCTTGAATTTCTCTTGAATTCACTTGAATTCACTTTCCTTCAACCAGATTTCACAGAGCACTGCAATCATGGATGCTTAGTGTTTCTGGTGCCACAACGTCATTGTTATGTAATGAACTTCTGTCAGCATTCAAGAAATCCATATTTTTGTGTCATCAATAAACTCAGTCTCTGAGATTCAATCACTGAATTAGTCTCACACTCCTGTAGGGCCCTTTTACATCTGAAATGCAGACCCATAAACCCATATTTGAACTTCAAGGTGTAGGCTTTGATCCTCAGCAAAGGAGAATTCTTCTTATAACTTTATTTTCAATTTCTCCTCCTCATCATCATCAGCGTTTAAAGTCCATTTGTCCCACTTTGTGGGGTTGGACATCCTTTTCCATAAATTTGAATTATTTCTTCCTTTTTCTTCTGACATTTGCTTCTTCTGTCAGTTCTGGTTTTGGTTTTGCATTTCCTTTTCCTTTTCTTTTCTTGATCTTTTTTATTCAGCTTACTCTTATCTTGTTCCTTCTTATGCCATTTACCTATCTTCTTCGCATCCTTCTTTGATTTCACTTTGAAGTCCCCCTGATTCTCCTCCATCACTTTACCTCTTTTCTCTTAGTCTCCAGTTTACTGCTTTATATGCAACTTTCTTCTGTAGACCCTTCCTTTCATCTTTCATTTTTGTGTTTTCCACCTCACATCTATTCCATTTCCTCCATCCTCTTCTTTATATTCTTAGTTCACTTCTCAGGTGCATTTTTCTTTATTTCTCAGTATTTTGTTTCCTCTCCTTTGTCTTTCACAATTTTCTGATCAAATCATCAAATGCACTATATTTTGTATCTATTTTGCTACTTCCCGATCTTCCATTCCTTTCTCCTCCAGATTTTTCTCAACTGTCCCTTTCCTTCTACTTCTAGATCTATTCCTTACCTTTCCTTTTCAGTTAAATTTCACCATGATCATTCAGCATTTCAGGTTGCACAGTATTACTTTATTATAAGGATGCGTCCACAAAAATAAGGATCGTCTGCATTTTGGCGGACGTTTCTTATTTCCGATCCGCTACTTGGCGATGCGAAAAATGTATTACGCAATGATTTTCTTGATGCATTTCACATTGACTTAATTTGTACAGAGACTTTCACGTTATGAGCGATAACTCCTCTGGAAGACGGACAACCCATAAAAGTAGACGGTGAACTGGGGTATTTTATTACGAGGAATCCGTTTTTCGCATCGCCAGCGCATGGTTCGGGAACCCAAAACCCGCAGAGCACCGATGAAAAAAATTTTCGCAGACGATCCTTATTCTTTAGGAAGCAATTTGTCCGCGTTTACGAGGATAGGTCTATATGCGAACGATCCTCATTCTCGGACCAGCGCCCCTACTGATTATTAAATAACATTATTAAATGTGTTGATTCGTTTTCTAGGTCTTCTTTGTCGGTTGATTAATTGATTTTTTTCCCCTGCTTTCGTGTTTTTATTAATTTGATTTGTTGTTCTCGGCTCTCAAATTCGCCCTGCCCAGCTGCCAGCTCCAGCTTCGGAAGTTCAACTTCAACTTAGGTCTAGTTAGTGGACGTCATTCGGCACTAGAGGGGGCCCTTGCGCACGTACATCGTTTTGTACATACGGTGTGCTCAAGCTTTGGCAGCTCGCCCGTTGCATATGCTTTCGACAAGGGGTGGATTGATATTATTCTTTCCTGAAGTGAACGGGTCCTGTAGAAATAAAATTAACATAAATTATATGAGAAGTAGTTACGGATTCTGATCATTGCGATGGTGTCTGCTACCTACCTCCATAACGCCGTTAGTTTGTAGACTTTTCACCTCGGTAAGTCGATGTTTTCGCTATTTTCGAGTGAACTTTGTCAGTATGTATCCTAGATCCATATTGCGCAGAATTTGGCAGTCTCCAAAGTTTGTTTTTTTCAAAATTGAACTGTTTTCGGATTTTTTGGAAGAAAGTTATACCGAGCCCAGGTACGCCCACATATCAGTATGAGTGCACCAAGTAGGGCAAATTTCAGCCAAATGTGATCCCCGGCAGTTTCGCGAAAGATTTCTGCGGTTGCTGCCGCGGAGACGCTATTGAGTTTATGTGTTGTACGACCGCCATTGCAATTGCACAGTGCGTGTATATGGATACTAGTCTTTTCATACTCGTTGGTCTTCAATACTTAATTTTATTAATCTGGTGGGCGTTTGAATGTGACGAGGAACATTATTTTTTATTATTATCAGAGGTTTGTTGTTAATTTTTATATATGCATACTGATTAAGAAAATAAATTAAAAAAGTCAATTTTGGCCTGGGCTGTGTGTGAGTGTGAGTCAGTGACTGAGAGAGACCTGAGTGAGTACAGTGAAATATATATCGGTGTGGGGGGGGGGGTGTATCCACAATCACATCCTTTTCTCTTTATTACAGGAATTAGCTCAGGTTTCAGCCCATCTTTTATTCAAGTTTCATGATCATTTTTATTGACTCTCGGCTTCAGGTCACGCCTCTCTTGACACAAAGACAAAATTGGCGTACAACTTGTCTGGTGGGGTGGACAGCTGCCCCCCTAAAAAAAATTCAAATAAATAAATCTTACAAATTTCTGTAGATATAGCGCAGTCCCCCCAAAATATTGGCTCATTTATACGCCAGTCATGTCACCCCTAACAATATTTTTCTGTTAATATCTGCTTATCAAAATAAATTGTCCCTGCCTTTCCCCCCCTTTTTTTTTAATCAACCTGATTAAATAAATTTCAATGCACACACATACGCTCGCGCAGAGCATATTCTAGTGCTAGCATAATAATGGAGTTGGTTGTAAACCTATTTCATTTCGTCATGAAAATAACAAATTCCATGCATGAGGAGATCTAACTTAAAGTTACGCCTAATAATGACTGAAAAAAAAAAGTGAATGGATGAAGGACAAGTATTAAACTCTTGAGATTTCAGGGTGTGTCCCCCCATGTATGAATGTTCTATTTGTTCTACGGTGTCAAACAACTGTACATGTATGGGTACTTGAATTATTCTGAAATAAATGTCTAAAGACTTATTTGATTTTCAAATCCCAGTGATTGCCGTAAAAGTTTTATTTTTTTGTACACTTTTATTTTGACATGTAGGCGTATACATGTCTTTTATTTTCTTTTCTCTTGTAATCAATTTTCATTTCCTTTTAGAATACTTTTGTTTGTACCTATATTTTTCCCCCTTATGAATGTCAACCTGCAATAGGCCTACGTCCTGGGTAACCAGCTCAATTTTCTATAGGCCCTACTTTGTCTTCCTCGTTTTACAATGGGCCAAAATATGTTTGAAACTTAGAATTTTATTTCAGATCAGTAGGCCTATTTCAAAATTTAAATTTCAAAGTGTTGACTACCCCCCTAAAAATTTTTTTTTTTAAATGGACTGGTAGACTCAGTTAATTAGTTTGAGAGATGTTCAACATGACATATCCCACAAATAAACTTTCATGACGTTTCTTTTATTTTCCTCCTAGGAACTTCAACACAATTTTCATGCCAAGACCTTTTGATGCACAACTAAGATCTGAACTACCTGCAGACGGTTTTACGACAAATGCTCTGGTGACAATTACTTTAGCTATTAGCTATGATCGATTCCCTATTCATAGCTCTTACAAAATTAAATACAGAGATAATTTCATCAGAGCATTTGTCGCATTACCCGGCAGACACATGGCTGTAGAACACCTCAGCTGCCTTTGTGGCCGTGTCATGGTGGTTTGTGCTCCTGTCTGCGCAGGAAAAAAATTAATATTTATTTTTCAGGGGCTACTTTTCAAGCTTGCTTGCATAAAAATAACACTCTAAAATTTGTTTTGCATTGAACTCTATGCAAATTTACGGGGGCTCTTTCTGATTTTTGGGGGCTCTTTTGGGCATTTCGGGGCAAATTCGCCTGAGCCCCGTGTATTTTTCACTGTGTCTGCGTGACTCTCAAGATCCTCAAGTCCAAGATAAAAACTCAAGACCAAGATAAAAACTCAAGAAAGATACAAAAGATATAACTCGTGGTTTGAGTGTTAAATGTTTGTAATCTGTACTTTGTTATGAGTTCTTGTCCTTGTGTGTTTATTTGTGATCAAATTTTATTTTTTATTTATCTTCCTTTTTTTTTTAACTGGGTCTCTTGGTTTGAAATATGATTTCACTAACAATAATATGCAAATACACATAGGTTTGCATGAATACAAAATGTATTTTATTTCACAGGAAATGGCTGCCAGTGGCTTTATAGCACGGGCAGGTCTGGCCCCAGACACAATTCTCGAGAACATCTCCATCGTCCATATCGTAAATGGGTTTATGCTCGAGATCTATACTAAGGAGCGTGGTCTAATTTCACCCATAGCAAGAATATGGGGTGCCAACGAGAGAACTCTGTTGCGTCAACTGGAACGTTTGTATGCGAAATACACAACTTTCAAGAAACATTTCAAAAGACCCGGTGCAAGAGAGAACCTTGAACAGTTCCTCGAAAACAAATTTTCCATCCCTGGCACGGCTGCAAGCAGTCCAAGTCAGCGCGAGTCTGGATGTGGAAACTGCAACCGCCTCCGTCAGGTAATTGACAATGAAGCAGTCAGCCATGATGCCAAGGTCAAGCAAATCAAGGAAAGACATGAAAGATCTATTGCAGATCTTCAGAACAAACTGACCGCTGCGAGACGGCGAGTTAAAGATCTCCATGCCATCATCAACACCAACAAAAGGACTAAAGACCTTAACAGGAAAGTTTTCAGGACCAGTGCAAGATGCAATCATTTCAAAAATGAATTCAAGATGGCAAGCTCTAAGGTAACAAAACTTTCAAAGGCCAATGACAGCGCTAAAAAGAAAGCTGAAAGGTACCGGAAAAAATACCTGAGATTGAGGAAGCAACGGTCAAGTGTTCCACGAAAGCCTCGTACTACTCGCCCGGATGAAGACTCCATCTATATGATAGATAAGATAGCTGTGCTAGAGAATGAAATCGCTGAATTGAAGGCTCCTGTATCAACCAAAGATGGAAAGCAATTTAATACCGCCATACGAGAGGCTTCATTTTACCTGCAGGTTTGTTTTGTGTCCAATTACTAAGTTGGCGCCAACCAGCATATTAAGAATTTGCTATCAATAGTAATTTGGGTTTGATAAGGTGATTGAATTCTTCGCAATTACAGCCTTTTTACTGAGCTTTATTAAGGATACATGCAAGTTCTTAATATGTAATTACAAGCAAATGGGAAAGGTAGATTAGTTACAAGAACAAGTGTATATATAGTGTAAATTGATTCGGCGTGAACTGAACTGAAAAGAATTTGGAAGCTTACAAATTTATTTTTCACCTCTCCCAGAACTTTAGTTTCTGTTTCACATTACAAATTATCAATTTATTTACATTATTAATTTAAGTTTGAAATAAAAAATGATGTTGCTGTAGCGGATATAGGGGGGTGGGAGGGGCGGGACGGGTCAGGTGTGCATCCCTCCCCCCTATCTTTTGAAAACCAAGTATGTTAATATTAGCAAATTTCTGGCTGTTTCAAATTTCAAATTTAATACCTGCATTGCAACCCCCCATACCATTTTTCAAATCCTGGATCCGCCTCTGTGTTGGCCTTTTGTTGGGTAGGGACGAGGAAGGCAAGATATATAACTGATAAAATTTATATAGCACTTGATACAATGTTCACCTGATGTTTCTAAGACTTACATTTAGGCTAATTGCTAGTTATTTTTGACCACTTAAGAAAGTTTTCTGTATATCTACTATCTCCATGATAGGACGTTGGTGTGCCAGAACACCAAACCAGTGAGGCTATAAGAACAGTGACTGAAACACTTCATGGGAGAAAGATTGGTCCCCTCCCCTCCGCAAGCACACAACATCGCATGGGGTCAGAGATGAAAGAATTATCGAGAAGTCAGCTACGGGAAGCATTAGAAAACGAGAAAGGACTTACCTTGAAATATGATGGAACCACTAAAGGTAGACTGGGCCACCTGGCAGAGGTAGAAGTCGCCACAAAAGACAATACATTCATGATAGGGTTCGCCCAACAGGTTGGAGGGACAGCAGCGGAATATGTTGAGTCAATCAAGGGAGTTTGTGATGCTGTGTCCCCTCATGTCCTAAATGAGGTAACTAATACCATGACGGATCGTTGCTCAACGAATGATGCCGTCGACAGACAACTGGAGGAGCAGAGAAATATCAAGGTGAACAAGTTTCGATGTAGCATGCATCCGCTGGATTCATTCGCACGCGATGCCAACAAGGCATTGAAACGACTAGATGTCAACAAAGAACGCACTTGCAAAATGCCTTTCAATAAAGGCGGCGAGTGTAATGCGCAAGCATTCATTCGAAGGCGAGCAAGCTTTTCACGAGTGACAGCTGTGGAGATAGCACCGAGTTGCGGTCTTTTTTGAAAGAGAAAGGATTTCCTCAACAGATCCCCAGATGGGTGGGCAACAGATTCAACATTTTGTTTTATTCGGCTGGGAGGTTGCATCTAATTGGGGAGGCCATTGTAGATTATTTCAGATTGGTCAACAAGCCGACAAATGACTTGCACAGGGCATTTGTAAATGCATGGAACATTGACAACATCCGCCATCTTCGATGCCTTGGCCTTGTTGGTGCATTGGTAGCCAGACCCTGGATGGAGGTGGTCAGTGAAGGAGGCAACATCCTCGAGATGAATAATTTGTATGAGAGTGCTGCCAATATGCTCACCAAATGGTCGGAGGAGCCGCAGTCCATGCTTCGGGACAACTGCACCGTATTTGGTACTCCACCTGTTAAAGATGAGGTCCTAACTGCACTTTTGTCTCAACCATTTGAGGACGATATGGTCGGGCCACTCAAGGCTATTCTGACATCAATCTTAGATGTGATCAGACGTCAACTCGGGTCCCAGCTGCCGGGTGGACAGTTTTGGGAGTCTTCAGAGGTCTTGAAGGAACAAGCTGCATCATGCTGCAACAGTAATATAAGTGGAGAGCGTAACTTTGCGCAATTGGACTCGCACCTACATCATGCACCCAATATTGGCATAGGTAAAATAGAGTCAAAAGTAATGTTCAAGGCCAATGCCACACGGCACTGGCTCCAAAACAAGCCACAGGGAAGTAGGAAGGAGCTAATTCGCAATAACATTAAGGCAGGTGCAAAAGAACGCAAGAGAGAAATGGAGAATAAGGTGACATACAGAGAGAAGGTGAAAAGACGAGTCCGGGAAAAACAGCAGAAGCTAACTGAAAAAGCAGAGAAGGCCAGAAACAAAGTAGAAGAACTTATTGAGAGTATCTTGCAAGATGGGGTGATTGAACATCGGGATGAATGTGAAACCAAAGTCAATGGCATGTCCAAGACCAGAGCTACAGGGATGCTGAAGGCACAGATTCAATTTAGGACCAAAATACTTGGACAAGATATTGGGAAACATGCCCTAAGTAAGTGCTCTGTTGATGAGTTGAAGAACATTCTCCTGAGTATTCCGGAACCTACAGACAAGAACTTTCTGACAGATGTGAAAGACCCAGGACAAATTATTAATAGAGAATTCGCGCAGAAGTGGGAGAAAGATGAAAAGGAGCAATGGTACAATGCAACAGTAATCAACTTGAAGGATGGGGAGTTTGAGGTCTCCTATCAAGGCAACAATGAATTGTTCTACATGACGATTGCAGAATTCTTTACTGACATTCATCTCGGTGATATCTGCTATGTGTAACTTGAAAGGCCCAAAAGTAAAAACGATTATAACGGTAAAACTATGTAAAGACCTGTAATTGCTAGTGTTATATTCTTAGAAATTTGCATTATTCGCAAATTGGTTATGACAAGCATTGTGGAAAGAGTCTGGAAAAAAAAGTTATTCTTGAAAACAATTCAAAGAATTTGTATGCAACATTGTGAAGTTGTGAGCAGCCTATCATTGCCCAGGCATCTAGATGTGTGGAGTCCAGCAGACTTTAAAGCAGTTGACAGCCAACAATATCTATATTGGTGAGTCTCAGTTTGCAGTTAGTTATTGCAGGTAGCTTCTACCTGCAATGTGAAAACCCTTGGTGTACAGGCCTAAACAAGAAGAAAAAGACTGTAAATATAGTTAATTATCATTAAACTGGTGAGATATTACAATGCTTCCAAATATGAAATTCTTTAAGAATTAATCATACACATTAAACCTGCAACTTTATGCATGCATACATTTGGGTCGGGTAGCTATGATTGAAATTCAATGCCATAATTACACTGCTGTCCACCAAAAATATTTTTGGCAAATGGAGCACTATGGGGTTTTGTGTCTGCAGGCAGCTTCTACCTGCAAGGTCAAAGCCTTTGGTTTCTTGCATGCAGATATGCTCCACCAGGGGGCGAGATAGTTGGGATGATTGTCTTTACTTGTATATAGGCCTATAGAACTAGTGTTCATCAGTGAGATTACAGTGTTTTCAAAAGTAAAAGTCATTCAGAATTGATCATATGTATAGTTCATTTATAGTTAGGCATGACTTTACAAACAACTTGCATTATGGGATGCTTAATTATTTTTGACACCGTACCTCTGACACCTGAGGATAGAAAAAAGAAGAAGGTAAAAGAAGGAAAAGTGAGAGATATAAAGAAAAATGTTAAAATATTTAAATTACAGGCAATTAAATGACAAAGTAGAATGAAAAAATACTTCTGGGCAAAGGCAAGTTTTTTGTCTTCCAATTTGTTTAGTCTAGACCCCATTTAAATCTCGATCTAGATTCCAAAAATTCTTTTATTTTATTTTTATTTTCAAATAGACCCACAGCACTAAACCAGTAGGTATAACAGTTGGAGCCTAATATCAATCCACCCCACCGACCTCTAACGTTACACCGACATTTCATTGGCTAACAGAAGTGACGCTGTGCGGCCGCCATGTTGCACTTCTGAATGAGCGCACGGCGTATAGAGGTACTCGCGGCCATGTTTCACTTCTAAAAGTGATACGGCACTCCAATGGCCGCGAGTGCGCACCCGCTTCAGTTTTTAACACGGGCGCGGGAATGGGCGATGGTGCGGTACGTCCACATAATAGAGGTCAGTGATCCACCCTGCCTTGTCCGTGCGTCCGTGCGCGTACATTTAGCAAGTGTCTGTAGCGAAGGCTAAGTCTTCACGCACATACCGCACGTGTGTGCGGACTGCCGCCCGCTGGGCTTGCACCAGCGCAGCGTAATAAGTAAAGGCATATTTGCGACGGTTCAGCGCGCCACTGAGGAATGGGAAGACCTTGGGACGCAAAATGTAAGTAATATGTCATTTTTGGTGTATAAAACGGCAAATTCAGCCGATTTGACCACTCTTTGTGTCTTCATTATGTACTAACCTACACATTTCTTGTTGTATTTCATTAACTCTTCTAAATTTTATTTTTGTGTGATTTACACTAGTCTAGTTCACTTTCAACTCATAAATTAATAATGAATTCAAAAATGAATTCTTATCCATAAAATTGCCCTTTAATGACATATAATTACTATATTTGTCATGTTACACTCCAATACAGATTGATACAGGGGTATTCTCAATCTAAAGTCATATTTTAAAAGTGAATTCGGAGCCCACGACCATCACGCCACATATCATTTTCTTAACGCCAATTTCAATACGTGGGACCACATCAACAAAAGGGCGAAATTTTCAAATACATATAAATTCTTCTAAATTACAGGTTATAAAAAGAACAATAAGTCATAAATGAAAAATAATCACGATTATTTACCATTGTTAAGGCTATGCAGCACACTCCGGTTTGAAATTAAAGAGAAATTGAGTTAATGCATCACTTTTCTTGTCAAAGTCACGCTAGACACATGGCATGGCACGCAGTATAATGTTCAGGCTTTAAAGCTAGAGGAAATATTAAATTTTAGCAGTGGTTATCATTTTCAATATATGCAAAAAAGGATATCTTAAGTGTAAAAAAATATAATTTTAAATAAATATTTTATTTACTTCTTTTATTTAGTAAAATTTATGGCTTAAATTGATTGAAATTTTAAATTTTAATCTTTTGATTAGCAACGTAAAGTTGTTGATTGTTGCCGAGGTGAATATTTTTTTACTTTGCTCTTTATTCTTCAATTTAGACGTGGATACAACTCTTTTTAGCATTGAATTTGACGAGGATAGTAAGTAAATATTCTTGTTTACTACTTCTCGTAAAACTAGAGTTACAAATTCAGCTTAAAGTATTGAAATCGCTCTGTATTTGCAGAATGGTAAATTATTCAGTCCCAAGCGTTGGTTTTCGTGTAGATCTAGATCTACTGACGTCAATGAGTCTGCTGTGCATTGCATGGTGCGAGGCTTGAATAGAGTATTTTGTACTTTGCGCGGTGCTTTTGTGCCGTGTGCAGGGTGTGACTGCGAAACTGTCATTCTAATAATAATAGACAATAGCTAAAAAGTGTGGTGGTGCAAAAACATTCCCCTGCGACCTGAGCTGCGTACTGAAAATTTCAGTGAAATGCATTCTGAAAAATCAGAAAATAATCATGATTCATGATAATTAAATCAATGACAATGCTATGCAGCTATGTAAGATGGGGTGCCCTAGCTATGTATGTGGCCCTAAAGGCTAAACATTTGACGTAAAATTGAACAATTAATATTTTTGTTTTCCTCTAATGATTCATCTAAGCTAAGCAAAGAGTCGATCGAAGTGTGCAAACATTTAATCTAAATTTGAGTAAGAAACTTAGATGGTCATGAAAAGGCAAGAACCATGTCAACAATATATATTGTCATTCTAATTTCTTAGTTTAATTTGAAGGACAGATCACTCATAGTCATAGAAGTGTAAAGTAATAAAAATTCACTACTCACCAATATATTATTATTAAAAACGCCAACCATCCCAAAACCACTACCAAACTCAAATGAATCCTCTCTCCCTAATCTCCAACTTAAAGTAGCAGAGCCCTAAATCAATACGACTAACTCAGCTCAGAAGATGTCCAGGGCAGGTCTGTCTGTCTTTTATTGTAGGCTGCTATGCAGCACCATACTGAAAATTTTAAAGCAAAGTATACCGTATTCAAATGAAATGCATCATAAACCAATAGCAAAATAAGACTTAAGAGTAAGACTGAATATTCAAAAGGAAAAGGAGAAGAGAACCAATGATAAGTAAGAAGTGGAAATATCTAATGCATTAAAACAAGATTCATGAATAAAGAATGAGAAGAGAACAAAGGAACATACTGGGTGAGATGGAAGACTTGGTATCCAGAGGACATGAATGAAGGAAGGAAATTGAGTTGAGTAATTGAAGTAAAATGAATATATGTAAGTGAATAAGTAAATGATGTGAAATGAATATATGTACATGTACAGAAAGAAGAGATTAGAGAAATAAATAGTAATTGTAACAAATACAAGTATGGAAGGAGTCTAATTTTAACTCTTACAGAATCATTAGTACACTTTGTATGTAGAAGAAGAAAAAAATGTAACTGTATATTTCTTATTTTCTCTTTTTTCCAATGATGCAGCAGTTGATCCACCAGCATGGAACTTCATCCAATACTAGAGAAAGGAGAGTGGCTATGCAAACAGAATCTGTGGTATGTGGTGTCAGCTCGTGGGCAACATCCTAGCATGAGGGTTGGCCAGTGTTGCTGCCACATCCCATCAACACAAGGCAATTCTGGTGGTGGTGGCATCGGCAAGCTGGCTGTGATTGGAGGAGCTAACCCAAATGGGCCGTTTGATGAGACCCATCTTCTTGAATTCGGTAAAAATCAACTTAATCAAGATAAGACTGGAATTTCTACTTCTTTTTTTTTTTTTGGGGTCTTAATTCATCATATTAAAAAGAACAAAACAAAACATACAAACATTCTTTTTAGTCATCATCCTGTAATAACGCTGTATGATTTGGGCCAACATGTCATTGAATCTAAGGAGATGACAGTACTTTTTGATATTTTAAAAGTCTTTTTTCACGTGCAATTTATTGTATACATTTCTGAAAATGCAACTCTCTAGAAAGTAACATCATCAGTATATAGGTGCCAGAAGAAAAATGAGGTTTATTCCTTCTCCAATTACATCCTGAAAGATGGTCTGTTAATATCTATTATGTTCTGTCACTGCAACGTTTGTAATAAGATTTTAACTCTTTGCCCGCCACGTACACAATCCCCCCTGTGCCACATTGTTTTTAGGGTGCCACCTTAGGAGGGGTTCTGCATGGACTATGCTTATTCAACTCGCAATAACTTTTGATTGGTGTACTGTAATGAAAAACTTTGTGTAGCAATATTGTATAGAAATTAATAGTCTTGCCAATGGTATCATTTTTGTAATGTATATTATCATAAATTTTGAGATTATCAACTATACATTTTGTATCCAAGTTTTCGTTTAGAAGGGTATTCTATACCTCTTATATCTAATACTTTGTTATGGAGGTTTATGTCCTGAGTTAGTTCATTGAAAAGATGTATTCATGAGCCATTATCATGTTCTGTGGGATTACGCAAAAGTGTACGTGTGGGACCAGGCTCATCTTCCTCGTCAGAGTCAGTCTCGCTCTCCTCTGAATCAGAGTCGGCTGTTGGAACAGGGTCCATCACAAGTTCTCGTACCTGATCAGCAGTGAAGAAGTCCCGTCTCCTCCTAATAGGGGCCATCCTAGCTCATCAGAATATTTGCAAAAGCAGTTTCAAAACTCAATTTTTCTCGGAAAATGTCAATGTAAACAATGTCTGCGAAAGCGGTGCAATGAAGTGTGATGTGTATACAATGCGAAGCACGTTACTATTGTGTGTGTGTGCGTACAATAGAATTAAATGCGTTCCGTGTGTATTGTGAATGAAATGTGACTTGAGTCGAAGGTGGCAGCCCGCTGTATGTTCCGCTAGCCGAACGTAGCGGGCAAAGAGTTAAGAAGAGATCATGTCTGATATTATACACCCTCTCTTTTTCTTCTCAAATTGTTTAGATCAGTATGAATGGGATGAGCCAGAACTGACTGGCTTCACTGCTCGCTATGAGCATGCATCATTTGTTTCCCCTAGCAACCCAGACAAGGTCCTTGTCTTTGGAGGAGCACAGCAGGACAAGAACCTCAACTGTGTCCAGATTTTGGATCTAGGTAGGATACCGTCATGCTTAGTGAAAATATGTCTTGCTTTTTATATTTTTGAAAATATTGTTCTTGCTTTTACTCTTCTTTTGTTTTGTGCTCAATATGCGAAAGTGATTAGTTCAAGCCCCACCATGACACTGTTGTCTTAACATTGTTCTCCACATTTAGGGTTATAAGTAAACATTTGCCTAGAAACTTTTTATTTCATTAAAGTTTTCGCTCATGAGAAGACCTTCATTCCAATTGTAACTTTTGGAAAGTAACAGTTGTAATTTATTATGTAAAATAATCAACATTCTACACCTCCCCAAGTAAAGTATGCATGTACATATTTTTTATATTTTCTTTCTCCATCTTTCCTCCTTGAAGCAACCAAATCTTGGAGCATGGTACCAACAAAAGGAACAGCGCCCTCTCCTAGGACCTGTAGAGGTAGTGCCTTTGATGGCAGCAAACTCTACATCTTTGGCGGAGGTCAGCAAGGATCAGAACCAGTACCGGATACAAAGATGCACGTCTATGATGCAGGTACATTAATACTCCACGGTTTAAGCTTACATTATGAAATGTTGTGGTTTGATCTTTTGGGTTCATATCCTTGTTACCATGAACTCCTAGGTTCTTATTCTACTGAAATTCAAACCAGATGCTGAGTTAAAGCTTGGTCTTAAGCTGACTTAAAGGTACTATGTCCCATTTGCAGCCAACATCAAATTCTGTAGAACTTTGCAGGAATTATGAATATGTCACGTATGTCCTATCTGTGAAATTTAAATGTCAGCAGTGTCATAGTATTCAAATTATGCAAGAAAATCCGTTTACTTTCTAGACTTCACTGTAAGACACTATTGAGTGACTGACTGACTTCTTCTTTTCTTTGGTAATAACATACATAAAATGAGCTGGAAAGGGTACATGAGCATTTGTCTACATCAATAACCCACTTCTTGTAATGGCCAAATTAAACTGATTGAATCTTTGCCCCGCACAAAACGTACGACCATTCGGTACAAGGGTCTGAAAATCAGACTATTTAATAAAAGGAATGCAATCTCTGAATTCGAATCGACAACTAACGTTCGTATTTTTCCCACAAAAAGACATTTTCAAGCCCTTTTGTTTTGAGGGAAGTTCTAAATTAGTATTATCTTTCAAATGCTGTTGGAATTTAACCTTTTCAGTTTTTGGGCCTGCAAATGAAGTTAGACAAAGTTTTTAGTGTTCCTTTTGTGTATCAATGACTTTTTCCTTGTGTTATGTTTCACTGATTTAGTAGAATAGGTGTCCTAATGTTTTAAGGATGTACACGCTTATAGTTTATTATTTAATTAATTGATAGGTATAATGGAACATATAGCTCTTGTTTTCAATAAATTTAAATTACACTTTTTATGTACTCAAAAATGATTTCAACTCTAAAGTTTAAGTTGTAATAAGAAGTCAAATTTGACTTTCCTACTCCTTCTTTGAGAAACCTCAGCATCATCCATGATTTATCAAGAAATATTTCATGCAGTTACAGAAAAGGAAAATGATTTAACAAGGTATACTGATACTCTTTAATCGATGATGATGGCTCCTTGTACAGTGTCAGTATCCGCTTTTGCTGGGTGTTCATGATACTTGAGGTAGGATATAGATCTCGCCCTTTTACTGTTTTACATCTTGTTTGTGTTTCTTCTTTGTATATCAATCAGTGACGGGTGAGTGGACGCAGCCCCCTTCTAGCGGTAGAATACCAGCTGCTAGACATGGTCATGTGATGGCGGTGTGTAACGGGAAGGTTTACCTGCAGGGTGGTATGTCAGGCAGTACCCTGTTTGATGACATGTACGAGTACAGTATAGGTGAGTGAATGAAAGTGCTGTGTGATTTGTGTGGTGGTTTGTAATGGTATCAGACTGAATACACTCAAACCTAGCCGGACTTAAGGAAAAATTCACAATAACACTTACACTTTTAAAGATTATTTCATGATAACCATAACCTCTTTGTTTGACATTCTCCAGACACGGAAGTTATTATTGGTCATGGTCGTTGGTTGCGATGATGATGATTTTAAAGCAGATTGTTGGAAGAAGAGAAATAAGTAGAGGAAAAGAAAAGAAGAAAGACTCTACAGATGATAAAAGGAAAGGAAGTTAGAAATAACCGAGAGCTCTTAACAAGCAATCACATGTGCAGTAATGACAATTCTTGGCAACAGTTGCACCTGCAGGGTGCGCTTCAAGTTGATTTCTTACTCAAAGTTGATTAAAAAAGTACTAGATGGAAATTTTGAAAGTAAAGCTCAATCAAAGAAAGGAGATAAGCATCTTTTTTTGTTACAAAATGAATCCTGTTCAAAGTATATTCTTCATTTTCTTTGTAGACACTGGTGTGTGGAAAATTGTGAAGAGCAAAGGGGACGTCCCATCTGGTCGTGCTGCTCATGGATGTGTATCCCATGGCAACAAGATCCTCATTTTTGGTGGGATGACGCAGGAAGGCGGAGCCAGCGATGAAACTTTTATTTTTGACACAAGTAAGTTTGATAGAAGTCTCCTATAATCTTTGATCGATTGGTTTGTTTCCTGATATTTCTTGCATAATGCCAAATCCAGATACAGCCTGATCAGTGCATAGTTATACATACAGCAAATACAGCAAATAAATTAATGGCAACAAAAACTCTGACAGATACTACCAGAGATGTATGGTTTCAGTTTTTATCTCAAGTATGGAGTATGGAGGCCAAAAGCAAGAATGTTTCAGATTATAGGGCAATAATAAATGAACTTAGCTACTTGTAATTTGGCCCATTATGTACATGTAATAAGTGAAGGAGTGTAGGATGATCCATAATGGAGGGATGGTGATTGAGTTGGGCTCGTGTATGGTATAGAGCACCATGAAATACAGGTCATTTTATTTCATTTCATTTCATTTCATTTATCCAACCATTTAAAAATTGTACATAAAATGTAATCATATACTAAGTAATAAGTTTAGGAGCTCTAAAGAAGCAAAAGCTTGTAAACAGGGCCCCTCGAGGTAATAGTTTCATTTCATTTTTTTCTTTCAAGAAAATGAAAATTCAGCCATCAGTAAGTTATTGACTTGTTTTAACATACTGTGTATCCCATCCGTAGGCCTTTAGTTTTAAAGTCCATTTATGCCCACTCTGCAGGAAAGTCCAGATGGCTGAAATTCAAACCAGACGGACCCCCACCAGCCCCACGGCTGGACCACGCCATGTGCCTCCTGACCCTACCCTGTCCCAAGCAGACGTCCCAGTCTATGAGGAGCAGACAGAATGGAGCGGAAGTGGCTGCAGCTTCAAGTAGCAGTGGGCCCTCTGTTGCTGACCCGTCTAGAGCAGCGGAGGAGTTTTTGACGTCTTGTGTGGACTCTGTAGCAGAGCAGATGTCAGGGGGTATGAAATTAAGTTTCTTTTTTAGTGTGGTTTTGCTGACATTTAATCTGTGGTCTAAATTTAAAAGGAAAACTTTGTTGTAATTCTCCAATTACAGTCCTTTGATTTTCTTGTGTCAACCTCTCAATTTTAACCATATTTTGTAACAAACTTCAATATGTAGAACAGTTTTGTTTCATTTATTGGAAATTTAATGGAAATAAAGTTATAAATTTTCACTGCCACGGCTTAATTTGAGAAAGGAGTAATCTACCATTGGCTCTGGTGACAGTTGCTATAGGCTTTATATCATCAAAGGTAAAGGGTTAGGATTAGGGTTGCAATTTAGTTTTAGGTTACAATTAGGTATAGTTTTTGGTCTAGGGTAGAATTGGGAAGTTCAGGAAGCAGTATATTTATCACAAAGCAGAGCATGTGACATAGAAAAACAAAAGAAGGATAAATGTAACAATGAAAATTTACTACCCAAGAGTAAAACAAACAAAGTGATAGTTCTATAGTACATATATTTTTATATAGAATAATACTCAAAATAATTTGCATTTTCTCTTTTCTAGAGTCATCGGGAGAGGGCGCCCTAGGTGGTGGAGGAGCAGCATCGAGTGCAGTATCTGGTGAGGCTACGTTATGTTGTGTGGTGCAAGGTGGAATGGACACACAGGGTGAAATCTTTGATGACTGTCTAATCTTGAGGTTGGACAATCTCCTTTGAAATGACTGTAGGAGGAAGTATGTCACTGATGAAGTCTTCACCACCTTGAGCCCAGCTTCCAAAGTGGCAAATGCAAAGCATCACCATGCAATAGTTGTCTCATCATCTTACAATGCTTTGGTTATGCTGCCACAGCAAGAGGACTCTGAAAAAGTTGGATCATTCTTGAGAAAATTTACACTCTGTTTTGAAATGACTGTAGGCATTGTATGGCTGATGGCATTTAGTTGTCTTGAGCCTTAGCTTCGAATCAATATGTGCAAAGCACAACCATGTGGCCACAGTTTCACCATCTAAGAAGGTGCCCCAGTTGCTACAAGTATACTGCCTCAGTGGGGACACTGGAAATGTACGGTCATTCTCTTGACTTTCAAACTCATCTGAAATAACTGTAGGAGGAGCTTCATCGCTGATGAAGTCTTCACCTTGAGCTCAGCTTCCACAAGGAGAAGCAATATTGGTTATGTAGTCTTTTCACCCTGAGCTCAGCTTTGAGGCATAACATGCAAAGCACCACCAAGGGACAGTTGTCTCATCGTCTGATATGATGCTTTAGTTTCTACTACTATGCTGCACCAGAATTAAGATTGTGGAATTAACCCTGTGACTTGTAATCTATTCATTTTGCCAGAGTGGCAGACACCTAGTTGCATAGTTGATTCATCATGCATATATCATCTGTCTTGATCCAGTGTGTTAAGGTATATGAGTTAATGCCCTTCTGGCTAAATATATATAGACGATATGCAGGAACAGATGTTGGCTATTTCTTGAAAATATGATTTCAATTTAGAATCAAATTTCGTGATAATTAAACCACATATAAGATTAAACTTTGTTTCTGTCAATACATCTGTTATATATTGGTTGTGTTTCTGATTCCGTCCAATTTTAAATTTGTACTTGCTCTTATTGATGTGATTGTTAAAAATACCTATATCTTTCAACAAATATTGATTTTGCTGAATGACTATATAACCTTCTGATGTTAGCTTTAGCATGGACATTATGAAGTAAAAATGCAGATGTATATTTTAAAATGTTGTGACTATCAGTTCGATTCTGATTAAAAAACGTAAAATTAGTCCAAGGACTCATTTCTTCTTTCATTAATCGTGATATGATTAGGTAATGACTACCTAGTACATGTACATGTATTTGTGGCTATGAAAGTAATGTATATATATATATATATTGTAAATATAAACATATTCTTTGCAATTTATCTATTGTTGTCATATAAAGATTTTGTTTGTTTATGAAGATGTCATCAGTCTATGTTTCAAGACCATACTGCAGTAATATTAGCACAATTAACTTTAAATTAAAAAATAGTAATGATAGTGAAAATTCAGAAAATCAATCCCAAGATTATCCTCGATATTAATACAATACATATTCTAGCAATATGAATTTTAATTTTGGTAAGAATATATTCTCCTTTTAAATTACATGTTTCAATATTATCAAAAGCATTGATTGTACGGGCAGTTTGAATATTTCTGGAATGTAAATTTGTATGGTTTGTTTGGTTTGTTTAGTGGGTTTGTAGAATTATTTTCATAATAAGACATTTCAAAGAAAATGCACTTTTAGAAAGATTTATTCAATTAAAACAAAATCATTAAACTCTTACAATATATTTGCCCCCCCCCCCTTGATTACTGGACATTTTGTTCCTTTTCATCCCTAAATTGGACAGGTAATTGGCAAAATAACAATTGTGCCTTACTGCCCCATACTATTTTCACATCTGTATTGCAACTGCACTAAAATATGACCTGGAGATGAGACAAAAAGTGTAAAATTATTTCAAAAATATGAGAAAAAGGGAGCCTTGATGAGAAATAAACCAGCCATGACAAGGATTGTTAATAATGCCTGTTAACAAAAAAATGAATAAGTTTTGGATGATTGCTGGAAATTACATATTTTTCTTCTTTTGAATTACATTTTACCCCCAATTCAGTTTATTCAAGCACAAGAAGAATTAATAAAGTATATTCTTCACTCCTTTACTTTAACCAGTTGTAACATGATCGAAAGATGTTGGTTATAGTAGGTCCATGGTTATAGATATTAATCTTAGTCAATTTCAATAGCCTTGCCCGTCACGCATTGAAAAATGCTAACATTACTTTGTTTTTATGGGGTATTTAGAACGGGTTATTGAAATTGCCCTTGAATTATGTCTTAGCGATCTTGTTTCATTTGAATGAAATCTACCTTGAACATACAATAAAGCAAGGACACAAGAATTAATAAATCACATTAAGATCAGTGTTTAAACAAAATCTTGAAGGAAACATGAACAATTCAGTGTGTAAGGAAGAAGGAAAGAGAGAGGGATGACCTAATGAGAGTGTTGATGGCTTGAACGGCTGTTTAGTAATCGCCTGATAATATGTAGTATAGATCATACGAGACACATTTGGGAGAAGGCCTACTTGAGTATGCATGTCTTATAGAGTGTGTCCATACGAGGTATTCTTCTCCCGGTAGATGGGGATACTTCTGTTTGTTTGATTTTTTTATATAGCTTGGTAAGCATTTATTTGTTCTTTATATTCTCAAATCAAGAAAAAATATACCTTAGACTTTTTCTTTCCTCCCTGAAACACGAGGGAGAAATTTTAATATGGATTGCTGCCTCACAGACCGCTGTCCCGATCGAAGGGCGCATCCTTGCAAGGTAACATTTCTTATCGGAAAGAAAGAAAGAAAAACCAAGAAACAAGCGACAAAACAACAACACCCCACCCCCCATTTTGTGACTCAGAAACTTCAGCGCTCCAATTAAAACAAACAGTTGCAATTTCAAGGTCGTGATACGATGAGAGAAAAAAAAAACAGTTTGAAGATGACAATTCTTTTGATTCTATGTCATTTTGTTCCCTAAAAAGTAAGATGTTGCAAGTCACCATAACGCGGCCCCGAGCACTTCTTATCGAAACATGGAAAAACATTGTATGGACACACCATCAGAGAACCTGCTATAGCTTTATGCGATGAGTATCGAGTTTCTAAGCTGACTTTTCCGGATTTCAGTTATCTCCCACCCATCGTATCGTAATGATTGTTGAAAACCATAGATATGTTCCCCTTCATTCCCGCCCCCTCACTTTCGAATTTCCTGCGTGCCTCAAAGGATTACCACAAGGTCAGGTCAATGTCAAAGACTGACAAATTTTGATAAATACTGTTACAAAGGCGAGATGGCACTTAATATTTGGCAAGGAGACTTGGAAAGGAATGTGTTATTCTTTAAGTTTGAACTTGTTTCAATTTCCATAAATAATAAATGATATTTAAACGAAAATTGTTATATTCTCTCTATAATTTATGGTACAAAACGAACTTAAGGAAAAGGATGTAGAGATACTATAGAAGATGAGGAGTTGAAGAAAAACAAGGTCATTACGAAAAAAGAGTTTAGAAGGAAAATAAAAGATATTATGGCAGAAAATCTCACAGCTCTGTTTCACTGGGATAGCATGAGTATCCAGTATCGAAAAATAGGCCTCACAATTTCTTGGAATTTAGACGTAGGTGTTCGAACACTTTCTTGTTGTTGAGAAGGCAGTTTGCTCGAAGTGTAAATTCACATCACATGTATGAGTTTTTATCATGATAACATATCATATGCTTATAATTATTGAGGGAGCGATTACATGTGATGGGGACAAAGAATTTAATGGTTTTGATCAGGGGCGTCGCCAGACCATTTGGAATAGGAGGGGGCGGAGGAGGCTTGCGATTGGACAAATTAATGTGCCGACAAGAGGAGTCTGCTAAAATTTGCCGACAAGACTAATCTGCTAACATTTTCCAATAAGAAAAGCGACAAGTTCATAAATGTTATAGAATTGCCGCCGCGCGCCGAACATCCTGAAAGAAAAGGAAAAGTCCTCATATTTGTTTTAAGATTGAGAAATTACGCATTTACCAATAACAATTTGAATGTGAAATTTGCTAACGCGACCCCCATGGTGTAAATGACTGTGGTACCAATCACGATAACATTTATGATGACGTAATCTATGACGGCGACAGTGACGGCGATCACAGTGATGAAGAAAGTAGAAATGATTCAAGAAATATAGAAGTCTATACAATATTTAGGCGGATCCTATTTAGATAATTAATCCAGGGCTGACATGTGAGCGGGAATTTTGTTTCCTAACGTTAATCGGTCAATGGAACAATGCCATTTACCGGTCGTTAGCATTTTCTAATGACCGATCGGTTAATCCCGGGGTTAATCGTCTAATAATCTTACTCTGTTATTCAACTTCGTTCGGTCGTCAGGTTGGCAACACCTGTAAAGAGCAGTCATAAAGGAAGGATACATGAAAGTCAGTCTACTGTGTTATTCAATTCTGGATCCATGGAACTTTAGATGAGGATAACCTATCAAAAGGCGGTTCTTGTCAAAATTACAATTTTCATAATATAATAAAGAATGACACATCGTATGTGCGGGCATCATTAGTATAATATCCACCCTCACTACCTTCGGAACTGCCCGGAGCCCCTAACATGCAACCTCGGCTTTACCTCGGGTGTTTGACTGTTCCAAAGGAAACTAACTTGTGGAGATAATTCATGCTAATACCCATCCCACCTGTTGCATATTACTTGTACATTATCGAATAAAATAGATATTGTATTACAATGAAAAACAATTTTTTTTTTTCTTCATGTAAGCCTTCATGGTTTTCATATTTGTTCAAAAAGTAAGCCCCAGAAAGTCGAATACCTTGCCCTATATACTCTTAACTCTCTCTATCTATTATTTTTCTAAGAACTGTCACTACTCGACAGATTTTCCTTGACATGCCGGTAGGACGACTCTTATTTGTTACGCGTTGGCATGGTAACACAACGGGTTACATTTCGTACCTCAGAGACCAGGTGGTCATGACTAGGACAGTGGACCGGACACTCTCGGTTTGTGCAGGGCGATGGTTTGTGACTCACGCGTGGATTTAAGGGGGTTTGGGGAAGAGGGGGTAGGGCACAACCGGCCCCGTGTTCCCCTATTAAAACCCCAGTGTAGGGTAAGGGTTGGCTTATATTTCAGTGTTTGGTCCACGGTTGAAGTACGAATTAAGTTAGTGTAGGTAATAATTGTCGGAGAATGGGTAAATATTGGGTAGTATAACTATGCCCCCCCCCCCTCCACTGCCCTTTACAAAACCCTGGATCTGCCCCAGTTGTGACTCAACGTAGGGGTTAGATTTCTCGAGTGAGAAAACAACAGGTTAGGCGAGATGTCACTAACTTCTTGAATGGGAATCGAGGACATGGGGAATGGGACGGGGAGGGCGGTCGGGGAGGGGCCGGGAGGGGAAGTGAATAACGAATTCGAGGCCAAATGGCTCGAATACTTCATGTTAAAGGGTTATAACCTCACTAATCACGGGATTTTAATGTCACGTGCATGTGTAGGTGGGGGATCTAGGATTTTCTACAGGGGGTGGGGGCAAGTTCGATAAATCTCGAATAAGCGTAATAAAAGGGGGAGGGGGTCCTCATAATTTCAGGTGCCTTTCTACTCTGAAATTCATACATCTTTTGTAGCCTACTTCGAGTTGATTTCAGATACACCAGATGGGGTTCTGCCGGCATCCACCAGTAGCATATCATCTGGTGAGAGGCAGAAGAGAATTAACTCTAGGTAAATATTATTGATGCGAGTTAAAAACACGATCGCGAAGACTGTCGAAAATTCAACCGAGGCAAATTCAATAGCCCTATCCATCACATATTGAAGCCTGCGAAGATTAACAATGACGTATTGCCGAATCCGAACATGAAAATAATGTCTATGGGATATACAATAGCATATTAGAATTGCATTTGATTTGATTTTTCTAAAGTCTTATATTATGTGATCATGTGCAAAATACTTCAGATGATATTGGTTATTAGCTGATTTGGTTGGTTATCAGACTAGCTAGATAATCAGCCCTGAATTGTGTTGGAATCAAAGTGTTTAAAAAACAACTTTCAAATAACATTACCTATCTTATGCGACGAGGAGATACAGTAAACAGAAAAATAGGGGTTTTCCCAGCAGTGTCCATCTCATTTTACCGTGACCGCGATGCAATGAACTCGTGTCAGATCGCATCGCAAACTTGAGTGAGAGGCCTTCCATCGCCTTCTTTCTCTCTCAGCCTCTTTCCATGTTTCTCCCTCTTTCAACTCTCTCGATATCGTTTACATCCTCCCATTTTCTCTCTATCTCTGCCCAACTCCCTTCTCTAACAGTATTCCTAAAGATTTCAGACAAGCAAACAAGCAAGAGAAGAAGAAAAAAGTCACTTAAACAAACAAAAAAAAAGAAGAAAAAAGAGAGAAAACAAAAAACTAGCCCACACCCACTTGGGAAGTCTTGAATTCTGGATTAACAATTTAAAAGTTCGGGCAGTGATCTGGCGTTGGCCCATGTCATGATCGGAAAGGATGACGATGGGGGGCACTGCTCTTGCTAAATAGACGAACAGCGAGGGAACGGAGCGTCCAAGCCAGGGGAAGGGTTCGATATGGTGGGGCGGGGGAGGGGGTTGGTGGTGAGGTCGTGTTTTCGTATTTTATTTTTTCTCCCATCTCCTGTTATCTATGTTTTATCCTCTTATTTATTTTGTCGTTCTGTCAGGGCGCGGGCCCCTGTACCCCGTGTCACTTAGTTTCGTATCTATTATTATTAGTTTTGACAGCAAATTACGTTTCTCTTGTAACTGGAGGGTAACCCAAAGTTTGTCAATAATTGACTGTGATAAAGTCATGGCAACTCCATTATTGAGTCCATTGAGACTCTGAATGTAATGTTGAAAAGAATTGTCTTTGATTTGTTATGTCTTTCTCTCGGTTTCGGGTGAGCGTATAGCAAAGATCATACTTGTAATGCAGGCAATGGAATTTTTTTTTCTTCAAGACGTAAAAAAGAACAAATCATCAATTAGGCCAAATAATATTTAGTGCAATAAACTACAAATTTAAACTGGTATAGTGCTATAAAATATAGTAATATGGAATTATCGTATATAGATTCCAGCGTTGTAAGCAAAAAGAGACATAAGAGGGGGAGGAGAGGATGTAAAGAGATAGATAGATAGAGAGAGAAAGAGAGAGAGAGAGAGAGAGAGAGAGAGAGAGAGAGAGCGAGGGGGGAGGGGCGTGCCAATTTCGCCATTTAATTGACAAAAAAAAAAATGACTACAGAGTTGTGATAATGACTTACTAAACACAGAAAGTGCCCGCGCATGACAGTGTGACGTATTTAATTTCATTCACTTGTTTTCAAAACCACGTAATATCGCCCGAAATTATCCGTTCATATTAATTTTGCTTTTATGAAAATCGAATATGGCACCCTAAGGCCTAATTTATCTAAAAACAAACACAAAACAACAACGAAAAAGATTTTCTAGCTCGTATTCTATACTAGATTTGTAGAATGATGGATTGCTGTATCTTGCAATAAATTCTCGAGCTTCCTAACACATTTTTGAATAGGTTAGGTTTCTTATTTCTCGAGAAGAATTTGTTAATCATCTTTAAAAAACAAATGAATCAGATTCATCTTTATTTCTTTTCACAGAATATTTTTCGTCTTACAAGAATGAAGATAATGTCTATTAACCAAATGACACTCAAACAGTGAACTTATACATCATCATCATCAAAAGTTGTATTTCTAAAATCTAAGATATCAGGACATAATTATATAGGCCTGCCTGATAAATAATTCACAACATGAAATGTAACTGGTAATTGGTAACTGGTAACTATCTAAGTCTCAAGACTGTCTTTTCCATTGTTTTATAGGCCTATTATGTGCTCATTCTCTCTGTCGTTTTATATCATTTGATGATTCAATTTGTAGAACAATTCAATCACGCTTCTTAGCAAATCATGATACATACGTTACATTTGAGTTTAAAAACAAACAATGGAGATGGTTTAAAATATTAAGGTACACTGGTAATCGCAGTAGACCCCAAAAGTGAAGAGATTAATAACATATTTAAAAAATAGATTGCACACTTCGCCCTTGAATTCGTTTTGACCGACATTCACCTCGTTCTTTTATCATTTTCTAATTAATCATATTCTTAGCACGTTTAACATCACTTGAACTTTGGTCTGTTCGGATCATGTTGCTCAAGAATTTGTTTGTCTGGGGGAAATCGTTTATCGCGCCATTTTTAAAGAAACGTGCCTCATTGTACATTTTTTTCTTTCAGTATCTGCAAGCATGTTCTTGGTCGAGTCATCAAACTGCATGCAGCTGGAATATTCTTTGTCAAATTATTTTGTTTGTCGAATGAATATTATCTATCGTGTTCGACCTTTGTAATATTTGAAGAGCATGACGTTTGCATGTGTTTTGTCAAGGATTTCCATAGAGAGGTTCAGTGTTTGTTCAGTGCACTGGCGCGGCAGTTTAAACCGCCAAAATGCTGTTAAATATGTTTCTGATACACATTTTTTTCTTCTGAAAATGGGTTTGTAAAATTGTATTTGTTTGATAGACATGCAGATCTCCGGTAAGAGGGGATAAAGAAGAAGAAGACGAAGAAGAAGAAGATGATGAAAAAGAAGAAGAAGAAGAAGAAAAGAAGAAGAGGAAGATGATGATGATGGCCCTATATAGAGAAATACTTCTGCCCCATGATTTTCTATCATGCGATCACTCAGTATATAGCGGTTCTATAGAGGAGGAAGAGGGGGGCTTGGGGATAACTCTCTAATTTCTTCAAGCCCTAATTCTTGTATTGATTATAAATAGATGTATGCAGGACACATGCAGAAAATAAATGAAAGAGCCAAAGCATCTAAAGCCCCCAGCCCCCATATGCAATTAGTCGTTTAGGACCGTTTCTAAAGCCCCTCCCAATCGAATTTAGTGCGCAAAATCACGTATTGTGCACGTGGCAAAGAAGGCGACCTCAGGGTCTTGCTGAAAGTCAATAATGCATTTCTTTAAAAGTGTTTGGTGAATCCTCTTTTAGCATAACATTCAGGGCTTTCGCATTAAAATTCAATTTCTTTCTGTTAATATCTCGACCTTTGCTGTGTACCCATGCACAATACCCATGCACACATTTTACGATACGGATATATGACATGTGTATTGTTAAAATTTGTAAATGTTCTTTGGAAGTTCATACGAGGTTAATACATGTACATAGTCATGTTTATGTAATGAACAAATAATATCATAAACAAACAATGTCGTTATGTCAATATTTCAATGAGTAATGTTTAGCAAATACCCTGAACATGGCAAACTGATTAATGTATTCATTCATTATGACTTTGTACATTATAATCCAGGCCTTGTTTATTTTGACAATAATGACATTTAGATAAGCTGCAACTACCTTATTCAATTAATTTAAATTCCAAGCTACTTTGTCCCATACATTACCGACTACATTATTGATTTGAGTATACCGTATGATGAAATCAAGCGGATGGCCTCCACTAGAGGTTGCATCAGGCAAAACCTCATGAAATATTATACATTATTTTGATGCAAATAAATTAATGCTCATTTTCCAATACACATGATATACTTTATAATACTTGGGACACGAAAAGTAATTTTGTAATATAGTTAGGACACGATTTATCTCCAGATGCGACAGAGTAAAACGAGTTCATCACACTAATCAAATCATACTGAATTCCCTTAAGATGAAATACATCATGTATCGTTGTATGCTAAGCATGTTAGGCTTTGTTAATAATATTGTACCTTCCTCTTGTCTTCGAATTAAATTATAATTTGACTGTCTAAGGATAGTGGATGATTCGCATTTGAGAAATTAGGAAGCAGTAATGACCCAATTTCTCGATCGCCAATAGATATACAGAGGCACCGATACCGTAAATGGCGCCAAAAAAATGCACGAAAATCGGTGTCAGACGGTCACTAACATGACAACCTTGCGTTGGGGCCATGTAAAATTGAACTGACCGATATATTTCTGCTCGTTGGAAAGCGTTGGATTAGTAGGCGTTGAATTAGAGAATCATTTAAAATTATTCCTTTATAATAATCGTAATGATGATACTATGATTTTAACTTAACGAACATACTACGAAGATAATCAGATAATATTTTGATCATTATCTCCTAAGGCTATATGGGATATTCTTTTCTTTACACTCCATAAACATCGATAAACACCCCAGCCAATTCCAAGACATTTCCAAAACGTCAAAACGCACCTTTTAACACTAGTCTTCAATGCTTTTACGGATTTTTCACAAATCCACTTATTTTACACACTTTTAATATTATTATTTTTTTTAAAATCATAGTTTGGCTCATTAAATTAAAATCTTTCGAACGCCTGTTACACAAAAGAGAAAGAAAGCTTTTTCATCATCCTTGCTGGCTTACACTATATTTCCATAGTAAGATCATTATCGACAAAACATGCTCATAATGATTATGGTAAATATATAATATAAACGTGACGAGATATCGAAATACCGTTAATAATTTGGTCTAAGCAAAACATGATTTTAATCTTCGTCCTATTAATTGTATAGGTCGTACGGTGTCCTTAAAGTCACGGTGTTGAATTTGTATCGGGTCAAGGCACAATCCAAACAATATCATAGAATTGTTAGCTGATATGAAAACATTTCAATGTTACTTGCAGTCAGAGTATTTGTTTTATCTGAATTGTCTTTCATTGTTGTGTCTCCGATTCAATTTGCATAACATCTTTTATTTCCCAATTGCCTTGATATAGATTCATGTTTCTACTTCTCCCCCCTCTTCTCTCTTTTTACATTTCGTTTCGTTTTGCTTATCCTTATTGGGTTATATGCTCGTTTAGGTCCTTCATTCGACTTTTATTTTATCTTTGGATTTTTATGTCCTTTTCCCTAAGAATACTATTTTTGACATATTTTAACATTAATAGGTCAATAATAATTCGTCGGTGGAATTGTAACAATAAGTAAAAACTCTAATTTTCCTTGTTTCTTCTAGTAATCGTTCTTCTCTCGTGGACTATCGTAAGCCAATTGATTTCTTTAAACAGTTTCGATGGTCATTGCCTTGAAATTTGATGCAACAAGTGGCAGATTCAAGATTATATTCCTGGAGGGGGACACGAGTCTGAAAATGTCTGACCAGCCCTCCCCCCCCCTAAATAAATGAAAAATTCTTACTCCAAAGTGTAATTTTGTGTTCGTTTTCGGGTCTGAAATCGGTGCGGGTACAATAAAGGGCACTTTCTGTACTTGAATATTCCTGTGTGGTTTTGGCCGGGGGTGTCTTACCCCATGTCCCCTTCCTGGATAGGCCCTTTTACTGGCCATTTAGTGTGTGTCTCTCGCAAACAGTAATAGTCTGTCTTGATAATCGTTTGCAAGGTCCACCAAAAAAAGATGAAATAAAGATAAAAAGAACTAAGTTCAACGTCAATCACAATATCACGGCAACACCAAGGTTTGGAAGAAAAAAATAAACACTGTAATCACGCGTTGAAGAACGTTTATCATGATGCCCAAAGTTTAAGGGCGTCATATCAAAATAGAAATATAATCAAATAAAAAGCAAAACATGCCCTTCACGTGTAAATACAGGGAGGAAAGTGAGTCGACGTCCTTCAAAAGCTAAACATGACCTCGAGTATACTTATCAAGGGTTAGCGGAAACTTGAGAGAATCGCTAACATAATCAATGAATACCAGGGTGAAGTGTGTGTGTGTGTGTGTGTGTGTGGGGGGGGGGGCTCCCCACATAAACGACCAAAAGGCCATATCCAGAGTAAAGTGCTACTTCAGTTCAGGTTGTGATGTTTGTCAATGCCACAGCGCTGTATCAAGCGAGTTGTTTTAGTACGTATAGACATTCTCTACCTGAATTAGCTTCTTCTAGCGCACTTTTTAAAATGAAATTTTAATGTGATTTTACACCGGATAAGAAAAGGGTTTATGCGATATTACATTTTATCTAGTTTGAATTAACTGTCTCAGATAATCCAGAAAAGATGTGGGGGTCTGGAAGGGTTAACCATTATCCCAATTTTTTAACAGAAATATTTGAATACCATAGCTATATGCGAAAATCAACATCAGCAGGAACAACAACAGCAACTCCCGACCTTTCCCTCCATGTTTGTTTGTGTTCTTTTAAAAATAAACTTAGCGGCTATCATGACTGTTGGATGAACCCTGTTCTCACTTTGTATTAACTTTTAATGAAAACATATTATAAAAAACTATATCGTAAAAGAATCCATGTTAGTTTATTTTTTTATAAAGTAGCCATACAAAATTAAAAACAGCATATAATTATCTGCTCAGCCTTGGCCAAAGTGGACTTTGCTTTCAAATTACAGGAAGTCTTTCACATTTCTAGTAACATTAATTACTGGATGTAAATCCCGTCTTATCATCGACAATTTTTCACATTATTTAATTCCGCAACCACGGTAACGCTACAATGATAACGAAAGGTTGAGAAGGATGTATAATGTATTGCACCTTACATGGTTAATCATCATTAGGTGGAATTGTGCACGTAGCGGTGATTAAAATGATGAACATGTTCGCTGTAGTTAATCAAACGTCATAATTCCAAGAGCAGACGAAGGGATTAATGATTCCGTGGGTTCGATGTAATTAAAAGAAAAATACTGCTAATTCTAATGCTAATTATGGCGAGAAAGCTTTTTCAACTCGCGGTGTGCTGATTGATAAAACTCGCATTAGTGTGGTTAAACCGCCAGGGACGTTGACGTAGCCAGCTATTTATCCTGAATTATCAGAAAACAGGGAGTTTTTTTTGGCGGGTGGAGGTGGGGGTATAGGGGCGTTAGGATAGTAGTTAATCAGCATAGATTTTGATTGATACAGTTGCGGCGCGAGGGGGTTTATGGGGGAAACTCATGCAAATGTCTTCATAATATTATTATAAATCCCTGTTTTAAATCCTGTCGGCAACTACACTAAATGAGGAGAAAAAATATTTGAGGACCAGTTTTGCAAACCTCTGCAATTTTCCGTATAGGGCCATTATGATCATAATAGATTTAAAAATTCACAATACATTCAATAACTCCTGTCAGGAAAAAAATGTAAGATGTGAATATTTTTAGTGAAGGAATGTTGGAAAATGTTTGATAACATTGACGGCAAAGAAAAGTATAGAGTTGTGGACAGATCCCCATCCCCCGATTTAAAATGTTCTATCTATGCCCTTGACCATTATGTTGACATTGTAAAGCCGGGGAGGAGGGGATAGTGGGCCCCTTTATCAAGCGTTTTCATACGATCTTGAGCCTAACTATAATTATCGAATACGGAATAGACTGCGATAATTTTTAGTCTCTAAACCCATTAGCGGGTCTTTCCATAATAATCTGGGGATTTCCTTTGAAGTGGTTAATTGCTCACAAGACGACATCTGTCATAAAGAGAAATACAGCGAGGAGATAGAGAGAGAGAGAGAGAGGGAGGAGGGGGGAGAAGAGGAGAGAGAGAGAGAGAGAGAGAGAGAGAGAGAGAGAGAGAGAGAGAGAGAGAGAGAGAGAACATGGAACGTGGTCAAAATAATTATCGCCTTTGACTCCTTAGTCGTCTAATGTATTTGTTTCCCTATATAGAAATCTCGCCTACGAGCGCCAGACACAGAAAATCGGAATTAGACTATAATCATTCCATTGATCCACATTCAGTGGCGTAGCTAGCATGATTTAGCCACCAAGGGGGCACTAGCATCACGGAAGGAGGGGGCATCAAAATTCAAATGAACAAGACCATTGATTTGGAGAAGGGGTATAGGTGGAGGTCGTAGTGTCTTCCTTTTACGTTCCTCTTTGTCCCTTTCCCTTAGTCCCTTTCTCCTTTCCTCCTGGTTCTTTTTTTTTTAGGGGTAAGGCACCTCCCCGCCCCTGTATCTACGCCATTGTCCACATAATTTCATATGGCAATAATTCTCAACAGTCAAAAGCATCTTTAATCGTCAAGAAGCTCATGAAGATCTTGAGATATCTGCAATAATTAAATTCCCATCCTTTCCCCCATCCGTAGAATCAAGACAATAATCTGCAAGAGCATTCATTTTTTTTCCAAAGGGACAAACTTGATTATTTCTCGCATATCCATGTCAGACAATCCTGAAAAACAAATTAGTGAGAGCTGTGACATCGAGAACCGTCGCTTTAAATCGAGTCTGTACCCCGACACTAATGCTGATTTATTTCGCCTCTGGAAGAGACACACATTTGCAATTCAAGGCTTTCTTTCCTCTAGCTTTTCCCTCAGCGCTTCTTTATGCGATTAGTTTCCCCTTTCCCGCGCGAATTATTACGATGGATCGAAGAGAGTTGGTGGAAAATCACGGCAGTTTCAAGAGCTATGCAAGCAGTTTCTGTATTGTGGATGTCTTGATAAGACAGTGTTGCGAATAATCTAATTGCTGCTTGAAACAAATCGTGTTTATTCTTTGAGTTATGTTTTTTTAAACTCCCATGCCGAACACATTTCATTGTTTACTAGGATGGGGAATTCGAGAAAAGAAGAAGAAGAAGAAATACAAGAAAAAAAATACAAAGTGATGGCCCTTAGATTTTTTAAAAGCAATGTTCAAGCAAAAGTAAGCCAATGCAATTGTTGGCCGTTATAACAAACAAACAAACACAACCGAACGAACAAAATGGTAGGTGGACTAGCTGCTCTAAATACAGGATAAAAAACTTTCTTGGCGCCTTTTTCCCCGCTTTTTTCAGTCCTTGTTCTCATCAAAAATCTGTTCCGTTCTTATAATTTTACACATTTCAAATCCCATTAACCATTTTATGAGACAATCATTTGCTAATGCATGTTTTATCAAACCACTTTACAATGTCGCAGTGATGATCAACTTGCCTGCTGGCAGAGCAATTAAGCGCTTTAATCTCAAAACGAAAAGGCGTAGGCACACGAGGTGATAGTAAAGCGTCGATTTCGGAACTTTCTATATTAGCAGCGAGCATGTCTCGTTGTAATTTATCATATTAAAGCCTGTCTGCACTAGTTTGGCCAGGATGAATTAGACCTCCCAGCGTGGTCACCGACAGGTGGTTATCTCATCAACTCGGCTCTCAGTTAACATAAGAAAAAGAGGATCATGGGGACCAACGGGCACCGCTTAGGCATTGTTTTCTATATCGAGGGAGCAAGTAGCTATAAGTAGAGTGTCTAGTGCAGTGGGGCTTTAAAATCATCAAACCTGGTCAAAGGGCGTTGCATGGATTTGCACGGTGAAAATCTAAAAACATGTAAAATGACCAAAATGCTGTTACGTAATAAATCAGAATGGAAATCGTTACTTAGATTATAGTGGCAAAATTACAGTCATTGTTCTTTTCAAAATTAACTTGGATTTAGCAACTAGCAGTGTTTTATTCACCTAATTTGTTGTGTACAAAATGAGGAATCAGTTTTCTTTTGATCTGACATTTTGCACATAGTTTCATGAACTCATCTTGCTGCTACAATATAATATTTAATAGAGATAAGTCTTTAAGGGTTTGCAAATCCCTGATAATGTCTTTAAAGGAGAAATTAACCTGTGTACGAAAATGGCCTCAGTGAAAGCAGGAAAATAGAGAGACATTAATGTCTCGATGATGACGCTTTGGAAATGTCCTTCTATGACCCAGCTCCTCTTTGATAGCCGAAGCGCAATCTCCGGTTGCTTTTAGAGCTCGTTAGCGGTGTAAAGTGTAATAAGTGCCCCTTTTCCGTTCTCATAAGTGCCCTTTTTCATCTCTGGTGAATGCCCCTTCTCAAGTGCGAGTAGTGCCCCATTTTCACCTCTGATAATTTTTACTTTGACAAGTTCTTTTTTTCTTTTCTAATAAGTTTCCTTATGACTTTGGATATATGTACCGTTTTCCTTTCACCATAAACTTAGCTCCTACTTTAAAGCAACTAAGAGCAACCTTTTCTTCAATTTCACCCAAAGCTTGCTCGCTCGTATTTTAAGTTAATATAATTTTGTTTCTTATTAAAGATCTTATCAGTCTTTCATGATTACGATTGTTTTTCCTCTTTATAAGATGTAATTCTTCGCACTGCGACCTCACTTGCTCGCTCGCTTCGCTTGAAATAAATATTCGGACCATCACACCCAAGTGCAATGTATGATGCTTTAATAAGCAACATCTTGGACCACGGTGAAAAGAGAAACAAACAATTAAATCATCCCTGATAATATAATAACAATGTAGGGATATAAGGGCCTACCAATGTCTAAAAATTGTATATTTTCGCTTTGAGGTTTCCCTTTGTAGGTGCCCCTTTTTTTCGAGAAAGTGCCTTTTTGTTGGTCCCCCCACTTTGAAAGACGCTCTGCGGCCCCTGCTCTCTCTCTCCCCTTCTCTCTTCCGCTGTTTCTCTTTCACCAGCTCCCCTTCCCTCATTTCCTCTCTTCTTTCGTCTCTTTTTTCTTCTTTATCTTACATGCATCTCTTCCTCCCTCCACCCTATAATTATATCTTTTCCGCTTTCTTCCCTTCTTCCCTTATCTTTCTTCCGTATGTCTTGTACACATGTTTTCGATCTTCCTTTCCTAACCCACCCCCTCTTTCTATCTCTCTCTCTCTCTTTCTCTCTCTCCCTCTTTCATTTTCCTCCCTCTCTCTGTTTTCCACTCCCGCGATTGCTTTTAGCCACTTGTACCGCGGTGACCCACTATCTCTCCTCCACTACAAATCAAAACTCGACAAGAGATGCTTAACACTTCAAGGAGGAATGCATCTTTGGATGCAGTCTCCAAAGGGATCATTACAAGAGCATTCCAGACACCCTCGACAATTTGCTGGTATTCCATGGGTGATAACTTTTACTTCCCTAACCTCAAGTATCTCTTGTTAATTAGGCCAGGCAAACGGATTCTTCGTTTCTTGTCCGGGTTTTGGACACTGAGGAGGAGAGGGTTCCATTTCAAAAAATGATATTTTCATGTAATGCCATTGGATCACTGTCTTTTAAAACACATTTTGTTGATTATTTTATTCATCTATAGATGTACTACAGAGGCTCAAAGCAAGGTGAAATTGCAATATATTAATGATGTCTGTAAAACATATTGTATTGATGTCCTCAGATTCATACATGAACAAAAATCAAATGCAAAAAAAAAAAGAGGCGTGCCGGCCCTAAAAGGAAGGAGGAGAGAAGATGAGAAACTAGGATTAATATTATATGGCCTTAGTAAGTTGTCTTGTGATAATTATGACTATTAATTCAATCAGGATTATCATACTGTCATTCATCTGTCGTAATATGTCATTCGATGTATCCAGACTAATGGGGGTGGGGGCGCAGGAGTTGCTCACCCCCTTGTATTTTGCCAGCTCTGATAGCACTCACGAACAGGTTATAATTATGCACATGTCTTATTATAACCATGATAAGTAAGCATTCCTTTTCCCGCCGTTTTGTTTTGGAGACTCCTTTGTCACGATCATCCTTTCCATTCTCGTTAATAATATTAACGAGAATGGAAAGGATGATCGTGACAAAGAATATATCAGTGACGATTCGAAATTCGGCATTATGGTATGTTCTCATCTACGGAAGATAACAAGTTGATCATTCTGACCTTTCCACTTTCTTTTTCCCTACTTTTTCTTTCTGTATATATTTCTCTTGTTATAAGCCCTGTTTCCCTGTCTTTATATATTTCCCCCCTTTTTTCTTCTCTCAATTTGTTTTTTTTTGTTGTGTGTCTCTCTCCTCTTTTATTACTTTATCCCCACCTCAGTAAAATCGCCTTCTACGTTAATACTGCTTGTCTTTTGCTCTCTCGCTCCCTCTCTCTGTCTCTCTCTCTCTCTCTGTCTCTCTCTCTGTCTCTCTCAACTTCTCTCTGTTTCTCTCCTTCTCTCCTGGCCAACGGCCATCTGAGGTCGTAAAACACATTCCATGTAGACACTGAACTAACTCAACAAAGAGCAAATAACACTCTACGAGGGGTTCAAAGGCTCCTTTCCATCTTCGTACTTTGTCAATCCGCGGCTACATCCATTGTCCAACTGATTGGAGGTTGATCATCTGACTCACCGTAACATGTTTGCATGGTATGAGGTACAAGGGTGCAGGCTGTGGCGTAGCCAGGATTTTTTCATGGGGGCGTTCCGGGGGGGGGGTCATCACTTTTTTGTGGGGAAGGATCACGTAGACATTGTTAGTGGTAAAGCGCATTCAATAATACGCTTACAGGTATTGTATTGTATTTGATGTATCCAAACTTGATTGTTTGATGCATTGCAAAGCTTTTGCAGTGTTTTTAAGTATCAAGGAATTGTTTCATTTTTGTTCACCTTTTTGTTGTTTCATTTTTGCATTTTTTTGTGGGAGTGGGGAGGGGGCAACATAGAGACATAGATAGAGAGAGAGAGAGAGAGAGAGAGAGAGGGGGGTGGTAATTCTAGGATAGGACTTTAAAAACCAAACGGTCTGTAATTTAGAAATATTTACCAAAGGCCCCCTCTCTGCTATATTTGTTAGATTCTTTTGCTCTTATTCACGATTTTCACCTTGAACAAATTTCTAACAACTTAGGACCCTTTTCCACAAACTTAGTCCAACATGCTCACCCCTTCCCAGGCTCCCACCATTCAAAATTCTCCCGTTGCCCCTCCGACAAAGGACCGTCTATTGACATAGACGTTATCAGAGACACTTGAAAATACCATCAACTTGGCCAAGTCTCAATTGGTATCACGGTATCTTCGTAAGAGTCTTGATACGCTGCTTAGTACGGACTTTATCCATAACAAGGCACAAGCTTATACCCCTTTGCGTATTGGTGTTTTGATCGTATAGACACTCTTGTACTACACGGGAATCCTACAGTGCCCGCTATATTTAAGGCGTTATGCACTCTCAAAATTTGTGTAAGAATGATTAACAAGATTTGCCGCCAAATCTGGACATCAGAAAGCAATTTTTTTTAAAAACAACATAAAAACAGCAACAACATGAACAAAAAATAAGGTCATTACATATCAATTCAACATATTAAGTTAGGGGGAAAAATCTTCACGTGCCTTTACAATGTGCTAATCCTAGAATTAACATTTTAAAACAATGATTGCAAAAGGAATGACACATTTTGTCGACAGGAATTGAAAGAGGAATTCTTGCCACGCTTCAGTTTAATTTTTCTGCTCGTGTTTTTCTAATCCTGCATGTCAAGCCAAAGGAAAGGTTTGGTTTGCAGACTACATCAATATCCAAAATCATAAGCGTAGAGGTAAAGGAGGGATACTGGTTGGTTCAGTCCCTGGAAAGTTTGATTTACGGATATTCGGGCAACAACCACTTCTTATTCAGGCAATGACCACCTCACACCTCATTATCCGGGTAGCGAATCATATTTATAGTGAAATTGTGACGAATTTATATTGTCAATATGATAAAGTGTCGAAAATTTTACTCGCCCTAATATCTGGACATTCGAAGCGTGTTATTTGGGCGAGAGACGCCCCCACCCCAGCCTCAGCAAAATCGTAGCCGTATGTCTATTATGTTCAAAGGTGTTCTTTAGAATCCTAGAAATCACGTTTTTATCGCGCGATAGTTAGCCTCTATGTGAACTCCAGTATATTGGCAATTGGGTTATTGGGTCCAATAGGTGCAAACGGAAGAACCCAGACAAACAAATAATGGGGTATATTTGGCACAGATACCACGACGTTTCGATGTGTTGGACTATTGAGAGTCTATGGTGAATGAGGACCGCTGACGTAGCGTGAATCGAACCATTGAGTGGGCACTGGTGTCGTGTTGGGGGTGATTTTAACAGATGGAAATCAAATCAAATCAAATTTACTGATTATAGAAAATCCACAATTTTAGCTTATTTTCAATATAAAAGTACATAGAAAAGAATATTCAAAATCAGGTTACAAATGAATAACTTCATTCAAAATTGCTCGTACTCCGGTAGCTGCACTTTACAAGGGATACATCACACCCCTTTAAAATACAACATAATATATAACTTTATAAACATGTAAATTGTAAGAGAGGACTATAATATTTTCTTCACATCGCCTTCCTCCTCTCCCCCTCTCCCCCCCTCTCTCTCTCTCTCTCTCTATCTTTTTTCTTCTTTGACCCCCTCGCTATTGAAATGAGACCGGGCATGAGCACCCTTGCCTATAGCCACTCGTAGTTATACCACTGCAAGGGATTGTACCAGGAAAATACAAATCCCCCACCCCAAACCCCCAAAAAAAAAAACAAAACAAAACAAAACAAAACAAAAAACGGTTGATCCCTAGACAAAATTTAAAATTCAAATAAATCTGGATTTGTATCGATATTTGTATAATAATGAACAAACCTATAGTATAAATTTGGAAGATTAACGTTGTATCATTATAAGCATGCTCATAATTTTGTTTTATATAGGTTCACTGATAATAAAGATGTGGTAACAAGTTAGGACATGATTGTGTTCATGCAGCGCGCCATTTAATTTGTGATTATAACACAATCGCAAAAACTTTGGAGAAATTATCAAATCAAGGAGCAATTTCAATACCCTATTTGTGTATCACCTGTAGACATCACATTCACATTACGTAATAAGATATTGACCTTGTAATGTTAACACATTTTATCAGGTGACTCAAAAGGTTATTGAAATTGCCTAGGGTTTATTTTTCAAAAGCTTTTGCTGTCATGTTTATGAATGTTAAAGGTATAGACCAGTTTTGGAAACGCCCCTCTCTCAAAAAAATGAAATGGAAGTTCTCATTACCAATCATGAAAGAATATGTTTTTACTAATACGTGATGATACAAATTTTGCCGGGAAAGTCGGGAAACCGCCTACGAATTGATATATTTGGTAAATTATTATATCTATTGGGACCAAATAGATATCGCGCACGTGGTCGCGTAGTCCCATATACATCTTTCTGTGTACAGTGCTTGTAACTTTACCAAGACTGGGCCAGATTTCTTATCATTTTGATGATTCCAGAACCTTGCAGTACACACCAATACTTATATGCTAGATGATCAACCTTTTCTGATCGATTCCACAACGTTTCTTTCACAATGCAATCGCATGACCAGAACTGGGGGGTGTTTCACAAAGATCCTAAGTTGAACTTATCTCTAAGTTGGACTTAAAAGTTATGGAAAGCCGTTAGCATCTTTGAAAATATTTTCTAAAAGTTGTTTTAAAAGACATAAAATGTTGATTCAAATCATTCATATTTTCTATTACCGAGGAGATTTCATGTTCTTGATGTGGAATTTATGGAAAGTCTAAAATAATTCAATTTTTGCTTTTGAATATAGTTTATTTTAAGGCTACAAATGGCTCTCCATAATATTTAAGTCCAACTTAGAGTTAAGTTCGACTTAGGATCTTTGTGAAACACCCCCCTGGTCTTTCTCTTTAAGGGCCCCGTTTCAACATTGTCCTTATATTCCAATCACTTATGGTAAAGAAAACTGGAATGAAGTAGATCGCCAAAAAGTCAGTCTTTCATTTATCTTTTTGTAAACTGTAAAAACAGAGACCTTGCCCTCATAATGCTCATGTAAACATAGAAAAGCAAAGAACACTGATTATAATGCATTGGTACCAGGTCCGTATTCAATAAACTTTTAAGAAATTAATTTTGTCATGAGCAATGGACATGTATTTCTTTATTTTCTTCACTTCTCAATCTCAATTTGTGTCCCATTCTCTAAGAAAATATACCTCCTCCCCTTCCCTTTCCCCACCCCCTCTCTCTCTCTCTCTCTCTCTAACACACACACACGCACGCCCACACACACCCACTCACCACCCCCCAGAGAGGTCTGAGCAAAGATGGACTATGTAGTTTCGAACAATAACATGATAATGGGTTGCTAAACTCCGTTTACTTACAAGTGAAGATGAAGACATTACGTATTGGTTTAGGGAAGAATGGATAGGGGATGATTACGTAATAAGTCTAGACTGTCTAGTCAAACATCGGCGAAGCATGATCGAACACTTGAAGCAAGGTCCCACTGGCCTAGCTAGCTGGTTTATGGAAGTGGGCGGCCAAGGCAAAAGTGCAGAAATCTGCGCCTTTCGTTTTTCGACAAAACTAATGAAATGAATGTGCTGACAATTTGAAAAAAAATAATAACAGGCTCATATTCACCAAGGCAATTTTCCGGCATGTTCCATCAAAACGTTAAGTGTGCGTAGAAAATCTGCTATTACCTATTTTTCGGGGGGGGGGAGCTGCATGGACGCCCCAATCCATTGTTAGATATGTTGGGGGCACTTCATGGATATCAGTTGAAAAATACAGGCACGGAAATATATAACTTCTATCTCAAAAGAAGCCGCTGGGCACTAAGCAGGTACTAGTAACCGTTATTCATATATAAAATAATATTAAACAAAGAAAGAAAAAGAAAATCTATCCAGAAATGAAGTAGAAGAGTAAAGGGGGGGGGGGTCTGCTTGTCACCATCAGACTATTTTTGTATCAAAACACCCTATTTTATTCAAACCATATCAACAGTTATCATTTCATAAGCAAGGTATGAATAAGTTTCCTGATGTAGTTTCAGTCTTGGTGCAAAAATTTGGAGCAAAAATAACAAATACATTACTTGGCCAGACATCCAACATAATATAGACCCTGGAAAATCCTTGGAATTAAAAGACAAAGGTAACATGACAGAAAGGGATGGAGGTGCATAGCCGCCAACCCCTTCCGAAGGGACGGCACTAGATGATGATGAACATTCGGTCGAGATAATACTGTCATTTTCCTTTGTTGCACTAAAACAGTAATACAATTTTAGTGAGTAAAACGTAATACTAATGCAGTCAAATATTACATCTTATGAATTATATTTAAATTAGTCAAATCACTGTGTTAATTATTCAAGCACCCACTTTCAATCCAACTGATGATCAAATTTAGTCAACCTGTTCTCGAAATATGTGCTATCCCTCTAGTAAATACTTAATCTGTAACTGTATAGATTCGCCCGTTTTCGTCTTTAATTACCTTGAATATATCTATGAGAAGAGTTTGAGTATCAATAGCCTTTATGTCTTAAAGATTGTATTTTACATTTATAACTTTAAATTTATAATAATTTGGTGTTCTTTACCCAAGTAACCACATCAGTATCAATACTGCTCTTCATTCGGGCCCTGACATTATGATTCCAAAGAATATCTTTATTAGGTATTGCTCATGTCTTTCCAATATATGAAATATATAATATACACAGTATATGAAACATAAAATATAACAAAAATAAACCTACACAATACAGGACGAAATGACAAAATAAAATCTGTTTTACAGCAAAACAATGTTTTTCCATCTATTATCAAATGATATTATTATTACCACAGCAATTGCCGTTTTTCCCTGGGTGGAGAGTGGCAAATGTGGATTAATGTTTTATCAAAGGACGTTTTTTGCCGGGCTGGGATTTCGAACCCTCAATCCTTGCTTGAGAGTAAAGTGAATGAACCATAATACCTGCACGACACCTATGGCATTTGATGATATCCAACTGACCATGCAAGGCTTTTATACAAAAAGGTTGACTATACCTTTAACGAAGAATCTGGTGACGAATTTGACCTTGAGTTGCAAGGACAGGGAGATTATTTTACAAAACGACATGACTGATCTAGCTCATCTATCAATATAAATAGACACCATTAAACATTTGCAAGGCGACGAGAGAAAAGAGAAATAGAGATAGGGAGAGAGAGAGAGAGAGAGAGAGAGAAGGGGAGAGTAGGGAGGTCCGAGATGAGGGAGGTACACGACAGTCAGGGGTGGGAGTCAGAGAGAGAGAGAAAGAGAGAGAGAGAGGGGGGCGGGGGCGTCCGAAATGGAGAAATGGCAGTGAGAGTGATATAGCCTGAGCATCAATCATTACAAATCGACACCATTAAAACCTGACACAGAATGTGTAAGGTATTATATTATAATGTCACCACAGGTAAGGCGATAAAAGATAGGAGGGGGTCAGAGATGAGGAGGGGAAAGGGAGAGAATGTGAAAATGAGAGGAGAGAAGGCAAAAGAGGGAGGAGGGACTGGGTGGATAGAGGGAGGGAAGAGAGAGAGAGAGAGAGAGGAGACAAAAGACGGAAAAGGTGATATTTATTGATCACAGTTTACTTTTCATTGAAATGTTGATAATTAATCAAATCTCAAAATAAGGAGATTATTCGTCACGGTATGTTTAGAATCTTTGTGACGATGGAGATATTTACCTATTCATTTTTTTGTGCAAAATTAAAGCCATAATCAACCTATACATCAACAAAATAATATTCATAAATCCCTGACGGTTCGGTTAATATCTCATATTACTCCCCTACAAACTCTACTTATTCAAACTATTGTTACGGTTTACTAAGTCTAGTTAGCACGTTAATCCCAACATCGAACCACATTGTGTGACACGTGCAAAACATCTGTCATAATACTCGGGCAAATGTCGTAAAGTTCAAGAGTGTAATTTAATGTCATCCCAGGTATACGGTGGCTCCAATCATTGGCGGATTCACCGGAGAGGGCAAGAGCTGTGTGTGTGTGGGGGGTTGCGTCCCGGCAAAACCCAATGTGCCATATCTTTTTTTTTTTCTTTTTTTTTTCTTCCATTTTGAGTACAGACCTCTTTACAGAGTATTATCGTACTATACTGGGGTGTGTGCAGGTGCACCACTACACCGGGGTTTCCCCCTACTCTTATACGAATAGTGCAGTGGGTTCGTAACGTGCAAAGGTAGTGACTCTTCTCTACACGGGGCCTCCATTTAACGTCCTATCCGAGGGACGGAGTGTTTTCCACTTAACATAGCCTGCGTCAATGAACAAGGGAAGGGGCACGTTAACACACAACGCAGGCTTCAGTCATCCGCCTAGGTGGGAGTCGAACCCGGGATCTTTGGTTCGTCAGGCAGACGCTTTACCGACTGAGCCAACTCGCTCCCGGTTAATTACGGTTACCTTGTTACAACAAAACTAAATAGATTATGTTCATTTGATTTGATATGATCTATTGATTTCTGTATCATCATTTAGGAACATGTTTACAATCATAAACACACAACGTTGTGAGTCGTGGAGACTCATACAGTATCATACATTTTGGAGCAAGTATTTACCGCTATCCTTAGAAATCCTTGTTTTGACTCTCCGTCACGTGATTCCTCCAACATGTTTGAGGCAGGAGGAAGGAAACCACGGATACCTCTCCTCACCAGGGACGGCGCTCCTTGGGATCGCATCATCAAGGACCAATTACCCCGTTTGTCTGCGAGAATCAATCATCAGATGAAGATGGATTGCATGGCCTTATTCCAAGTCCTCAATGACGTAATGTGTATCTATATACTGCTTGTCCCGTATGGTGTAATTGTGTCAAGAAGAGGGTGGTGGAAGAGGGAGAGGGTGATGTTGATTATGTGTGTGTGTGTGTGTGTGTGTGTGAGCGAGAGAGAGAGAGAGAGAGAGAGAGAGGGACATAAAATATTTACAAAGAACGAAAAGAAGGAAAAAAAGCCTATTATAACTTAGAGAGAGAAAGACAGAAAGAGAGAGAGAGAGAGAGAGAGAGAGAGAAGGGGCAGGGGGAGGAGAAGGGGAGGAGGTTTATTTTCTTAAGAGAATGAGAAACAAAGTTGGACCAGAGTTTCCCTACAAAAATTAAAAAAATAATGAGAATTTAAATGAAAAGGGGGCACCATGACGATCGAGAACTTTTGAATTGTTGGGACAGAGAGCACGATATGCTACCCACCATGTAGTGAGCTTTTTCAGATGGGGGTACGGCTCAGGCCAGAACACCTATCTCTCCCTACCCATCCCTTGCTGAGTGATCATACACGCCCATGCTGTGTGCACTGAACTCGAATAAGAATAAAAAACACGCCCATAAATTCACAGAATGAAAATGCCATAAACTTATTTATAATCTGACATTAACAGTAGGCACGTTCTAGTCATTATCGCCCAACATCATTAATTTATAATCGATGGACGTGGCGGGCTTTACATTCCAAACACATAATTCAGGATAACTATATAATGATTGCAGGCTGTACACGTACAGGCGCATGCATGTAAAAGAAATCAGAACATGATTATATCGGTAACACCCAAATAGTATCGTCATACTAAGATTTATTGACTTCTTTTTTTTAGGAGGGGAAGGGGGGTAGGGGACATCACCTTCCTTCCTTTGAATGATTCTATCTTTTTCATAATAGATTTATGTTGTGCGTAGGGCTCCAAATTCGTCTTGGGGTGACGTCTCATGCGCGAATATCAAATTTCCAGTTTTTACTTAGCGAGCGAGTGAAGCGAACAAGTAAAATTTATTTAGGAACCTTCTTGTCCTATTGTGACAATGTTGCTATCAAAGTAAACAGAGGTAGATCCGATATACAAAAAAGATCACCTCACTGCCCGAATATAAGGTGGAGTTGCCCGAATCATTAGGAGAAATTGTAAAATTCTCTGGGCTGCAACGTCATCAGTCTTGACTTTTGTACGCCATATAGTGTCAGAATCTTTCGTTTTTTTTTAAGCAAGTGAACTAAATTTACTCTTTACTTTTTGTACACAATTATGACTGTCTATTTCTCTGTTTTTCGTCTATCTATCTTGTCTGTTCGTCTGTGTGTTGCTCAATGTTCTATGACATAGGCATACTACAGTGTATACGATGTTCCTTTACCCATCCCTCTTTGTTGCCAAAGACCGCAGTCGCCACTTGTTTATGGAGAATGGTTAGCACTTTAAAATCAATCATACAACCATGGCTTATGAAATAATAGATAATACATACAGCGAGATTATAACTACTCCACAGAGAATGAAGCGACGAGATTTATGGAAACAACTTTCATCCTATAATATAGTGTCATTACAATCATTATTAACTGAGATTCCAAATGGTTCATCCAATAGATCCATTTAAACATTTTGAGATGAATTTACGAGAAATAAGAGGATATTTTCTCGTTCGATTAATTCATAAATTTAACATCAGAATTAAGAAGCTAGTTAATATCAGTAGGCTGCATAATCATTGGCGTTTAAATCTGAATAATATAGTAACAATAATTTATGTCTCATTTCCCCATGATAGCCTCTATACTGTTCTACATGAGTTCCCTGTATTCATTGGCAATTCATTGCTATACCAGTACCATCATGATAAGGAGCTTCTTCCTACCGCGTATACACATTTACTACACATGGGTGAATAGTGGCAAATGTATAATATCTTACCAAAGGATATTAGTACCGCAGCGGGACTCGAACCATGACTTTGTGATTAACAGTCAAGCCGCGTGTCCACTAGCCTGTGGCACCTCCACATGTTTAAATATAGTTTATAATTATAATATTTCATGATTATATAATCCATGTTTCAATATTTCAAACTTGAACGCCCATATGGGCTGTACTCATTTTATGCCAGGAAATTAGACTAGGCCTCTCAATGCCCATGGTCGATTCTAGCGGTAATTATCTTCGAACAGTATTTTGTCCTACAACCCTTTACAAAATTAATGTTTTATTTGTTTTTTTTTAATCTGTCTCGAAATTAGGGTTACCATCAAATCTGAATGATAAACATAATGTTTAGCAGAGCGTAAACCATAACCTGCTGTGACATACAAAGCTGGATAAAAAGACTACGGCCTAATTCTTTGGGCCCTAGCAACATGCCAAAATAGGTCTCTCAATATAGAATATCATTATGCAGCGCCATGTCAAGTTCACTTTCAGGCGATCGTTGCTCAAGCACTGCACTGTGAAATAAATTACCATGTGCGCGCGCAGACAACGACCGTCCTTGCCCTTCTCATCGCTGTTGGCAAGACTCAGCAACGTACAATCTAACACAATAACAATGTCTGATGTCATGATCTCCACAATGTTTTTTCGTCATTTGAAATCATTAACCACCATTTCGTTTTGAATTTGAGTAGATTATCATTTTTTAGGTAAATTTTGTTTAATGTCTGGTATGAATAAAAACTGCTTTTCAGCCAGGCCGAAAATTAAAGAAAAAAATGTAAGAGTATCGGCTTAGACATTAACACATTAACATGAATATAAAGAGTATAAAAACCCATGTGTATAAAACATAGCAAATTTCAAATAAAAATATAGAGCCTTCATAAACATAGGGCCTACTAAAATATCAACCTGAATAGAGGATCTGTGCTTTTGTTGGACGTGATAAAAATACATACCAAATCCTGAAGACGAATGATTAGACTAAGGCCTATATGGAAATATCGTATTTGCATAATTTTGATTAAAATGTAATATACCCATTTGAATATGTTTCAGCCCGTAAGTGTAGGTTGACTATACTGATTTTCTATTTGTTTCATTCTATTATTTGTAGGAATTGAACCTTTCCACCAGCACATAGATACCACACAGTCGCGAACATTAAGCTGTATCTTGACCGAATTGATTGTGAAGAATGTATGATATTACTGGGTATCATGGATACTGTTCGCCTACTGGGAGCGTAAGAAAAGAACAAAGAAATAAATCAAATCAAGTGAGTCGACTACAAAGACATGAGAGAATGTATTCCTTTCTCAAAAGTGCAGGAAACACAAGTAATCCTTGTGATCTCTCCGCATCGCATGAGGGATGAGAGTGCTCTCGTTCACCTCTCTCCTTCGTTCTCAACACAAAAAGCAAACATACATGTACTTGTATATCTGAAAACGTAACTCGCAATGAAATTACTATTCAGTGTGATTTGGGGCAAAGGTACATATTATTATACAGATAAGTTTGATACCACATTTGCGGTAGTTTTCAAGGGTCCGCTTTCCGCCATGACTGAGCCACAAAACAGCTTATGGATATCCGCAAAGTAGCCGCTATACCTGTATACATGCAAATCTTGCGGATGTACGAATGGACACTCGAAAGAAAACCAGTGGAGAGGGGCGGGGGGTTGAGTGCCTAAATATGCAGGCATGTGAGTATGAAGAAAAAGTACATAATAATAGGTCTGTGTTAAAATTTCGATGACAGGTATCATCGTTAACAAGTGGATTTCCCCCATAATAAAACAAACTGAAATAAGCACGTTTGCTTATTTTTTTGTCTTTCTTGGAAAATGTGGAAAATCGCGAGCCTCAATCCCTCCCTTCGTATATATAGTGCCCTAACTGGAAGTAGTGTTTACATGAAGAGGATTTCCAAGTGCCTTTTTTCAAAGGGATGTTGCTGATCATAAAATTACATCTTTAATCATTAAATAAAATATTCCAAAATATTCCTATTTTCATCCATCTTATGGCAAATGAGCTTACCTTTTCCCCAAATCCAAAAATAAATCAATGATGAATTCAAAATACATTTGTCTTCATGTAGCATCTCTATACCATTATCCTTGTAATTTCCCCTTCATCAACAAATTAACTAAAAATAACCCCGGCTTTGTCTCCTTATACCATCACCGTTGGTTATTATTTTGCATTGTTAATTAAGTTGAACGAGATTGCAAACGTTTGAATACTAATACAAATCCATTATAAAAAAAACCCCGCAAGGTATTGAGTATGAGACCAACGCGAAGCTATTCAAATGACTGCAACTACATTAGAACACTCTTTTAGTTAACAAGAAAACATATCTATCTTTTATACAATTCTAGAGATATTTATCACCTGCTCATCGTCATGTATTAAATAATGTATCTTCAAGGGTTCTGTCAAGAGGTAAACATTCTTTCTTTTAAAAAGTCGAAACATCAAGTTGTTTTTTTGCTTCACTTGAAACGGTGTTTATGGCGTTGTGCCTTTCTCCATAGTCATACGTATGATTTAGGAGTAATATGACCTTTACGTATCGAAAAGTGCTTTGAATCACAAACTGATTGTTGTGAAATTGAGCTGGGTCGAAATAACATTACATTCTTGATCTCTGACCACTATTTTTTCTCTCTTTCCTATTTTTTTCAGGGGCGGGGGTATTTGTATTTCGAAACAATGATCAATAAATCATCAAAAGAAATATTTTTGTTTTGTTTTGTCTGGCTTTTGAACGCCAGATGTGTTTTATTTGTTAAAAACTCTTACGTGTTTTGTCTGGGTTTTGTCAAATAGAATCACCTGACCACCTGTTGGTAAATAAATCTTGTAAACAAATCTCTATTGTGTCCTTATTTTCTTGTTCTTTTCTCATCAGAGTTATGCGATAAAATGAGATACTAAGTGTATAATAGTCATGATAGTGTGATTGTGATAATAATCTTATTTACCCAATTGGTAACATCATCATTTATATTAACATTGGTCTTCTTGAGGAAGAATGCAGTTATTGCCTTCACTAATATACCACAGTGATGTATGATGATATCGTCCTGACATGATATTAAATTATAATATACTGAGTCCATATTACATGGTGGGAAGGGGGAGTTTGGTTGATGTTTAGATTAATTATCTCAGTACCACATGTTACTTTCCCTTAATTTGTCTCAGTTCTTGATAAATCAGACAATTTCTGAGTTATCATGTGGCCACACACACACACACATGGCACAGACATGTTCAGACAAAATAGAATTGGAATAAAACTCAATCGTTATTCTTTAAAACAAATAAAATAAAAAATCAGTTTAGATTCGTGAGTTGGTTTGTTTGAACACTTGTGTGGATACATGATAAATGATACCGAGAAAGCGTTAATACGACACCCTGGTTTGGGCAATGAATATAATTATTTTTGGGTTTGTGGTCGATCCTGGCATTCAGATAGCAGAATAAGGATTTTCATTAATGCCAAGTTCATAGAATGCTATTTTACATCCAGAGACAAAAATGCTGCACTCAAATCTGTGAAAATAATCCTATTTGTATATTCACAATCGTCGATCGCGCTTTGACTCGCTAAAAACTATATTGAAACCTGCTTTAGCGACCACCTGTATAGAAATACCACTAACTTGTCTATAAAGATCAAACAGTTTGATCTTACAGTTTGTTTGGTAATTTGTTTCTCTTGAACATCGCTTATCATTGAAAATGTACCGAAGAAACCTGTATGTAAAGACTATACCTGTTAACAAAGACCACCATTTTGTATAATATTTTGTATACTATGCCAAAATTATACAAAACAGTACATTTGAAATAAAGGACAAAAATCCCTTTAACTATGGATGCAATAATGGATTAATTACATCCATATGATTAATTATGGATGCATTATACATTATATCGGATGTAGAGTTGTATACGTTGGTGAAGAGACAGCGCAGGCCAAACAAAAATGAAAAGGTTAAATTCCAACGGCATTTGAAAGACAATACTATTTTAGAACTTCCCTCAAAACGAAAAGGCTTGAAAATGGCTTTTAGTGGGAAAATAACTACCATTAGTTGTCGAATCGACTTAAGTGATTGCAAACACCTAAGTATTAATCTGATTTTCAGACCCTTTTACCGAATGGTCGTACGTTTTGTGCTGCACAAAGATTCAATCAGTTTAATTTTGGCCATTACAAGTAGTGGGTTATTGATGTAGACAAATGCTCATGTACCCGTTACAGCTCATTTTATGTATGTTATTACCAAAGAAAAAAAGATGTCAGTCAGTCACTCAATAGTGTCTGACAGTGAAGTCTAGAAGGTAAACGGATTTCCTTGCATATTTTGAATACTTGGACACTGCCAATGTTTAAACTTCACAGATAGGACATACATGACATATTCATAATTCCTGCAAAGTTCTACAGAATTTGATGTTGGCTGCAAAAGGGACATAGTATCTTTAAAAGAGAAACTACACGTGGACTATACAGCTTTCAACGATCCATGACGCCGCCCTCGATATGCTGACACTCAATGTTATTGGACAACATTAATTATGGATGCAATTTTTAACTACCATTTTGCCACGACCAAACATGCAAATTACAATTGCAATAATTATGTGTATGAGTATAGAGGGGCTGGGATAGGAGCTGAAGTGCCCGAAAATAATGAAAATACTGTATTCAATCAGCGAGATGCCCGAATATGTAATTTTTCATAGTGTATTTTGACGACAATTTTTTGTTTTTGTTATTTGGTTCGCTCACTTGCAAATTTTAGAAACAGGAAAGCCTTGTTTCTTTTTTTCATTATTTTTTTATATTTTGTTGTTGTTGATAAGACCATGATCTGATAAGCCATGCTTGCATTACATTTAATCCAAAATCAAGTAAAGCACGTCTGAATAGTCTGATATTGTCAATGCTCTTTTGTTATTCATTTAACTGCGGTATACAATTCATATATATTTCAATTTCCAAAATATGAAAGTAATAAAAATCATGTAACAAGTACAATTAAAGGGTCATACTTGATAGAACTTTTGGTCGATAAAGGGATTTACTAATGAATTATTCAGTAAAAAGTGATATAATAATGATTTATTTAGTTTTAAAAATGTCAATTTTCATGTTCCTTCGTCATCACTTTTGACTACTGACAGTAAAAGACGTTTATAGACAATTTTTTAGTAGTGGACGGTAAAAGAATTTGATGAATTTTTATTGTCGTCGATTGCTCTCTTAAATGGACGCCTGTAAGAAAGAAGAATTCTTGCATAGCACTCATGCCTGTCACGCTTAACACTCTTGGCGCCTAGAGAGAAAGGGTGGGCGGGGAGGGGGAGAGTTGCGAGAGAGAACAATAAGGTTCAAATTCTACGACAAGCAAAATGCTGCCTGAACCCGCAAGCAGTGGCGGATCCAGCAGGGGGCCGGGGTGCTCACTACCCCCACTGAGCGAAAAATCGGCCGGCACGATTTTCTAATTTTCAATTTTCGGAGGCAAACAAAAAAAATAATTTTGCTCATTACCCCCTCCCTTGCCGCAGGCGGGATCCGCCCCTGCCCGCAGCCATGGTGACGGGGGTAGAGAGTGATTGGGCCATAGCTCACACGTCGCTCTTTCTTTGCTGTGGAGATCAACTTGATGCTTTTACTCCTCCATTCTCTGTCGTAACAATGCTAGCTTGGCTATGGACTTGTGTTGTAAAACTGGCTGTTGTCATTTCCCTTGAAAGGGCACCATATTTTCTCCAAAATTAACCATGAAAATATTGAGGTTTACTTAACCCCATTCATATATTGAGGTTTACTTAACCCCATTCATAATATTGAGGTTTACCTAACCCCATTCATATATTGCAGCCTTGGGTAAAAGCCAAAAGTCTAGATGTTACTTTGAAATTAAAGAATATTACCACAGATCTCAATTTTTACAGCTAGGTATAACTTCTGCTGACTGCCGCTCTCTCTCTGTTTTACATCAGGCTTACATTATCCGTTTATGTTGTGTCTCCAATCCAATGATTGCTGTTCTCCTAACCATAACCTGTGATACGCACACCTTTATATCTCGCATATCAAAAATCATGTCCATCTTGCCACCCTCAAATCTCTCCTTCCACTTATGTTCTTCTCTCACTCTGCCTTCATGTATGTACTGTAGTCATGACTTGTACAATCATGTGCATTTCTTTTTCTCTCTCATTCTCGTTCGACTAAAAACTAACAGAACATGGAATATCACTTTCTCATGTTGCTCTCCCTTCTCTCGCCCCCCTCTCTCTTTCTCTCTCCTCATACACACAATCTCTCCCCCTCTCAATATTGCTCTCTCTAAACCTCAGTCACGCTACCAAACCAACTTTAGACCGACTCTAAACCGACCGATTCTCGGCCATGGACGTAATGTAATATTTTCGTCCAGTCTGTTGTCGGTCTGGTACCGGTCTTGTCAGTGTGACTGAGGTATTATGCTCTTACTCTCTGTAAACCTTTCTTCTGCTTTTCTCTTCCGCTCTCTCCCCATCTTCCTTTCTATTTGTTATCACTTTGTTATTACCTAAGTGAGCCCCGAGCCCTGATCCGTATATTGATTGAAAACAAGACCGATCCTATTTTCCCGATACAAGTAGCATTGCACTTTTGCTATTTTGTGCTGTCTCCCTTTTTCATCCTATCCCCAGTGTTTTTTTTAAACGTATGATGCGCTATAGAAGAACTTACTGTTCCCAATTAGTCTAATAATTATTATCATAATTTTTTTTTTTTTTAAAGTGTTTTGATGAGGAACCACGTATTCAGAGCAATAAAAAAAAAAGAAGTGGAAATGGGTTCTACGACATAACAATAATTGATTTGCGGTCGATTTCCCTACACTCTTTACTTCAACCCCGGACCAAAAACACCCTCACCCAAAACCTAACCTAAAACCCAAAGGCAACCCTTATCCTATGTCTTTGAAGAAATAAAATCCGGAGCAATAGCCGCTGGAGCACATTGTCGGAGCACCAAAAATGCGTTTAAAAAAAATAAAAATAAGGTGGTCTTTCTATACAGGTGGTCATTGAATCAGATTTGACTCTATACCCCCATAGCGAAGCTTTAAAGGTACCATGTCCCATTTGCAGGCCAAAAAAATGAAAAGGTTAAATTCCAACGGCATTTGAAAGACAATACTAATTAGAACTACCCTACAAAAAATGGGGCTTGAAAATGTCTTTAAGTGGGAAAATAACGACTATTAGTCGTCAAATCGACTTAGGAGCTATAGAGCCAGTAAGTAATAGTCTGATTTTCAGACCATTGTACCGAATGGTCGTACGTTTTATGCTGCGCAAAGATTCAATCAGTTTAATTTTGGCCATTAAAAGAAGTGGGTTATTGATGTAGACAAATGCCCATGTACCCTTTACAGCTCATTTTACGTATGTTACTATATACCAAAGATGAAAAAAGGCCAGTCAGTCACTCAATAGTGTCTGACAGTGAAGTCTACCGGGTCCTTGCATAATTTGAATATTAGGACACTGCTAACGTTTAAATTTCACAGATAGGACATACATGACAATATTCATAATTCCTGCAAAGTTCTACAGAATTTGATGTTGGCTGCAAAAGGGACATAGTATCTTTAAAGGTACCATGTCCCATTTGCAGCCAACATCAAAATCTGTATAGAACGTTGCAGGAACTATGAATATGTCACATAATATGTCCTATCTGTGAAATTTAAACGTTAGCAGTGTCCTAATATTCAAATTATGCAAGGAAACCTGTTTACTTTCTAGACTTCACTATCAGACACTATTGAGTGACTGACCGAGTTCTTTTTTTTTCTTTGGTAATAACATACACAAAATGAGCTGAAAAGGGTACATGAGCATTTGTCTACATCAAACCCAATTCTTGTAATGGCCAAAATTAAACTAATTGAATCTCTGCGCAGCACAAAAACGTACAACCATTCGGTACAAGGGTCTGACAATCAGACTATTACTAAATGGATTGCTTTTACTAAAGTCGATTCGACAACTAATGATCATTATTTTCCCACTTTAAGACATTTTCAAGCCCTTCCGTTTAGAGGGAAGTTCTAAATTAGTATTATCTTTCAAATGCCGTTGGAACTTAACCTTTTCGTTTTTTGGGGCCTGCAAATGGGACATAGTACCATTAAAGAGCTCTTAAACATAGCTCACTATATACCACTCGATATCTTATCAACCGGAACCTGTTTATGTTTCAGTATTACCCCTAAAACAATAGGAGGAAAACGTAACTAAACTTCGGTGACCGAAAATACCCAATACGAGCGATAAATAGAGCAGGCTTGATTGCGATACCATGTTGTATTTGTTTTGAGGCTTTACATTTGTATCGATCAGAGGGCGTAAGTGATTTCTCTAGTTCAATGTCATGAGAACATGGTGAAACATTTAAATGGATTTTACTTCCTGATAATGCCAAGGTTAAATAAGTTGATTTGTTGGGCCTTGATACCGAAGCACAGATTCGGGCAGATTTTCTGAAAGGGGTAGGGGTTGGGGGGGGGAGGGTGGCTCACACCTCTTGCCTGAATAACAACTTTCCAGGGGCTAAATAATATTTTATCATAGTCAATTTTGATATCGTCATCAAAATACACTAGATAAGGAATACATATTGGGGACTATAGTACTCATATTAAAAAAAAAGTATTTTGAAAACTCGGACGAGAAGGATGGGGGGGGGGGCGTGTAGCCTGAGTTCCCTCCTAATAATAAGTGATGATAAATAAGTCACATCGTAACTGGTGCACAATGTGAGTCAATATTCTACTATTGCAATCACTGAACATGCTGAAATAAGAACATTTGAATATTATCATAGCAGGGACGCATCCAGAGACTGTAGAACCAAGAGTCCGATGACCCACGATACCGCCAAATGCCGACCTCGTGGGCCTTCTGACAACTTTTCTTATTGTTCATGAGACGGACAATTTCGGTCTCGTGGGCTTATATCCTGTGATGTCCCCAATCTCGGTTTGTCAGAGATAAGGGGGGGGGGGCGCCGCCGCAAGTGTTTAAAAAGGGTATCGCCGTCCCCAAAATAAATTATATGGAATTAAATAAATCTAAAATAAATCTAAAATTTCCGACACTAATCTTAGGAGAGAAGTATTTTAAGATTCTGTTAGCTTATAATTGACGACATCAATATTCCTAAACGGTAATGAACTTTGTAACTCCTTAAGTGGATTACTCAGTAAATAAGAGGTGACAGATGATTAAGATGCCGTGGAAATATTAAGTAATTTTGTCTTCTCTTCATTTTTAAATCTTTACCAAGTAGCCTAACCGTATTTTTTGCATTGGATTTCCAGTACACAGTTTTAAATCTTCCTCACCCAAAAGGGAGCGCTTGTAATTAATATCTAAATATAATAATTTGGTCTCCTTATCATTTCTTAAATGAAAGAAAAATTTTCAGCTCTAGATTCATGGTCCGTTTAACTACATCGTTATCACTGTGACCGTCTCATACTACCCAAGAGAGTACTGACTTAATGGATATGATGGTGGGGGCGTCGCTTAAGGGGGTAGGGTAGGGAGGGTAGACAATTATAAACTCTGCCAGTTCAAATTTCTGTCTGCAAACCATTATTTTTCTCCCTTTTAATTGATTTGATGAGCCGTGTCGGTAAATATAAAAAACAATGGGACATTTTCTTTAATTTATCTTTGATCATCCGGGCACTGTTTTCTTTTACTTGTTTGAAAATGATCGCCATTAAAAACGCCCTTCCACCCAGTGAAACATGCCCTACACCCATTTAAAATGGTACAGCTACGTCCCTGTCCTGAACTCGAATGACGTTGACTCAACAGTAAATAGTTCTTACTAAGCAAACACGAGCAGCCCCTGAATTATGGCGATGTTTGATAAAGAAATGGTAAGCAAATATTATCATGACGATATTCGAATTTAAAATAAAACGTTTAAAAATAAATGCACTTCAGACGTGCCATGGTCTTTGATGAGGCCAGATTGGGTTTAACGATTGCGTGTGCAGTGAGCCGTCTTCACATCATTCCTCTGAAAATAAGTTTTTCGTCGATGGAATTGTAAGTTAATCAATTTAATCCAATTCAATCTTTGCATTACGTTGTAAATTGATCCTTTTTAAAACTATAAAGTTTGCTATTAGTTTTTAACTTGTGAAAAACGTTTCATTCATTCATGAAATGGATCTGAATCTAAATTTAGTATGAATGAGACGGGATCCCTGGAAAATGATTTCAAATAAATCAGTTACGTTGCACCTGATTAGTCGGAGAGAGAGGAGGGGGAGGAGAGAAAGAAAGAGAGAGACAGAGAGAGGGGAGAGAGAGAGAGAGAAGGGGAGGGGAGGGTGAGGAGGGAAAGAGAGAGAGAGAGGAGGAGAGAGAGAGAGAGAGAGAGAGATCGGAGGGGGGAGAGAGAGAGAGAGAGCTGAGGGAAAGGGGGGGGGGGCGGGATAAAAAAAAAACAATTTAAAATCATCTTAAAATAATTTGCACCATCGGGCAGACATTATATACTGTAGGATCAATGGGAGCCTAAATTCTATCAGGGGGACCTGTAAAGTCCATGATTATTTTGACGGGGTCTTTAACTTGAAAGGTCAGGGGCTCTTCGCCTATAATATGGGATACGCCACTACCAGTCAAGTTCACCAAAGCTAGGTAATATGCTCGTGAACACGTGATATGCTTGTGAACGCATGGTAATACACGTGAGTAGGCCATCATGATGAATGAATGTGGGGTCATAATGTCATGGCTGAAGCAACATGCCTGACCGAGTTTATGATTTCAGTCACTTGTAAATTCACGTTCACGGACGCTTGGCGTGCATGAAGCTGTATAATCGGATTCTCTGATGTGAGAAACGCTGCAGTGATAATGTTCTCCGTATATTATTATAGCTCTACGTAAAGTAAAGTAAAACTCAGCAAGAACGTATGAATACCTACTAGTGCCTAGATGACAAATAAATGGCATTTTAGTTGTAAACTATATAGGCTTTAGCGGTGTATGAGAAGCAGGGGCGGCGATTTCTTTTCATGACCGGGGGACGAAATGCGAGGGACGTACGAGGGAGCAGTGGCGTAATGACCCAAAACGTTTTTTTTTGGGGGGGGCAGAAAAAAAATCCGCATCACCACCATTCTTACATGTTATATGAAGGCCCCGATGAACGTTTTTCAAAAGGGGGCTAAAGTATTTATGATCAGGTAGAGCAAAGCAGGTGGAGTGTAAATTGACGTGGGGTTCAGCCCCGGCGGGGGTCAAGGGGCAGAGCCCCATGAAGCTCAGGGGATTTAGGCATTTAATTAAGGTCAGATGAGCACCCAGGGGCTCGGCTTAGGGCCCCTGGTGGGGTCTAGGGGCGGAACCCACGGAAGCTCAGGGGTTTTAGGCATTTAATTACAGTCAGATGAGCATATTTTGATACCTTATTTGGGTCACTGGCATGCAGGTCACTAACTGGAGTGGGGTCCGGGGGCGGACCCCGAAAAGCTCAGGGGTTTTAGGCATTTAATAACGGTCAGATGAGCATCCAGGGGCCCGCCTTAGGGCCCTGGTGGGGTCCAGGGGGCGGAGCCCCCGGAAGCTCAGGGATTTTAAGCATTTAATTAAGGTCAGATGAGCAACCAGGGGCCCGATTTAGGGCCCTTGGTGGGGTCCAGAGCCCCCGGAAGCTCAGGGAAAAATCATGCCATTTCAGCAACATTTGTAAATCACTGGTATCGAATTAGAAATAAACCACATATATGAATTTTATTTGGGGGGCAACTGCCCCCATCAGTACGCCAGCGCGAGGGAGCATAGTGAACGAGAGAGGTGAAGGTGACGGAAGTGACTACCCCTCACAGTTTTTGAAGTTTTGTTGTACTAAAAAAACTATAGTATAAAAACAAGCAATATATTTTCTTCACACTTCACTTTTCTACAATATCTACTTGTACATTTTGAAGGATATTATGCGAGGGAGCGTAGCTCCCGAGTGAGAAGATTTTTGCATTTTATTTGTCTAAACACTGCACTCTTGGGCCCTCCAGAGTCTAAAAGTGTGTTGCAGTCTTCAGTCAGTATTTGCTTTCCATGTTTTTTTTTTGCACTTTTTCAAATTTTCCGGGGGGGACGACCCCCCCCTAAAAAAATCGAGGGGGAGGGGGGGACGTGTCCCCCCGTCCCCCGGGATCGCCGCCCCTGATGAGAAGATATTCTTGTAAGGTGGTAGCAAAATCCATATATCAATATTACATTTATTTTTCAAATGTACCAGATTTTACCAGGTTTTTTTACTGACCCAACCCATTTAAATTTGGGATTTTATCAAGCTATACACAATGGAGAACTTAATTCAGCTTGCAAATAAAAGAAGCTTGCGGCAGTACAGTACTGTACATGTAGTCAGAGTATGTGTGTTAAAAGAAGCGGCTGTTGTGATATCTCTTTGGTCAAATCAACCTTTTTGCTGTAAACATTATGCAACGAATTTATTTAGGCCCTCTGTACAATGACCAGTCACGTGACTTTCGTGTGTAACTGTGCCACACCCCAGCAACACCGACGGGGTGATTGCCCGACATTGCAACAAGGAATGTATGCAGGCTGGATTCCAAGTATTGTTGTTCACTCATTAATAACAGGTTAATGGAATATCTCGTCACTAGGTCCCCCAGGAAAGAAACATCCATAAATTTGAATATGTTAGTACACACCGGTCTATTGATCGGTTTGGAATCGGCGTCCAGTCGGTTTGTCGGTGTGACTGAGGGATTATCTCGCACGGTTTGACCTGATGTATTTGCCCAGTGACCTAGATGCTGACCATCATGATCATGGTCAATGGCCGGAGCATTTGAAGGTCATCTTGACCAGCGTCCTTGTTTAGAGTCGCCGGCTAGACGATTAGTCTGCAAATTCAGACCTTCCGTCATGACCACCCGCTCATAATATGTGATATTACGTTGTGATATAAAATCACACGCTCTGAAACTCCAAGCCATTGGTCAATTTATTCAGTCAATGAAATTTAATTGATCTACTTAGAAGCCAACTAACGAACAGGTCAATTATATTACTACAATTATCTAAACTTAATGAACCAGCGGGTCAATCAGTCAATCAGCACATAAAACAATCTATCAATCCATAATTTAATCGAACAGTAAAATAATTCATCAATAAATCATATAGATCAACGATAAGTTTTTCTATCATCAATAGATTTATCAATCATCCATTAATGAATCTCTCTGGCCATCCGTCAGCCTATCTATCTATCTATCTATCTATTTATCTATCTTTCTATCTATCTATCTTTCTATCTATCTATCTTTCTATCTATCTATCTATCTTTCTATCTATCTATCTATCTACTATCTACCTATCTATCTATCTTTCCATCTATCTTTCTTTCTTTCTATCTGTCTATCTATCTTTCTATCTATCTATCTATCTATCTTTCTATCTATCTATCTATCTATCTATCTTTCTATCTATCTATCTTTCTATCTATCTATCAACCTATCTATCTATCTATCTATCAATCTATCTATCTATCTTTCTATCTATCTATCTTTCTATCTATCTATCTTTCTATCTATCTATCCATCTATCAATCTATCTATTTATCTATCTATCAATCTATCTATTTTTCTATCTATCTATCAATCTATCCATCTTTCTATCTATCTATCAATCTATCTATCTATCTATCTTTCTATCTATCTATCTATCTTTCTATCTATCTATCTATCTTTCTATCTATCTATCTTTCTATCTATCTATCAACCTATCTATCTATCTATCTATCAATCTATCTTTTTACCTATCTATCAATTTATCTATCTATCTATCTATCTATCTTTCTATCTATCTATCTATCTATCTATCTATCTATCTATCTATCTATCTTTCTATCTATCTATCTATCTTTCTATCTATCGATCAATATATCTATCTATCTATCAATATATCTATTTATCCATCCATCATAATGCAAACAATAATTAATTAGTGATAGCACCCAAGCAACCTCAGAAGCCAGGGACGATCCGGGATTTGTAAAAGAAGGGGCGCGATATTCCTTAAAATTGGTCATTATCCTAACAAACAAAAAACGGGGGCGCGGGGGTACATTCTGGGACTTATGTATTAGGTGTATGCCACTTTTTAAAGGGTACACAGGTCGGTTGTGCCCTCTGCTCCCACGAATCCGCCCGTGCCCACCCCAGCACCACCGACTCTTTCAGGGGTGCTGCACCACCCCCTCCCCCTCCCCCACCGCCATCATGTACAAGGAACCTCAATGCACCACGACCCTGGTCCATGTTCCTGTTCATGCTTCTACCACATGATTGTATTCATATTGTCCATTCGCCTTTTAATAGCTTCACCATTCATCATGTTTTCTGATAGTCCGACTCAATGGAATAGATACAGTGGGTGCGGAGGGTACGTGCCCATCCATCGAATGGCGGAAAATTAAAGAAAAAGAAAGAAAATGAATTGAAAAAAGGGCGGAAGGGGGGGGGGCGAGAAAAGAAGACGATATGACCCATTCTGCACCCCTATCAGTTGACTTGTAATTGTTTGAGTAAGATGAGACTGCCCCCCCATGCACAATGTCCCTCGATGGCTAAACTCACGCTACGCTACAGATACCATGAACTCACGGGATCTGGGGCGGAACCACACCCTGTCCACTAATCAGTGACCTTAAAAAATTCGCATTTTAATTTTCCGAGTAAGACCGGTGCCCCCAATGATGCTAGTGCCCCCCATGGTTACGCCACTGTTCTCATGAACTCATTCCCGGATGTACTCTTCCGCTGCCAGGAAACCACGAAACATTAATTTCAAATTCATTTTGTCCTGCCTTGTGCGAAACACACACATGGACTCCTAATGCTGGACCAACCTTTACTACGATTTTAATTCGAATTAATGACGTAAGCTCCAATCCCAGATTGTTGATTCTATTGATCGGAGAAAAGAATTCAAGAAGATTATACAAACAGACTCGGCCAGACTGTGTAAATGGATATGAGGTAGGGGGTAGATGGAGTACGATACATGAGGTACATAGGGCGTAGAATAGGAAACGAATGAGCCCCCCACCCACCATTCCGAAAGAATTAAACATTCACAGTTGTAATCGTTATCTACGGCTACAAACTAGACAGGGAAAAACGGACAGAGGAAAGGAAAAAAATGTTGGCATAATAAATCATGCAAAGAAAAATCTGATTCTTTTCATCATCTCTGCATGAATAAGGCCAAATTAAAAAAAAAAAACATGTTTAGCGTCTTCCCTTTTTGAAAAATAGGAAGGAGGAGGCCCTTTTTTTTCTTCAAAATGGCCGCTCAAAATGGTCGCTCGGTACATTTTCCCAGACAGTCGGGCTATTTTTCAAGACGGCCGCCGGCATTTTTTTTATTTTATTTTATTTTTTATTTTTTTATTTTTTTAATTAAAAAAAAAAAGAAAAAAAGAAGGCGGCCCCCAAAAAGGAACCTGACGGGGACGCTTAACATGTATTTTTTAAAATGGCCAAACAACATTGTTTAATTTGTCCAGGGTGATTGTATTATTTGTATAGGATGTAGTCCTTGAAGCAGAGGTTTCCAGGGGTAGTTTTCCAGGGGGTAGTCGTTGAAGGGGGGTATTGTCCAGGGTTCATATTAAAAAAAATTACGAAGCCTAGTCTGTTGTCAATATTATTATGCACTATAGCCTATGTAATTTGTTGACTAGCTTAGTACGGTTTTCTGAATATGGGTCCTGAAATGAAGAAGTCTTCCTGATACATTGTAATGTACGTTCCAAGAAAAACCACAGGTACGGTAGATAGGAACCTGAGAAATACAAGAATTTGTTTGCTCCGCCAGTGCCATAATTATGTTCGATAGTCTTACAACTGATATGCGCCTATATTCCCGGCTTTCCTTTCCCTATCTACAGCACGTCGAGAGCTTTTAGTGCTCCACTCCTCCAGGAGGCTTTTGGGGCTTCAACAGGGGCCCAATATAATACTATGCCTTGTACGATGAAGTTGAATTCTGGTCATGCAAGTACACTGTTTGTTGCCCATGAAGTTGGAATAAAAATAATGTTCTTACCCAATTTCATGAAATTACTGTGACAAAATGATCTATTCTTGATAGATTAGAGTTGTATCTTCTCAGGACTTCATTGATCAATAAAGATCAATCAATAAAGTGTGATCACTAGAGTTCTGAGAAGATACTCTTATAACCTTTATCTATCAAGAATAAATCATATTGTCAAGTTAGAAAATTTATTCCAACTTTATTATGAGTAGCAGTGTACATTGTGAAATAAACTATCTGGAAGCAATTGGAAATAAGATTGATTATGTAGCATGTTGGCATAGGTGTATATTGTGAGATTTTCTTATCAAAAGGTTAAGAAATTGACTAGATATTTTTTTTTTCCAAAGGAAAATTTCATTCAATCATTCTTGAGCAAGAGCAAAACAGTAGACTTGAACAAAGTACATGTTGTGACATATTGGTAAAACAAACATTGTTACATCAGTTGCACATGTCTCCATTCATCTAGTAATACAACAAATTTATTGCGTTTGATAGAAAGAACCCGCTCAACTTCATAAAAATGTTTAAGCATCTTCTTAAAAGAATTCAAAGATAACCGTTCCCTTTTGCATTTTGCAGAGAATATATAGTGTTTTGCATATAAAATGACAAAATTAAAGATAGATTGCATACCATCTGGAAAACCAAACAAAAGGAATTTTGATTCAAAAGCACTTCATTGTTTAGAATAGAGCTTTGGAAGTCTTGGATGAATTGATGCGTAACAGGGCATTCCCAAAACAAGTGTGAAATACTTTCAACAGAGGATAAGCAAATGTACATAAATTAGAATTAGCTATGCCCATAATGTGAAGATATTTGTTGACCCCTAGTAATCGATGTAAAATTCTGAACTGAAAATAACGAAGTTTCGTAGAAAGGCAACATTTTAAAGGAATAGTGTAAAGTTTTTTCCAGTCTTGAACAGGTTCAGTTAAAATTGTAGCCCATTTCATTTCCGAAATCGGAACTTTAAGGATCTTTTCAACAGAAATTTGATGAACATAATTTATTTGCATACTTTAAAAACCTTCTTTAAGTTATGCAATAATTCTTCTTGGGGTGTCTTGCTTTCAGCTTGGTGCTGTAGGATATCATTTTTCCATTCTTTTGGAAGTGTAGATATTAAAGAGTAGTATTCAAGAAAATGACATTGAACTTTATATTTTTGAATAAATGTTATATGTAAATAAAATTTACCATGCTCATCCAACAAATTTCTTATACGAGTGATTCCAATATTTATCCAATTGACTAGATATTTTGCTGAAAGTCACATGTACTGCACACGGAATATGTAATATGGAACTATACACATAATTTGTATGCAACGTGAACCTTTGGTCCAAGCTTCTCATCCTTTTCTTTACATCATTTTGAATATTTTGAAGAGCAGTCCAATCCTTTCAGGGGGCATTTTCTACTATGATAATCTTCCAAACTGACATAAATTGAACGAGAGAGCTCAATAACATTTTTCACCAAAACTACAACTCAAGCCCAAGTTCTGGTCATGCGATTGCATTGTGAAAGAAACGTTGAGGAATCGATCAGAAAAGGTTAATCATCTAGCATATAAGTATTGGTGTGTACTGCAAGGTTCTGGAATCATACAAATGATAAGAAATTTGGCCCAGTCTTGGTAAAGTTACAAGCACTGTACACAGAAAGATGTATATGGGACTACGCGACCACGTGCGCGATATCTATTTGGTCCCAATAGATATAATAATTTACCAAATATATCAATTCGTAGGCGGTTTCCCGACTTTCCCGGCAAAATTTGTATCATCACGTATTAGTCAAAACATATTCTTTCACATGATTGGTAATGAGAGCTTCCATTTCATTTTTTTGAGAGAGGGGCGTTTCCAAAACTGGTCTATACCTTTTACAAAGGGGTACGGGCATAAATACCACGAGAGGGGGGTATACATCCCACGTTTTTGAGGGATCGGGTGGGGGGTAGCCTGTACAATGAATGCACTCAAAACTTTTACAAGAAAATCAATTTCAAAATCAATCAGTTACGCATCTGCAAGGGGCTCAACATTCTGTCTGGCATGCTGACACTTACTTTAATATGATAATGACTATTAGGGATTTAGAGCATTTCTTGTTTGCGAATGTTCGGTGCGTCGGGACGGATATTGAGTTTGTCAGTAAACAACCGCCACCGGGGCGCAGGTGTCGATCAGAGAAAATGGGTTAGGCAAAGATGAACCAGCTGGAGAAGAGGGACACGTGCCCCCTATTTGAGAGTACCTCATCTAGCACCCCTTCAAATAATGCAGGTAGGTGCGCCTTTAAATTGTAGGAAAAGTGCCCCTTGCCAGATGCACTACAAAAATAATCCAGCTTTGTCATTGAAAGCTTGAGTCCACTTGGCACGTGGCTAGAAAATAAGTATGAATATTCCATGTCGTCAGATACGTTGTACACCATAAAGTCATGGTCGGAGCGGGAATGGGTGATGGAGCGGACGAGGAGATTAATGTGTTCCATTGATAACTACACATCAAGTTTGATTCATGCATCTACAGTTTAAAAAAACAATCATACCATGCATAATTTATTACTACATACATTTTAAAGTAACAAGGTTTCAGGAGAGTTGTCAGAGTGGGGAGGGGGAGGAAGCGGGAGGCTCGAGGGAGGAGATCAACCGTGTTCCAATGATTACTACACACTATCATCGAGTTTGATTCCTCTTCTACTGTTTAAAATCATAGTACAGTCTACATCAATCAATACTAAATTTGCTTGAGTTTCGGAGAGTTGTCAGGGCGGAGCGGGACGGATGAGGAGAGGGGTTTGGGCTGAGAGGAGGAGTCAAAGGAGAGGGGATTAACCGTGTTCCAATGATGACTGAACACCATCATCATACTTGATTCACCATCTCCTGCTCGTTGAACACGTTCCCCTTGGGTATTATCATCTAAGGGTGACTCGTAAAGCTGTTTTTCCTCCTCCGTCTTATCTAGCACGATGACACATTAGGGGATGACAACACCTGATTGAGAGGAGCCTGGGAAAGGGGTTAGGTGACAAGGTGAGGGAAGGGGGCGGTCCGTGGTGTATCCAGAAATTGTTTTTAAAAAAGGGGCTACCCTTTCCTCCTCCAGCTGTTCGCCCGTTCTACACCGTCTTATCAAGGGCCGATTGACAACACCCGGATTAAGAGGGGGTAAGTTGATATGATGACCTGGAAGGGGGTCACTTTCACATCCAGAAACCTGATTTTAAAAGAATGCGGTGGAATCCTGCTTGGATGGGGGTGGGGGGACATGTACCCGTGGAGCCCCTCATGCTGTGTAGACACATTGTACGTTGTATTGCCTTTTTTCTGGGCCTTCGTACAGGCGTAGGCGTATGCCTTTTCTACCCCTATGTTGGATACGCCACTTAGGAAGGGAGAGGGGATATTGGTGAGCATTATGTGAAAGAAGTACAAACAAAAAAATACATAAAATAGAGGCATCTTGAATAGTATAAAACAGACTATCAGACAATATAGAAACTATCAGACGATATTGAAACATGTACACATTGAACGTGTTCAATAAACTACACATTTGGATGTTAATGGATTCGTTGGATTGTGCTCTAACTTAATGCTGCCTCACTATAATAGTGCACCTTGAGTAGTGTAGCCTGTGTCTAGCTATTGAGGGGCTCTTGAAACACTGAGGGGCTGTCTGTTTTTTTAAATAAATAAAATACAAAATGACAAGGCCATTATATTTTCTTGTCTATTTCCTCTCCATCTCCCCTCTCCCCTTTCTCTTTTTTTCGCCATTCGATTGGAGGGGGCGTGTGCGCCGTATCCCCTGTAGCTACTCCACTGCTACAGCTACCTACATAAAAGTAAAACGATTAGGTTTGATGACGTTGAATATTTTGTAGGCCTATTTGATGAGGGTAAATACCATTACCATGGCAACGGATCAAGCACCAGCTGCAATTGTCTTGCAGTTCTAATTAATAATAAACATGATACCAAATTCATGTGGGTGTGTAATGGGCATCAGGATTGTAAAGTATGGGTGGGGTGAGCTGATGTTTTTATTGTGTGTGTGTGGGGGGGGGGGGTCTTTTAGCGTTTTTTCAGTGTAAAATGAAATCAAGCCTTCATTCTGTAGTACAAGATATACTATAAGCCTATTGGAAATATACCACATTAAACAATTTGATAATACTCAGATACTGGAAATACTCGTTTGTGGATAGGAGCTGACGGGGGTTTCTCCCATGCACCCTTCCTGACGCCACCACTACACCATGCTTATCATACATACAGCATAGTTTACAAACGTGAAGAAGAAGGTCTACATGTATTTTGTTGGGAATTCATATTTTTTCATATGTTTATTCGTCATGTAGCACGCGGTCTCTGTGAAAATTACTTGAATATAATACACATCCATCATTTTAACGATCAGTAACATAATACACATTTCCGGGATGCGCAGTGACATTGATAACGTATAAGATGTCAGTATGAATTGACAGGGTATACCAGGACAATGTAAATGATCTGGCTTGAACTATGTGTGTGTTCTGTCATGATTTTCATGATTGCATAATAAACATACTGCGAAAAAAGTAGACCGCTCTGATCTAGAATCCCGTTTTTCTCACTATAGTCTGACTTGAATAATGATTAGATGCAATGTATACTCTTTCTACATCTTCCTTAGATAGCGTAAAATTTAGCATTTTGAGCTCAGTGACATTATACCATTAATACGCCACACTTCTACTGATGATTTTTGTTTCCACGAACTATCCCGTTGACGCATAGACCTACACTTTTCATACTCCGCCCTCTCGGCATTACCGGCCTTCACCTTTCTTCATCTACTCGATACGAGCCGTTATTGATGAAGGATGACAGCAAATGCTCTGATGTTCAGACGGGTTTACCATTTTCCTGCCTATTACCCAAGCCCGACCGGGCGATCAGCTCTGTCCAACAAACTTAGCTGGCGGATCCAGGATTCTCTGGTTGAGTGGGAGGAGGGGGCACAAGTACGAAAAATGCAAGAAACGAAGGCGGGGAGGGGAGGGGGCAAAATCGATAATCTACCAGCAATGACGCACAATAAGGGCACGTTCCTCTTTTTTCTTACTGTGCGATTAAAATATACCAGATTGGGATTTTGCCGGGGCGGGGCACATACCACCCATGCCCCCTCCTGAATCTGCCACTGAAACCTGACCTAGATCTTTCACAGAATTTATATGTGCAGGTCGTCTGGTGGATACCTAATGTGGAGTCTGTTTCATTGCCTAGTGTCCGGCCGAGCTACTGGCCGATTGTACAGGGTGGACCGAGAAAGACAGACGGGACAGTATTTCCTCTGACACCAATGCAAGTAAAATGTAATGAGAGAAAATGCGACTATGGAAACGCATACTTCTTATGTAAATTGGCGCAAAGGGACAAACAAACAGACGACATACGAGAGAAGCGACGAGCTTGATTCCATGAAACATTTTCCCCGTAATCTCATAAAAGTACAGTATTCTCCTCAAGATCATGATAATGCACCTTGCAATCAAATAATATAGCAAGGTCATAATATTACCCCGAAGTACCAACAGACACAAAGTAGTCACCGGACCTGAGAACAAGTGAAAAAAGAGAAACTGGTGGAGAAGGTATAATAGAAAAATGAATACCCATTGTTCTTCTTTTTTGCGCTTTCCCAGTATTTACTGTAGTTTTACTCATCAAAGCGTTAAACAGTGGGAGGGGTAGTACAACTTTCTTCTTCACATTTCCTTTCTCTCTCTCCCTCCTCTCTCTCTCTCTCTCTCTCTCTCCTTTTCCCTTCCATTTTGATTTCTTTTGTATTGATAGCTACTTCATCGTAATCACCCTGTGCATTTTAGCGATTTTCACCTTCTTAAAAAAAACACTATTTCCACCCTCGTATATATGATAACCATGACAACAATAACATCGGTACATAATAAAGAAGTCTAAAAATAGAAGAAAAACAATTAACAATTTTAAAGGAAATCCACAGTAGAGCAATTTATTGAGAAATTAAAAAAAAAACGATAATACTATCTATTTTTAAAACATTGTTTATTGCTCTTTATCTTTTCATGATGTATTTTTACTATTTTATGTAAATTACTTTCATCAAACTTAATGCAGTAAGTAGATTCAATTATTGTTTGTTAAATAAAAGCTCGGTATGCTTTTCATTAACAGTTTATACAAATGTATTTATGTTTTCGTTTTATTATTGCAAGTTATTTTTAATCCCAAATATCAATGTACAATGTATCCAGTTTTGTTAAGAATGATTTGTACAATATGTATTTGATTTGAGAGAAAATAATAAAAATATCTTTAAAAAAAAAAATAATAATTAGTCACAATTTACAAATATTTATTTATGATGACAACTTTCTGCTAGAAATAATAATTATTATAATTAAAACTTTATTAAAACTTTAGTAAAACTGGTACTGCTTCACAATTTAACTTTTTAAAATAATCTTTACTCAAAAAGAAGATGTGAAAACAGGATGTTTTGACAAAAAAGCGTGACAGATAAACTTGTCCATTAATGTTGAACTCTTTCTTTTATAGACTTTAGGAAATATCTGAGAGTCAATCCAATTAGCAGTTGACAGCGGTTCATCAACACATTGTAATTCGGGCGCTACTTATTTAATTATTTGATTTGACAGTCGGGGTGTCTTAATTAATTTCCGATGAGTAATCACCATCCATCATCTATAGGTCTGTAGCCATCTTTAAATTCCATCTCTAAAGATGGAGGCGAAAGAGAAAGCAAAATCAGGACTTTGTGAGAGTGAGAAGCCCGGGTTTATAACAGTCATGTGGATCTGTGGCGTAGCTACGAAAGGAAATGGAGCACAAGCCCCCATCGAATGGCAAAAGGGGTAGAAAGAGGGAGAGAGGGAGAGAGGGAGGGAGGGGATACATTTAGAGAAAATTGAGGGAACGAAAATATGAAATAAAGATGCTAGGACCCCTTCTCACACCCCTAACTGATGGCCTTGTTTACAGATTAAGCCCCCCTCCATGACTTGACCTACGCTATATTTGCATAAATAAAATATATATCAATCGCGAACAGGCGAAAACGAAAACGCAAGTTTGGTCAGGAACTGTCTGATTTGATTTAGAAGTAAATATTTAATTCCTTTTATTTTTCTGCTACATCATATTACAGGCAGGGACAAACAACATTCTGAAGCATCGAGGTATGCGATCAAAGTACATTTTGTAGGACATGCAATGCGTCGGTCCATCCTTTATAATTATAATACGTATATCATGGGCATGGCCTTATAGTATAAAGGCATTGAAGACCATGACGTTATGAATACATACGTGCATTGAAGAAATGTAATCTGAAGAAAAAAAAGTTATTACATTATGATTGACAGTAATCCTCTTGATTTAAAAGGCGTACATAATTATATCTGACTGATTTGTTTCTATCTTGCTATCACGTCCTATACGACTAGGTGTCTTTATCTTTAAAATAGCTACGTGTATTTATTTGTCAGAACGCCAAACAAAAGTCTTGCTTTCCGGGTGTCGCCTCCTTCTTTTTTTCTGAATTAATGTATTTACTGTACTTACATGTATGTTTACCACATTGTACCGATTATGAGATAGAAATTGATGTGAATTTTAATTCATTAAAAAATCAACATGAATTTACCTGATTACAATTAAGAACTTGTGATCACTGAAGACAGTAATGCGCACTAATTTGAGGAAACTCGGAGTGAAAAAAATATGTTGATGATTGTGCCTTTTGTGTCTCTTGCGTGCCATCTGTATCTCTCACTCTTTTCTCTCATCTAACAGAAAATAATTTTTTGTTTTTGTTTGGGGGGGGGGGATATTAACAATGTTCGTCTCCTTAGTCGGGCAGCAACTCTTTCTATTTATGATAATAAAATGCTATAAAAATCGGGTCTCACTTTTAAAAAGAAAATGTAATCGTCTTTTATTCGCTCGAATTATCTAGAACTGAAAAATGGATCTACTGGCAAGAAACGCCTCCCGCTGCAAAACTGTTCCCCAAACGCATAGAATTTTAGTCTTTGTGGTGTCGGCCTTAAAAACAAACAAACAATAAAACTATAGGACTGAACCCTAGAAATTTCTTGAAGCATTTGAATGTGACCGAAATGTCTAAAAAGCAACCCCCCCAAAAAAAGAGTTAAAATGCTGTAAACTTTTAATGGCCATGTGGGGATGGAGCCCCCAATACTCTGTAATGCATTGTTTCTGATTACGCGCTCAAAGGCTATTCATGTTCCTCACTGCGCGTGCGCATTATTTTCAACGCGCTGCCTTTGTTTACGTCATAGCTCAAGCGTCGTGCGCGTTAGCTACAGTATTGCGTTTCTGTTTACTAATATACTACCCTCAGTTTGTATCTCGAGTTCTCGAAGCAAGCTTCACCTGAATAATATTCATTATTTTGGTAACCATTTAAACTAGACTCTGTCATGTTTAGTTTAATTCCACTGATTTTCAAGAAGAGGGCCGAACGCAGGGTCGCCCCTGCGCTTCAGACTTCTCTGAAAGACATTGATTTCGAGGACGATCTGCCTGAAGAATACTTCCAGGAGATCGCCGACCGCAGCATTGAGCAGTTCACTTCCAGCATCGCGTTGCGTCAGAAGGGGCGTGGCAATGGCTTTCAAAAGAGAAGAGGTGTGGCACTCTTCGCTCTTTCCTGAAACGTGCAGAGGGTATCTCAAAGCTGTTCAAGAGCTTCCAGAAGTCACACCATCCGAGGGATACGGCAGACCTGAACAGCTTTTGGGAAGATGCCGAACTGCAACTCAGGATCATGAAGTTATATCCAGATCTTGTTCTTTCTGACGACCGGGACGATGATGAACAACAAAGCAAGCGATCTCAATCTTTGTTTGGAAGCTGTTTAACTTTCTTCAGAAAGTCGCAATGCTACGGTAAGAAGTCGGACTCGCTTTCCGAGGGACCAGAATGGCCTAGTAACCCAACCCTTGATGAGATTGATCGCTTGATCGCAGGAGAATCACTTCTTAATCCATCAGTAGAGGAGATAGACAGGAGGATGAAGAAGCTGAACCCCAACCAGGTTTCTCTTCCTTACGGCTTGAACGTAGACGAAGAAGCAACTGAGAAGGACAGTCTCAACTGCCTCAGTTGTTTTGGGAAGTTGCGATTCCGGAGGAAGTCAGACTCGCTCTCGGAGGGTCCCGAATGGCCTAGCAACCCTACCCTTGATGAGATTGATCGCTTGATCGCGGGAGAATCACTTCTTAATCCATCAGTAGAGGAGATAGACAGGAGGATGAAGAAGCTGAACCCCAACCAGGTTTCTCTTCCTTACGGCTTGAACGTAGACGAAGAAGCAACTGAGAAGGACAGTCTCAACTGCCTCAGTTGTTTTGGGAAGTTGCGATTCCGGAGGAAGTCAGACTCACTCTCTGAGGGTCCCGAATGGCCTAGCAACCCAACCCTTGATGAGATTGATCGCTTGATTGCAGGAGAATCACTTCTTAATCCATCAGTAGAGGAGATAGACAGGAGGATGAAGAAGCTGAACCCCAACCATGTTTCTCTTCCTTACGGCTTGAACGTAGACGAAGAAGCAACTGAGAAGGACAGTCTCAACTGCCTCAGTTGTTTTGGGAAGTTGCGATTCCGGAGGAAGTCAGACTCGCTCTCGGAGGGTCCCGAATGGCCTAGCAACCCTACCCTTGATGAGATTGATCGCTTGATCGCGGGAAAATCACTTCTTAATCCATCAGTAGAGGAGATAGACAGGAGGATGAAGAAGCTGAACCCCAACCAGGTTTCTCTTCCTTACGGCTGGAACGTAGACGAAGAAGCAACTGAGAAGGACAGTCTCAACTGCCTCAGTTGTTTTGGGAAGTTGCGATTCCGGAGGAAGACAGACTCGCTCTCTGAGGGTCCCGAATGGCCTAGCAACCCAACCCTTGATGAGATTGATCACTTGATTGCAGGAGAATCACTTCTTAATCCATCAGTAGAGGAGATAGACAGGAGGATGAAGAAGCTGAACCCCAACCAGGTTTCTCTTCCTTACGGCTTGAACGTAGACGAAGAAGCAACTGAGAAGGACAGTCTCAACTGCCTCAGTTGTTTTGGGAAGTTGCGATTCCGGAGGAAGTCAGATTCGCTCTCTGAGGGTCCCGAATGGCCTAGCAACCCAACCCTTGATGAGATTGATCGCTTGATTGCAGGAGAATCACTTCTTAATCCATCAGTAGAGGAGATAGACAGGAGGATGAAGAAGCTGAACCCCAACCAGGTTTCTCTTCCTTACGGCTGGAACGTAGACGAAGAAGCAACTGAGAAGGACAGTCTCAACTGCCTCAGTTGTTTTGGGAAGTTGCGATTCCGGAGGAAGTCAGACTCGCTCTCTGAGGGTCCCGAATGGCCTAGCAACCCAACCCTTGATGAGATTCATCACTTGTCTTGATCAATGGAGAATCACTTATTAATCCATCATTATAGAGGAAGTAGACAGTACAGGAGGATGAAGAAGCTGAACCCCAACCATGTTTCTCTTCCTTACGGCTGGAACGTAGACGAAGAAGCAACTGAGAAGGATAGTCTCAACTGCCTCAGTTGCTTCAGGAGGTCGGAATCCTTTTCTGAGCTTTCCGAATGGCCTATCAACCCAACCCTTGATGAGATGTTATCGCTTGATCGCAGGAGAATCACTTCTTAATCCATCAGTAGAAGAAGTCTACAGGAGGAGGACAAAGTTGAATTCCAATATATTATGGTCCTCTTCCTCGTAGATGAAGAAGCAATTGAGAAGGACAGCCTTAACTGCCTCTGTTGCTTCAGAAAGGGGCACTGCTTTGATACGAAGTCGGATCCACTTTCTGAGTTACCAGAATGGCCTAGCAACCTTGCCCTTGCTGAGTTTAATCGCTCGATTGCTGGGAAACCACTCCATGAAATGGACATTGATCTGTCCAATTTAGCCTATTGAACTAGTGTCTGGAATGCCATGGACGTTGCTGGAAGAGAGGAGGAGGTGAGGGGTGATGCCTTTTTTAGATGCAAGAATTAACAGTTTGAACAGTTTCAATAAAATCTTGACATTTAATTTCTGTCATTTTTCATCTATAAATCAATAACTGTTATCAACACTTGTTCAATTGATAAAACATATTTGTGAATATTATCATGGTCATTACAATATGATTTTTTAAATTGTTTTCTTCTTCATATTAAATCATTCAATCAATAATACTTTATTCGTAATACTCCTATTTCTTCATCATCATCATAACCATCTTATACTACTTCTTTATGACTTTGCCTATTCTTCTCTTCCTCTTTTGTTTGTTTCATCTTTCAGAATATTGCCAAGTGGAGCATCAACTTGTTCAGTCCGAACTCATCAGTATAAGGAATGTTGAAGGCTGGATAATGGATGCAGGATGAAAGCATACAGGGCTTGAGCTTTATCTACAACATTGTTCCATAATGTACTCACCATCAACTTTAGAATCAACTCATATCCTCTGGCCAGCGTCCGCATCCGCGGAAGATTGGAAGGGGGGTTAGTGATTTACGCCATGCATGGACCACACATAGGCAACTTCGCTTATTTTGGTCTTATGGAGCAGAAATGCTCAATATAAAAAAGGCAAAGTGACAATATTCCGAAGTACAAGGGTACTTGACAGAAATTAAATGGGGCGCTTTTGGGGTACTGGTACTTGGAAAAAAGTGGGGGATGGCATAGGCCCTCTGCCTCCCCACCCTGCGAGCGCCGTCTCTGCCTGACAGATTGTCCACGAAAGGAATGATATAAATTTGAAATATTCATTATTAAGAGGGAGCCTATATAGGATTTTATGAAGTTCCCCTTTAAAAAATAAATTCCTGCACCATAAAAGGGCAATGTAACATAAGTATAAGTTTCTCTGTATACTTGTTTTTATGGAAATGATGAATAAATTATAAAGAGCGACACAAACGAAACTATTATTTTGTATGGATTTCATTTGTTTTCAAGCTCATCATCTTCAAGTTTCCAGTCAAATAGCATTATTGCAAAGAACGAAATGTTTTTGAATTGCAATGGTCATGATGGTGGTTTGAATTGTGGAAGAAACTATGGAAAGCAAATCTCCCATCCCATTAAAAAAAATATATTTAAAGAATGATAAGAAGAAAAATAAATAAATAAAGAGAAACAGTGTTGTGCTGAGAGGAGAGAGAACACATAATAAAGAGAGAGAGAGAGAGAGAGAGAAAAGGTGGAGGGAGATATGGAGGAAGTGATATTGAGAGGGAGAAGGAGAAAGAAAGAAAGATACAGAGAGAGAAAGAGAGAGAGAGAGAGAGAGAGAGAGAGGAGAGAAGAGGACGAAGGAAGAGAATAAGGACAGACGGACCGATGAGGCCACGAAAAAGGACGGTTAATCAGAACAGACAATAAAAAGGTTTCCTCCTCCTCAAGATATATGAATACAATTATTTACTCCTACCAAATATAAGTTAGCTAGAAGTACATTTCCGTTCGAATCATACCACATAAAGTCTCCGCTTGTATATACAGAAATCAGTGTCCCTTGTCATGAAACAAATAACCAATTAAGATCGCTGTTAAATGAACGAGTCATTGTTAATTAGCACTGCCCATGATGGCAGCTTCGGTGATCACCAATTATCCCTAAATAGAATGCGAGCCCAAGTCGTCAAACGTTTTCTTTAAGAAAAATGTTAGCTCCAGTTGGTACTCAGGTAACCAGTATCATACATTTAGTAATCTGTGGCGTATCCCCCCCCCCCACCAACAAAATCAATGGGATACTGTCCTTCTGGGGTAAAAAGTGAGGTCTAGAACGATTGATTTATCAAAAATAATATGCAGCGGACTAGGAAAATCGATTATACTCCCAGGGGATTTGGCTCCAGAGATGGATTTTTGACCTAGTTAACCGTCTTGATACCATGTTGATGATTTGCCAATATATCCAGAGAGTGTTATTTAAGGAGGTGGAATCCTCCGAAGAAGATGTAGGGGGGGGGGGGCGTCGGCCTTCTTGGAAAGCACCGCGTGCTGTAAACCCATGCACTGCCAGTTACATTATATTTTCTGATATTTGAATAGGATAGGGGGCTACATGGCTACACTAGGTATGCTAAATACGCAACAGACAATTAAAAACACCCGATATTAAACATTATTAAACCCCAGAGAATATAAAATTAATGATTGATTAGTAAAGTTCCTATATATATGGGGAGGGGAAGGGGGTTTATAAAAATGGCCTGTGAGTGATGTCTCTCTGCCTATTGTTCTCATGCATTTGAATCATAATAATTATTAATGGTAAGCGGTGATTTCTGCGCCAATTTAGGTATATTTCGGGATATGCAAAAACATTTTTGCTGACTTTATTATACATGTACAATGATATTGATTGGTCAGTTTAAAAATATCTAGGGCCCCTGTGCGGTCAGACAGGTCAAGTTTGTTATAAAGGCTATAATATCGATTTTTATCCACGGTGTACGTGACAGATTGCAAGTTGTATTATATGCATTTTGACATACATGTCATGCCTTTTAAGCCTGCACAGGCATGCATGTCTACTTATCACCACCAAACGAGTTCAAAAGTCAAAACTCGATCGTCACAAGTCATGCACTTCATGGGCTACTTCATCGTCACGCATGTTCATTTGGATTAATTACCTCCTACCTTCTATCACTCACATTTGCATAATGGAGTTACCTGATGGGGTTTAGGTGCATGAGGGCAAGGGAAGGAGCACTGATGGATTGGGGGCAAAACTGGCTCTGCACCCCCAGTTGTTGCTGTTGGTTTATTTTTGGAGGAGGGGGTGCTCGTCAAAATTATGTTTTCAGATACGAGTCCCTTGTAAAAAAAAAATTATATGAGAAATTTATATCCGTGAGGAGTGTGGATAATTCATTCCAAGAGTGGCGTAGTGAGGGCCCATTCGATTAGGGGGGCACCAGCATCAACAGCATCCCTACTCGATGGATAACATGCAAATTAACAAAGCCATTGATTAGGCGGGGAGGATGTGGAGAGGTCGTATCAACTTCCCTTGCGCTTCCTTTCCTCTTTTCCATGTATCATCCGTGGGCCCTCTTTCGCCATGCGATATGGGGGAACGTACCCCGTGCCCCTATCGCTACGCCACTGCCCTATCAAAAATGGCAAAACCCTTCAGGAGTGTGCACAATTCTTCTCGATATAACTGTTGCATTCCCTTTTTTCTTGTATGCAGATACAATTAATCTGAATCAATAAATACCTTTTTTTTTTAAATCACATAAAAACATAATTTGATGGCTTTCAGACTTTCCCCTTCTCGCTTTCAAGCAAATACATCCTATATTAATCACACTCCGTTATCGTAATTTGCCATTGATAAATCTTGAGGATAATGAACAGGGGGGTGAGAGCAACGGTTAAAGCAAAACTACGGATAATCCACAAAGTAATCCCAACCACTTAACGGGGTGAATGCTGGCTTAACTGTCATATTCCTGTCTGCCGCGACCTAGATTTTTGTATTATGTACAAAATATATAGGCTTGATGTGTTATATTACGCTACAGTAGATTGATCGCCAATTATCATGCCCAATAAGGAATCTTCACATTACAAACACCCATGAACGAGTGCAATAATATATATAAATAGGCCTATAGGGGTGGCAGGCGCAAATACACGTAGAAACAAAATTGTGCACGATAGTGTATAGGTAGACACTATACAGGTCTGTATAGATTTATCCTAGTAGGCCTACATGTACTCAAATTTGCATCAATTCAAATATGACACCGATAACATTTACTTGGTTTGATTATAATCTACAATATTGCAATAAAACAATTCACAAGAAGAAACAAGTACACAAAGACAGAAAAGTTCACCTTGAACACGATAAAGGCGCGACCTCTCTTTTAACAGTGCATGGCGTAGCGTGAGCTCAGCCATTGAGGGGACACTTGAATCGATCATGGGGGGGGGGGCACTGGTCGTATGCGGTATGTTAAATATGAATCAAACAATGCAATTGATTTGAGGGAGGGTCCCATCTTTTTACTCTTTCTTTCTCATCTTTCTCTTTTTTGTCTAACTCTTTTCTTCCTTCATTTGCCTTTATTTTTGTTAACCATTTGATTTGTATTGAAGGGGGCACGTGCCCAGTGTATATTAGATTTTTTTTTTTTTGATTTTTGATCGATGCATTATTATGCATGATTAGTGTCCGTGATCCTGACTTTCACAATCACGCTGAAGACTTTTCTTCCCAAAGTCACAAAACTCACAATAGATTCGAAGAAAAAAAGATCAGAAACAGAAACACTTCTAATGTGAACAAACACAATTAAATTGTCATGCGCCTGATAAGATAAAAATAGAGTTGCCGTCAAAACATGGACAAAGCGTAATACCCGTATAGTAGACTTTAATCTTTCGACGATCTTGTCAAGAGTGGGTATGATGAATGTTGTTTATCAATAATGCTCTTCAGAAATCATGCATTCTTTGGGTGTCTGAAGTGGCAGTGCTGAGACGGTGATCGCTGATGAGAAGTAGCGCAGGTGGGGGCTTTAATATTCTTTTTTGTTCAGAGGAACCGCCCCTTCCGGAAATGTTTAATTTCTCTGCAACAGGGAAAATGAATATAATGTTGTAATATATATATATGATACTTTTCTTTAAAAGAAGCTCTGTGTTTAATAGAAAGCGTTCAATTCTTAGCACAACAAAGCTGGGATTTGCCTGTGTGTTTTTTTTAAGTGTCCAATAATATACTAGCTGCAGTGTATTGGAAAATGAACTACAAAAGACAAAATCAGACCGAAAAAAGACGAAGAAAGAACAAAAATTGAAGAAGAAAAGGAAAAAGAAGCAGAAGAAGATGATGAAGATGAAGAAGTTGAAGAAGAAGAACCATGTTACCGTATCGGAGGGGAGGGGGTCGGTCATTGAATCTTTGTTATATATATCATGCGAACGGTCATGACTAGAAATCACCGAAAAATAATTGAAATATAGGGCTGATACTTTGGGGACTATATGTCGGGCAAGCTTCGGTAACGCAAAAATTTATTAAAAACTGACAAAACGGAATATAATTATGAACATGAGACGTTCGGTTAAGTAGTCCATTTTGTACCAACTTAACACATCATCGTTCTCCATTTCTTCTGGGAGGGGGTGATCTCTTTTCGTAACTACAAATTTTGATAACAATGCATGTTCAGTTGCTCATTATGGCCCACAAAGGGCCTTGTGTATGACGAACGAACTATTCGTGCAATGCTTGAACGTGACCCCCTATATATTGTTTGAAAACTCATCCTATCATTATGTACCCAACCCCTCAATTTTCATCCAGTGCCCCTGGCTGCGCCCATGTCTCAGTTCTCGGTTGTCTATTGAACTGGATTGATATGCATGTAGTTCATACCGGTCAGTCGGCCTCCCCGCTGTCGCGTTTAGTTTCAGCATGGACCTACTACATGGTTTCAGCGTGGCACGAATTCCTTCAACGTCACAATAGAGGCTCACCTCAGGGTTCCACCTTTATCATGACTTTCAACAAGGACCTATGAACATTTCTTTTCCTTACTTAGTTCTTCAGTTATACAATCATTAAATTCACATATCAATTTGGGATAGGATGGGGATGTAATATCAAAAATAATAGGCTGGGTAAACAGAAACAAATTTTCAACTACAAAAAAGAAAGAAAAACAAAATTCGCACACAAGTCCAACAATCCACTATTTCCTGGAAAAGCAAAACAAAACTGTTTTTTTTTCTAGTCATAAGTAAATAAACTATTAAACAATTTTTTTTCGTAGATTCCCCCTCCCCTGAAATAAAAAATTAGAATTTCTTTGAACTGAATTGATTAAATCGTACTCACGACTAGGAGCTGCAGTAATTTGTTTTCCGGTACTGAAGACATTTGCTAGGGAGAAGTGAAAATAACTTCGATATCCGGTCACTTTAATTACATTGATAAGAATACATTATAGACCTCTGTCATAATTATTTGCAAAGAAGAATTCAAGGAAATATTTTGGAATTTGTTTTCTATACTGTCTCTTCAACCATTTTAACGCAAAAGATATCGGGTTAGGATGGTATGCCTCCACCCCGATCCCCCCCCCCAAAAAAATACCACCCCACTATTTTCAGCACAATATTATATACCGACATATCGGTGCCAATACCCACAGCTGAACACATTATCCATGGCAGGTTGTACCATCGACCAGGGAGATGGGAGTTGAAAATTCCACCTCCCTGCATCGACCTACTACGAATCTATGGTTGTACTGAGCCAGACAGTGTCAACCGAATGTTGATTTACTGAAGTATAAGAGAGTAATTATTCCGGTGGGGATGACTTTCAGTGGCTCGCCAATATGAAAGTTAGGCCTTTTAAGTTATAATTTAATAGCAATATGCATTATTTGAGGTGTCGTGGTGTTGTAGTTTATTCACTTGACTCTCAATCCAGGGGCTGTGGGTTCGAATCCCATCTTTGGCAAGACATTAATCCACATTTGCCACTCTCCACCCAGGTGTAAATGCACGGGTACCTGGTAATTTATTGCTGGGGGTAATAATAAGTGCGTGGACCCATGCATGGCGAACATCATTGATGCTGATGACGTTTCCTTGAGTAAAACAATATCATTGTTATATCATTTTTATATTTTTTATTTGACTCTTACATTAAGAGATAATTTCGAATTCCCAGAAGTAAACTCGGACTAAATAACCGAAAGAAAAAAAAGTATATCCGTTGAAACTCGAGATATGACTTTTGTGCACCATTCTATATCCTGTTACTTGTATTTCATAAAAGCTTCCACTTTCAGATTATATATCCGCTGTGTATAGTACATGATTGTATGAGGCTTTTCTACAGAATATCAGACTATAGGAAGTTAGGAACTATAGGAAATAAAGAAACGTCCTATAAACCTTCATTTTACAGTACGTTATCCTTTTTTCTTTTCTATTCTTTCTTCTAAAAGCGACCCCGTAGAATCAGCGCTTAAGGCCCTATCTCACTGAGCGGCGAATGCTTGCGAACGTTGCGAATTTTGGATTTTTGGATCAAAAAGAACTTCAGCGACACCGTCTTACATTACGTCTTAAACGTCTGTTTGCGACAATGAAAACTGTTTGCGAACTTTCTTGCAACCGTTTACGAACCCTGGCGAAACCCCAAATTCGCTACGTTCGCAAGCATTCGCCGCTCAGTGAGATAGGCCCTTTATGGTTGAATGATGCCAAAGAACACAATTGAAACGTGTTATTTATCTTGCGATTCTGGCAACAACAAAAATGTGATTCACTGTACAGTTCTGTGTGAGCCATCTTTCTTTTGAACGAAAGACGACAATGCGACTTTTTATGAAAAGCAGGAAAAAAAGAGTCACTTCAAAATGCAGCGTATGTCATCACTTTACGATAGAAACATTGTAAATGCAGAAAAAGGGAGGGGGAATCTGAGTGAGTGAGTGAGTGTTTGTGTGAAAGAGAGAGAAAGAGAGAGGAGAGAGAGAGGGGGGAGGGGAGAGAGAGAGAGAGAGAGAGAGAGAGAGAGAGAGAGAGAAAGAGAGAAACAGAGAAAGAAAGAAAGGAAGCTTATAACAATGTACCTTGCCTACAATAATTATACGTCAGCAATGGATTGTATTGTACAATAGGGCTCTCTTTTCATTAAAAAAAAAATTCTAAAGGCTTGCATCGCCTGCTCAACATGTAATTTCAATGGAAAAAATATAACATTTCGCTGACTCAGACGTATTTACAGATTGTATCGGGGAGTGGTTTGTAAAATGCAACACGCTCAGAAATCCATTTGAATGCAAAACTGACTTGTATTCCTTCTTTTATTATCTTCCTCCATAACCGAAAAATATCAAAATTATTAATGTAATCGTTTTCATCAAAACCATCATTTTGATTACTATCAAGGTGCATTAAATATGTCATCATCAGCATTATCATCGCCATCATTATCATAATTATTGTCAGCATCGCCGCCAATAATCTTCACAAACACCATAATCATCATCAATCTCACCACCACCACCATTACCCAAAGCCCCCTATAACATCATCCTCAATCCTCATTATCACCATCATCATCATCCTCTTTCCTCCCCCTTCTCATCATCTTCATCGTTATCCTTCATCACGCCTCATAATTTTCAAACCGAAAAGTTCACATTCTCACCCTTCCAGGCACGGAAGGACACACCACACAAACAAAATCGAAAATCTGAAATAATAAAATTTTCTCCCCCCCCCTCTCTCTCTCTCAATGTATATTCTATTCCCTTGCCTCATTACTAGATGTATCCCTGCAACTACAGTAGCTTCTTCTCTGCGTTGTAAAAATTGCCTGAAATGAGTCTAAATGTACAGGCATTCCTATACTTTCATTTATTAGACTCTGCTTCACCCAAGTTTAAAATACGTGTATCTTATGTAGAATGCACTTGGAATTTGAATTAGCTTTAGGGGAGCACTCATGCAAATGTCAAATGCCAGTTGCATATCACCCACACAGTAAACAAAAAATGGTTTATATAGGGCAACTGAGCGCCTGATTTGAGTGCATGGGTCATTTTGTGCTCAATACAATGGAGTTACCTGTATGAAGTACCTGACATCACAATTCAAAATATCACCACCCTAATATTTGGTCTCATCGATGCTCATCGTAAGCAACAACAAATGATATCGTCAGTAATGACTGTATGAGAGTGAGACCAATAATATATTGGACATGCCCTATATTTTAAATGCCCCCCCTCCCCCAAGAGCCCTAGTACAAGATACAAAACAAACACAGAATTGAAGCTGTGAATTATAAATCAACAACGGTATAATATTAATACATGGATCATGGAACAACATTTCTTTGAATGCCCCCTAAAAAGAGGGTTTTCTTGTTTTATTCAGTACATCATGTACTACAGTAAAACAATCCTTGCCATTTCTTTCATGTGCAAATTTCATAATTTCCATCTTCTCACAAACTATGATTGAGGTATCGCCACAACAACAAAACATCGTTCGGCGTATCACAAAATATGAATTCTTGAACCTCTTTTCCAATACTGATACACGGTAGGCATGAAATAATTGCAACTCAACAATTGCAATCATTATTACAAGTTATACATGTACTTCACATCTTTCAAATATGTTATTTATCTCTCTCAGATAAACCTGCATGCAGAGTCTCCAAAAACACAAACACCTTCGTCACGCTAAAATTATATATATTATATATTTGAAGTCATTGTATGTACATTTATTTTTTCTCAACGCCATATTTTTCGTTGTACTTTTTGGTCTAATCCATGCAAATACCACACAATATATCGACTTAAGTTCAAAGGCTAAAAAATAATGTATGAAAATGGTGAAGTTGTGATTAAAACTTTGTGCAGAAAAAGAATGAGTTGCAATATTCACTTTCATTGGACGATTGGAAATCCTATTTAAGTACAACTGTACCTACAAGAGAAAATGTACATTTTGAACTTATTGACTACTGTAGCATAATTAAAATAAGAAAGGTACAAACTTGTTCAAACTTAATCTATACTTGGAAAACCAGTTATTCTGTGACGTACACAGGTACAAGACAGTAACAATGTAGACCCAGAGGCTAAAATGGGTAACCGTTGTATGACATTGTATACATGTATGTAGTATATGTCCATTTGACTACAATGAATGAGGCCTTCTATGGGGAGAAACAGGACTTTGGTATATTTGCATTTAAACTGAGTAAATACCATTCTTTGAGTTTGGGCAATGAACTGTGCAAAAGATAAAAGTTGTGCAGTCTCATCAGACACAGCTATAGACACAACAATAAACTTCTCTGACGTATACGTGTATGTATGGAGAGTTAGCACAGAACTGTTAAGTGACGTAACAATGGTAAAGAAACGTACAATAAAAAGAAAGTTTCAAATAACTCATGGGAAATCCCATGTTCCTGCTTAAAGGAAGCACAAACAAAACAATACATAGCAGGACACAAGCATAGATAGTTTTTAACAACAAATAGTCAATGAGGAAGTTGTTGCAAACAAGAAGACTACTGGATTATTTCCACACAACACCACAGCACTTTCCATGTACATGTACAATGAATTTGTTATTAAACACACACACAAGGCCATTTTCTATCTGTGTATATGTACATGTACATGTATGCAATTTGTAAAACTATTAAAAAAAAAAAAAAGAGTAATTTCACAGAAATGGAGACCCCAACACACCCCTACACAATTATATTCTGATCAACAACTTTTTCATGATCACAAATAAGATTGCAAAAGTTGTTAGTAATAATACCCTGACCATTGGAAGAAACATGTTTTAAATTGTATTATATTTCACTACATAATTCACTTAATATTGCAATAAAAAATTGAAATATTGCGATGTCTGAGAACATGGAGACGAATCATGCATATAGGAATTGATAATGGAAGGGGGGGGGGGTGTCAAATATATGTCAAAGCCGTTAATGGTTGTTAACCGCTTACATGTAGATGAAACGGGGGCAACCAAACATACATACATACCGATATCTATTCAGCTACAGAATTGTACTCAGAATTCAGACAAAAAATAGAACATGGATGATGGATGACAAAACACTTAGACTTTTGAATGTAAACTAAACACCTTTTCTTCCACTATTTCTTTGCATCTTCTCAATCAGAGTAGGACATGCATAACATGCTCAACCATAGACAAGCCATAATATTTCAGACATGTACTGTGTTTCTGCATTGGAATGTAGCAGACCGACATGACAATTCCATTATATCGCTCCCTATTTCATCCAATCCGTCATGAAACTCATTTATCATGCTTTGTTTTGTGTTTTTTCTTCCTTTTCTTTCCCGTTTGATGATAAGGGGGCAAGATCAAATACCTGGTGTTCTGAGCAATTTACTTCATGTATGACTGATCAAGAGAACCATTTTGTTCATGGAACATTATCTCCTTGTTACATGTGCATGTATCCACAATTCCACATACAGTGTTACAGGGCATACAAAAGAACAAAGCATGAATGTTTTAAGAGGTACAAAAATGTAAATAGTATGATGTAGGATGGAGGGGGAGCTACTGGATACAAGTGGATGATAACAAGTTACAACATCAGTGATGTAATCTGACTGTACTTTACTACAAGCATGGATAGTAGGTCCATGCTACAAGTTAGGGAGTTGAATTATTATCATTCTGATAAAAAGAACAAGCTTCCTGAATACACTTATCTTGACTTACAGTTTATATAACTTTCACTTTCTGTATAGTGTATACAATATATGACTACATGTATTTCACCAATAGTGGATCTATGGATGCACTTTTAGTTCATGACACATCATTCAGTTAGGGTTTGTGTACATAACTACATACACATTGCAAGTATAAATGTAGTACAAACATCACCATGCAAATAATGTTGTTCACCAGGAACACTTGGGCTTTATAACAGTGTGTAGTATCTTGAGTAAACATGTAATATGGCTTTGTAAAGGAAGGAAACTTTTCATGAACATTCCATTTGCAATAATTAGTGTGTGTATTGGAATATAAATTGAGGGCGAATTGCCAAACATAAACAAATATGCATTTAGTGCATGCTCTTGTATTTTTCACATAAATTTCAAGGAACCTGATTATCACTTGATATGCCGAGACTAAGCTAAGTGAGATAGAAACAACACATTTAGTCATGTTATTAGTAATACATGCAGGGACTAACTTATCATTTTAACATTTCCCTGCTAAATCTGAATATTTCCATGAAGTACAAAAGTAATGAGAAATGGTGCACTGCACTGGTACTCTGGTAGGCGCCTATATTGGCTTTAAAAAAACCAAAGGAAATCACATTAAATTACCAACAGAGAAAAAACCTTATTTGACTTATAACACAATTTGGGCCATACTGGACTTACAATGACTATATTTCAATATCAAATGAATAGCTGCCTAAAATAAATCTGACATCTGCCTTTCCTTTGTCAAGTGTGAAAATCTTTTTCCCCCAAAATGAAAAATCGTAACAGCAACAAATTAGTTTTCCCCATTGACCGTGACAATGACCTTAACTAAAGCCAAAGAAAATAATTAAAAATGGAGGAAGAACAAACGACTGTACTTATGATAAGAGTACAATACAAATAGGTTGACCAATTTGGGGCCAAGGCCATAGTGCTACAAACTTCCTCAAGACTTGGGAAGAGTGACAAAAAAATCTACATTCGTCCATTGAATTTGCATCAACTTTTCTGCAGTGATAGTTCCTTTTTGCACAATTGAAGTTTGTCATTGCAATATAAGAGAGAGAAATAATATTTGTTATGTAGGAGTCCCAAAATTTCTACTGTACAAGTGGATAGAAGTGTACATGTAGGCCTATAGTTTTACATGCAGGGCTCCATATGTTTGAACTTTGAACTATGTTCAATTCTTGCTATTGTGTTACAGCTTTTACAGCATTTGCAGTTTTTTTACAGCTAAAAGCTATTTGTTTCACACTGGGATTATTTATCTGAGGATGTTTAATTCTTTAGCCTTTGTATAGAGGGGTAAGTAACTATTGAGCTGATGTTTACAAAAACCCATTCCAAATGTTGGGCACATGAGCCCTTTATGCCAGCCTTCAAGGAAAACTGTAATCATTCCCTTTAATTACATGTACATGTACCTATTCATATTCATGAGCTGTGTGAATATCATTACTGCACACAAACACACACACACAAAATGACTATACATGTGATGTACAGTGTACATGGGATTATGCAAGACATGGGTTTGACCTTGTGATGACCCAGCACTCACTGCACACATGTGCACAGCAGATCAATAGATTCTATGTATAGAAGCTCCACAGTAAGCCCCCGTTAGGCCAGCACGCACAGTGCTCATGGGTATGCATGCATAATTGATGTGTTTGACATGGTAGTATGCAGTACTATGGCAATCAGCTGATCGGCTTTTGTAACTACAGCATATGTAATGATGTAGTGTGCAGCACTATCGTGATCGGCTTTTGTAACCTACAAGCAAGCATATTATGTAATGATGTTTATTAGTCTACCTGTATATAGTATTTAAATCCATCAGTATGCACATTTGAATACTGTAGAGGTGATGCAGGGTTTCCAACCAACCTCCATTACTTGTTATCTATGTTATCAATACAAAAATTAATTAAAACCTTAATAGAAGTCAAAAATTCTGTCTGTATCTAACTATGATCTAGCACTGCAGTTGCACAAAACCCCCAATCACTGCTCAAAAGCAAGTAAAGCATATTAAGTAGGACTTGAGTTAGGCTAGAAGAATATTGTGTAGATATTTCAGATTCATAGCTGGATATGTATAACTACACATGTATGTAAATATATTTTGAGTTGTCATAACAGCCTACAGGTTTAAATGCAATTTTTGACTATATGTTTTATTACTCATTAAAGTCTCCTACAGATTTAAAACGAACGTTTATGAAAACAAATTCTTTCAACTTGTATTTGCCAAGAAGCACAAATAATCATATCAAAGCAACTGATATACAAGGTACAGTGTACATACATGTTTGCATGTACTGAATCCAGTATAGATTATGTGAAATGTAGCCCAACCTAAAAAAAAAAAATCCTGTTATTTGTGAGATATACCTGTACCGTACATGTATAATAATCTTGACAAGACTGCATCAAGTTCAAAATTAGTTTAACTATAAGGACATAATAAATGTTATGACTTGCAATAATACTAAAGGCTACCACAATAAATTGTCATCAAATCATAACCATCATCGAACACAATAAATATTTAATATATCATTTCACCTTTTCAGTGCTACTCACTCATTGAAAATACAGTTGAAAATACAGTATATCATAAAAAATATATAATCTACATATTCCCAAAGGCATAAACTTTGGTGTATTCTATTATTCAATTACACTTGCAATAAGTATCAGCCCTCTGTCACCAATACGGACGTTCCTCCTCACCAGCGACCTGCCAGTATGAAAACTGTCCATATGATCGATTCCCGCTCAAGTTTTGTAATGAAATTTGTTCTTGATTTTGCACAAACTCCTTTTCCTTATCTGTGACGATTTTGTAGTTATTTCCACGGTTGCTATCCCAGAAACTCTGATTGTTTGCGTTGTAACAGACACAGAACTCAAGACTCTTTCCCCCATGATTGGGTGGCATGTCAAGACTGAACGAGAACGTGTCAAATTTGTCATACGAGTTTGATGCTTGACTAGGGTACACGTATGATCCCGGTACGTCTATGTGTGTCTCCCATTCGTCGAACGTAGCCCGAATGAAGACAGATTTCTCGAAAGAAATGTTCTTCACTTTGATGGTACCTACGACTGTGATGTTATCTTTGATCATCACATTCTCCAAACAAACTGTCTCACTCTCCAGCCTCTTGCGAAACTCCAAATAATTAGATGCGGGCTGTTCAAAGTCGGGCACGTAAGTGTAAGGGTGTGTGGGTTTCGCTTCTGCATTTTGAATGACATCATCAAGTAAGTGAATGCTCAACTTGGGAGGCATATTGCTTGGCCCATCCATAAACTTCACAGTCTGGAGGGAATACCCCTGAGCATCTGCAAAAGATACCTTCTTTTTCTCTTTCCCATTACAAGCTCTGATCTCAGGTTTCGATTTCAGCTCATTTCTTCGATGTAAGCCAGGACTTTGGGCCGTTTTACCGTTCGTCATGCAAACAGGACTTCTTGTCACATTATCTAGACTATTCTTTCGATTTTCATAGCCATTGGTTACAGTTCTGCTCTTGATACATGAGCGAAGAGGTAGTCTCCTCCTGTCTCGCTGCATTTGCATCAGGAAATCTCCCTTCAATCCAATCCCCATACTGAATCCACCTTTTGGAGGAACTCTCTGATGGTAGTATCCCAAAGAATTTGCTTTCGTGAAGCAACCTAGGCCCGGTGGACTAGAACTTAAAAGTATCGTGTCCATTGGCATGTCACAGTATATCGCTCCAAACCCTGGGATTCTGGCAGGCATGTCCAACAGTTTTGAGAAGCTATGTTCCAGGAATCTTGGATGATGTCAGCATAACGGCAGAGCACTTCTGAAGATCACAGTTATTCCTGGAAGTGGAAAAAGGCAAACACATAAATATAAAAAGGATAAAAACATGAAAATTAATGATTTGAATTAAGATGTAGATTTAGATTGAAAAGACTAACAGTAACCAATCGTTAACCCAAATATAAAAGAGACAAGATGTGAATAGTCAATAGGATTCTTAGGAAGCAGTGATCCAAAATAATCTGAGAAGTCTTGAGCAGTTGAGGTTTTGACTTTCGAACTTGAAGGTCAGACATCTTTTAAAAAATTTAATGCAAAGTTTTGTCTTATTTACAGGTGCATTATGATTAGGGTTGAGAAATATTGCTAGACTGAGTAATTATTAAAACAGAAACTAGGTCTAAATCAAAGATAGACCTGGATTCTGGAAGTTTGACTGCTGTCTCAGCATACTTCCAGTATTTGCGGTAAAGCCTTTAGCTTTACCGCAAAGGATAAAAGGTAAAGGTAAATGACTGCCGATGAAATGCAAAACTATTTTCAGGCTAGATCTAGTTTATTCAGAGACGACAGAGTCAGAGTCACAGAGTAGGGTTGTACAAGTTACAACATGAGAAAAACAAATCAAGATAAAAAAAATATCTCACAAAGTTTGACGCCTTCGCTTCATGCATATCTGGATATCTAAATACTGCTCAGGGCCAGGCCAGGCACATTCGATATAATAATTCAGAGTGAGATAATGGTGCCTGCTCATGCTCAGTTCGAGGAGGCATCTAATACATGTAGTAGGCCTAGTACACTCTACATAAATGCAGTCGAACAGCTGATCGTTGAACGTCCCTTTAAAATTGAAGTCTGAGTGACAGTGTACCTACGAAAGACTCCGGAGAAGTAACGTAAATTTGTGATGTAGCACATTATTTAAATTAATTTAGAGAATCAGCAATACTTACTAGACAACATAATCAAAGCAAAACTAACTAGTTCACGAAGAGTTCTTCAGTAAACAGACTGTTTATCGTAAAATTCTCAACGTCGATCCGCACAAACAGTTTGGTGGAAATGGCAAATTTATGAATTGTTAAGAATACGTACGCGCGGCCTCGAGCAACACGTACACATCGTATACGCACACATGTACCGTACATGTACATACCGGTATCTTGTGTGAAGGTTAAAAGACTAGCTAACTATCTAGCTGTGTACATATTGCGTACGCATGTTTTGTAAAATGACAATTTTGCTTGTGGAAGACCAAACAAAACTTTCCAAGTGGTAAATATTTTATTCATCAGCAATATTAAATGTTCCTAAAATGTTTCTTCTTCAAACCTGCTCTTTGAGAAAACAACAAAAATTTATCATTAATTTAGAACACACTTTACCCCTATTTCACAATGAAAGATACCATGACTGGAGATGCAACCGACACGTGAATACCGGTGATTGCCCAATCACAGAACTAACCTCGGTTCGCCAGGTCCCTGACGGAAGACGGACGACCAATCAGGTTTGAGTACAATGAAGCACATTGAGCATGTTCCAGCCGTCGCTAGCTTCAACCTAAAAGCCACGCCCACTGTTCTATATAATGTCGACCCCAATAAGAGTCCCCCTCCTTTCTTTGTATCATCTGCATGGACCTACTACGAACCATGGTATATTATGTACCTCGTCAAGACACCACTGCAATACATGTACATGCATATATACATTATATAAGTGTTTGCTTTGCTTTTCAGATGTCTTACAAGAATGATTATTGTCGAAATGGAGAGAAAATGTGTTTTCCCAAAGTTCCGAACCAACTGAAGTTTTGTAAAACATCTTAGCGGTGTGTTATATTCCCCATGTATGCTTCATGTAGCCTATGTAGGACAAAGTATTGAAATGAAATATAGATAGAATTAGTGGGGAAATAAAAAAATTGAAAGAAAACGTGTTTTACTTCATCTCTTTTTTGACAAACCACATTTTTTAAGCAAGAGATAAGGCGTACCGAATATCGGAAAAAAGTAAAAAAGTAAAATGTCCTATCAATACACCTATAGTAAGTTATGAAACTTAGGGTAATTCAGGAAGAGATAATAAAAGTGTACAATCTAGTGAAGAAGCTAATATTCGACTAAAATAATTCGGAAGAAGTCATGGGGGGGGGGGGATCAAAGGTTGACCATAGCACGCGACTCGTTCATGTACGGGTCCGGAGACCTTTTGACCTTACGAGAGACGAACTTAATTTTTCTTTCGATTTATAAACAATCGCAAAAAAAGAGTTGTACTTTTAAGGTCTATTTCGTACAAGACTCTGTCAATCTCCCTGTATATAACTATAACCATGGACCATATCTAATGTGAGGTTATACCGTTCGTAGAGTGTAGTAACTAAGTATAGATTAAGTATTAATCAATGAATCAATTTTACAACTACATGTATATCAATCTAAATAAGAGACGATCCACTCCTTGAAAACGAATCAATTATAATAATTAATCAATTAAGAAGAAGCACTGGGGAAAAAGTTAGAGCCCGATCGAGAATAAGAATAGAAACTAGGAAAAAGAACAAGAAGGAGAGAAAACTATTGATAATACTGATATAATGATACGATTAACAAAAATGAAATAAAGAACGGAACGGAAAAATGAAAGATAGGGGGGATGATTTGGAGAAGAAAATAAAGAGGTACATTTGGTCAAAGATGGGAATTACTATATATATATATATATATATATATATATATATATATATACTATTTTCTATGGTCACGTGAAGCATAAGAAGTGCAAGAAAGAAGAAGAAGTAAAAGTAGAAGTACAAGAAAGAAGAAGAAAAAAATAAGAGGAAGAAAAGAAAAAAAAAATAAGAGGAAGAAAAGAAGAAAAAAAAGGAGGAGAAGAGGAAGAGGAGGCAGAGCAAGAAAAAGATGAGTGGAACTGGAAGGAGAAGGAGAAGAAGAAGGAGAAGGAGAAGAAGAAGAAGAAAAAGAAAAAAAGAAGAAGACACGGAAGCAGCAGAAATGGAAGAAGAATTTGAAGTAGAAATAAAAACAGAAAGGTGGCCATTATATTAAGAACTATGACTTAGGAGTGATAAAGATTCAAGGTAATCACGATGTAAAAAAATAATTTATGATAATGTTAAGAGTCTTTATGACGTCACAATGCACAAAGGCCTACGTACCATGCATCGTAAGCATGGGCTAAATTTATCGCACGAGGGGATACCCCCATCAAACGTCTGGCTTTCGTCTCAATGTGTATGAATCATGGATTTCACGTGGTATCAGAAGCACGCTGACGCAACAGGGAGAGGTAGTCTTTTCATGCAGCTTGTAGTTGTACAGGCTATCCGTTCCGGATAAACGTGCAATATAGGCTATAAATGGTGAACAGTTCCTCATGCTTGTTGTATGGAGTCTTGCGTTGTTCTACGAACGGAAACGTAAGGCCATTGTATATCTAAATAATGAGAATACATTTTTCTTATGGATGAGTTACATTTGAGAAGGTTTACTCCACGTTTTAATCAAGTATTCGCACGTTCTGTGAATTCTGTTTCCCAAATTGCACAGATTGAGTCTGATTTTACAATCTATTCCCCACATGTGCTGAGCCAGGATATCCAGGGTCAGCTCAAGGATAAATTCTCTCATCCTCCGGTTTTTCTTTACTTTTATTCTCGGACCAATTCTTTTTAAGATTCTCGTGATGTATTCTCTACATTCCAATCTGAAGATACAATAGCTGTTCTACCTGTTTTTTCCCCGCCAAACTCGTAAATATTCTGTAATTTTGTGTAAAGTAGGCAATCATTTTGAAATCACGCCAGAGCCGATACAGAAGGAAAATAAAAGTAGCGTTATGATTTTGAACTTCCAAGTTTCAAGGATGGAAAAAAAGATGGTGACAAGAGAGGGAGAGAAAGAAAAAGAGAGAGAGAGAGAGAAAGAAAAAAAATACGGGGGGGGGGTTAAATGGAGGTGAACAGAAAATCAAACTTTTGGGAATTGCTTATATTATTTGGATTTCCTTCGAAAGTATTTGATCTGTTTTAATCACTGTGTCTTCTTCTGTTTGAGTAACGAATTACTGTCACAACAGTTTGCATTGGAAAATATGTTCGAAAAAAAATCCATTGATGGGTCTACAATCACCCCGCAGCTACAATAGTGCCACTCGAAAATTGTTCCGCCATTGATTTGGGGAAAAGTTACATCAGAGCAGTTTTTATCAGCTTCCTGATCAGAGGCCCTTCATAATACAAACGTACATGCAAGCATTTCATAAGACAGGATCACTTTCACCCAAAGTCAATCAAATGCGACGATTTCAGTAGCTTTTTTACAGTTTTGTAACTTGTTATTGATATCAAGTTTTGAGAAACGAAGCACAGGAGTGACTTCCTGATGATTCAGGCATTGTATTGAGCTATCTTATTGCGGAGTTCAGAGGAGTTGTCACGGAACTATCTAACCTCTTTTTTGTACTATGCTCGAGGGAAGAGGGGCACGGGGGTTCAAATAAAATAGGCCCTGGTCTGACCCATTTCTTTAAGCTCCTTGTTTCGATCATGCGATCTCGAGCACCTGCCGTATCACAATTTCAGACATGACTTGACCTCGTGAACATTACGTTTGATCGACCTCTTTCAAAGGACAGCCGAGGACAGCTTCTTAGAAATACGTGAAATTTCGAAAACGAACAATGACTTCAACCATGTCTACAAATATGCACCAAGGAAAGGACGCGACAACAAACAAATATTTTCCGACTTTTTGTTACTAAAAGAGAAGAAGGAAATTTACAGCATGCAGATGTAAGAAAATATTTCTCAGATATGCAGATATTACGGCAAAATCGAATGGGCAAGCAAGACAGAATATAATTTCACATCGTATTTTGCAGGTATAATCTTATCTCTAATGTTCACACGTCATGTTTTTTTAAACCATGGAAACATAATTCAAAGTAGCCTACATTTGTTCATTAATCCTCGATAAAAATAAATGTGATGAATTTCATTTGATAAATTTCAGAAAGATGTTGATATAATTTTTATTTGACCACGTCACGATCGACATTCACTAAATAAATAGGCTGAAGAAGAAAATCAATATTATTACTTGAAGTGGCTGATTCACATATTCAGAAGTAGCTAGTCTTCATGATATTTAATAATTCATAACTCATCCCATATTCTCTACCACTAAAGTAGAACCCAGTCATCGGTTCGGAGAGGGGGGGGGGTGAGGGTAGTTTCCAATCAAATATTTCCCCTAGAAACTACGGAATGAACTAAAAAAGCACTTCTCACAATGGATCTACTACCGTGACAAAACATTCGTTCAGTGATCAGGAACGAGAAAAAAAAACTATTAAACATTCATCTATAGATGGCGTTCTTCCACAACGGCGGAAGGGCTACAATAAAACGAAGCAGGACTCTGCGTGTAGCACATACCACTCGATATGTGGACCTACTATATATCCACAGGGGTTCTAGGACACCTACCCCCTGGACAACCACCCCCGGACAACCACCCCTAGGATAACCACCCTATAGGACAACTACTCCCTAGGACAACTACCCCCCTGACAACTATCCTAGGGGGTAGTTGTCTGGGGTAGTTATCCTAGAGGGTGGTTATCCGGGGGTAGGTGTCGGATATGATCCACAGGTTGTCATTTTCCAAAAACAAATAGATGTTGCAGTGAACGAACCATGACTTACTATTTTTGGTGTTTTTGGAGGGATTGATTGCAGTGAAAAATTATTTCCTGACAATGGACAGCAAGATGGTAAAACAAAACTAAACTAAAAAAAGAATGAATGAATAAATAAACAATAAATACATGTATATAATTAAATGAATAAAGGAATGAATAAATAAACAATAAATACATGTATATAATTAAATGAATAGATGAACAAATAAGAAACATGAGGAGAGGTGAAAACCTTCATTTTTGTAATCTTCCAACAAGGCTGTAAAAATCCCAAACTTGCCAAAAGAAAATAGTGACATTCATTATTGTATATATGACAGGTTAATGTAAACTTCTTGGTAAGCCATAAGAAAACTTTTAAAAGACAGGTGCATGTAATTGAGATCGTCTTTCAAAATCATATAGAGAAAAATTGTCTTTAGCTGCATTTACACTGCAAGCTAAACTTGTTGATTTTTCTCACCTTCTGGTGTTACATCGACAGTTGCATAGCAATTACCGGCATACACAACGAAAAGCTGAAATAACAAAAATCCACCTCTGGAGTGTGGTTTATTTAAACGCCTGCCGAAATTTCACTGATTTTTGCAGTGTAAATGCCTGCTCTTCAAACTTTGGAATGATACCTGCTTTTGGTCACATGACTCTCCTTGATTCCGTGCGATCACATGTTAGGGAAGCGACAAGTCGAGCATGCGAACTACATGTACTCACCAAAGAATCGGAATGAGCAAACACTGAGGTTTGTTTTATGGGATTTTCCAGTAGTCTAGATGGCAGTCCAAAAAATTGATGAAAATGGTATTTGGGCTGTGTAAATGGGCCTATAGCTAACTTCATGGGGCCAAGAAAAATGCCTTGTTATATGGAAACCTTTACATATCGGTACTAAAAAAATAAACAAATATATGGAAAATGAAGAAGGACTGGTAAAACTACACTGTTAAAACAAGTTTGTTTCATAGCAGTGTTCTGACTGCTTTAGAACAAGTTTCCACTCTAGACAAAAAAAAAATTTAAAGAAGTTTTAAACCAGTAACAAGAAGGACTATACACACATCAGTACAAAAAGTATACAATTTTATTGTTTTCTTTTTTCATCCAAGTCACATACTTGTATCATGAGCATATGGAATAAACTGTGCACTCATAGTATTTTATACAACTCACTCCTAGTCTCCTAGATCTTAATCAAATGATTGGTGATTCATCTACTGAGATTATCCAACACTTTTTCATGTAAAAAGCATGCAATAGTTTCAGCACTAAACGAAAAAAATTAAGTAAGGGATGCGCAGCAGTACGCAGAGTGCTCATCTCTGTGTGCATCTTAAAGTGAGCCAATTACACTTTGGATTCATTTGTCAACCATAATGACACAAACAAATCTTGAAATGAATTCTTTTTAGATCAATTAACAAGAATCTAGAAGTTTCATTGCATAAAACAAATGATGCATGTTTTCATTTGTTCATTACAGGATCTATCTGCTCATGTTGAGGATATTCATACACCTATCGTACCAAGCCGTTAGGCTTCGTGTGATAGATGCATACAGCCTCAACTCAAGTGCGGATAGATCGTATAATGAACTCATTTACATGCATCATCTGTATAATATCAATCCTAAAAATTTGTCTCTATGTAACTGCTGTACACACATTTTAATTACATTAACAAGTGTTCAGGGCAAGGTCAGAAAAGATGTATAGCTCAAACAGATAGTAAGGTAATCCCAGTCAGTAGACCTAGAGATCAGAAGACTGACAGCCCAAAAGACCAACATTGACAAAAAGTTCACAAGACAGACAGCCCACAAGCCCAAAAGACTAACCAAACAAGGAAATACATAATAACATAGAGATAAGAAGAAAGTTACATTTTAAAACTTCCAAAAGGTTCATGAGACCCACAGCCAAAGAGACTGGCAAAGCAAAGAAAACCTGAGGGAAGACAGAACTATGTCGGTCTTGTGAATCCACTGAAAAATGGCCAAAGGCCCATGAAACTTATGATGTAGGTTCTTGTTTGTTGGTGATCTAGTGAATTCTATTGCTGAAGGCCTATGAAGCCATCACTGTCAGTCCAGTGGGATGTTAGCCTAATGTACCCTAAAAAAAATGTTGTCACAACACAAGGCCTGCGGGGCAGACATTGTCATTCTCGTGGGCTGGAGCCGAATGATTGAAAAGAATAGATGAAACAGGGAGCATAATGATATATGTAATATACAAATATACACTGCTTTGGGAGATTATTTCATCAGAGCCAGGCCAGCTCTGCACTGAGGGACACTTGACATCGTACCACGATTAGGTATCAAGAGTTGAAGTGCAAGCTACCTACTGGACTTCTACATAGCAATAGATTTCATGTTTTACAGAACTTCACTGCTTGTGAAATTTTCAACATTACCTGTGTAGTAACCATTCTGCACATTCCTATCAAATACTCTCGAAAAAAGTGGTGTTTTAACCCACTGACTAGTGCATTCTCTCATTCCCGTAGGCTTAATACATTGTATCACCCAGTTCCCTTTAAAAGGATGTACTCAAGACAATGCAAATATTCACACAAGATTTTGCGATCCATTCAGCTCTCTTGACTAATTTGGCCACAAATTTCACAAAGTTGGAGATGTCCATAGTGTAGGGTTGAGGTGACCGCACTATCAATATGGACATGGACATTTTGGTAACGCTTGTATCCTCCACATGGCATAACCAAAGTACCGTTTTTTCCTCCAGACATTCCTGGACGCACCAATGAAGTCCGGCATTTGCAGTCATGCCGATATGCACATGTCCTGCATCTCACAACAAACAAGTACATTGTACATAAAGATGTCCATCCACAGTCTATCTTACAAATGTTCAGAGAAATCATCGCTGTTGTTGCAACCACCCCTCATATAAGAGAAACAGCCCCGCTGGCAACAAGAGATCCCATTGGTCGATATCTCATGATATACTGTGAACCGGCATCTATGTCGACGACTTCAGCACTGGCACATAATAAAAGAAAAGAAAAACAGACACATTGAATTTCAGATTCTACATAATGAGGGCTTTTGTGAGGAATCAGACAAGTCTGCTTTAGTAACTACTAGTTAAGCAAAACCGGCCACACAACAAAGATCAATGAATTTCATTGAAATTACTCCAAAATATACATGGCACAAGAAAGACTTTTAAGTTCTTGAAATACCCTCATATTCCTAATATTTATGTGACAGGTATATTCATGAGCCACAGTTCAACTCTCTGGACCAAATCGATGCCATATATGCATTCCCATATAATGTGCTCAATGCTTTTCACTGCTTATGATTTTCAGTAAAATCAATCAATGCTATGTCTCTTTGATGATTTAAAAACTTTATAATAGTACACATACAAAATTATCATTATACATGTACATTACAAATTCAACCTTTACCATTAACTTCTGTCATATGCATTTTATAATGCAGTCTAATGACAAGGGGAGTGTTTCACAAAGGCTAAGATCGACTTAAAGTTGGACTTAACTATGGCAGGCCGTTCATGCCACTAGTTCCTCTAACCATTCCTGGCATTGGTTTCTCAAGGGACGTACAAATCGTGGTCACAAATCTTCAGAATTTACCTTTTTTGATAGTTCATTATTGATGGAAAAATATTATCTAAAGATCATAATTGAGAGACCAATGGTGAGAGCAACCAATGGCATGAACGGCCTGCCATATTTAAGTCCAACTTGAAATCAATCTTAGTCTTTGTGAAACACCCCCCAGTACTCAACTGTCTCTTATTGAACTTACTTCTGTTCATCCTCTAGTTCTGGTTCTATGAGTATCTGCTCCTGACTCTCATTGGCTCTCAGGAATACATAGCTGTCCAGGTTGGGCTTGGGAACTAGAAAGAGAATATTAAAAGTATATTCTAATAATATTGTAAGCAGAAGCCCACAGGAAGACACAGGTGCCATGCTTTTGACCTTTTTGGGGCTTGGGAACTAGAAGGTCAATATTAAACAGGTTTTCATAGAACTCAAGTCGTAGGCCCATATAGGCACACAAGAAGTTTGGGCTTGGGAACTGGGAAGAGACCATCAAAGACATCATAGGGCTGGAATCTCGGGTCCACATTGGCTCACAGGATTATCTCACAGTTAAGGTTAGGAGAATGATATCAAAATAGGAGAACAAAATCAATTGCATATTCTAAATGTATTAGAATCATTGGATTGCAGGAACACATAGCTGCCATTTTTGCACTTGGGAACTAGAAAGAGATCATCAAAAGCATATTCTTATAGTATTGAAATCATGGGCCCACACTGGCCAACAGGAACATATAGCTGTCATGGTCGGGCTTGGAACTTTAAAGAGAATATCAAAGGAATTTTCTGCATGTTTATAAATTGACTTTCACAATGTAGGATGATCCAATACCGTTGTTGAAAGCAAATCCCTCGATTGGGTCTCTATCACTTTGATCAAGTGTAATTTTGAGGCTGTTTTCTGAAGCAGCTCCAGTAGCTGGCAAACTTGCACCTTAAAAACTATCACACAGATTTTGAAGATGTGCTCGCCTATTGTAGAAATGCACCCCTGTATAGCTTTCTGATTTAAGTGGTTACCTTGGAAATCAGACCTTGTTCATGCATGAGGTCTGCATACTCAGTGTTACTCACCTAACTTTTGCTTGTCAAGGTTCTGCAGGTTCGGGGGCATGTGTCGCAGCACGACTGTGTTCGAATGTGACTCTAAGCTTTCGGAAAATCTGGAAAAATGAAGAAGATTGATAAAAGTCACAAAATAAGAGTGAACTAATCCAGATGTAAATGCAGTCCCCTCTAGGAGAAGAGATGAGTTATGGCTGATTCACATGTTGTTGTGGACAAGAAGTTCTACAAACTTGAAGCCATCATGTCGTCCGTTTGGAGCAAGATGGGTGTTAACTCATAACCTGTTGACTTAACGCCCTTCTGGTTCTTAACAGATGATATTGTAATTTACTCTTTAGGAATAACACAGAAAAAACAGCCTATTCCTTCTCCTAAATCTCACAGCCGCGATAGCTCAGTTGGTAGAGCAGTGGTCTAGTAATCCGGCGACCCCGGTTCGAAACCAAGTCGATGCACTAGTGCCCTTTGATAAGGCATTTATCCTCATTGCCAGGTCCCTCGGAGAGGACCTTAAGCTGTCGGTCCTCTGGTTGCTTACTAACAAGCATTTATGCTTTCTTAGCAGTCAGGTAAAATAACTACTACTACTACATGTTTTTCTTTGATTCACACACTAAACAAATTTGAATTGGTATTATGAAAAATACCTGAAATAAATGACATGGCTCAAACCAACATCAGAGTTAAAAATAGACAGGTGTGAAATATCTACACTGTGACAAAAATGGTTAAAGAGGGGATCTGCAAATCTGTTACAGTTGGACTAAACCTCCTCATCCAACATTTCTGCATGACAAGGTAATGCATTAAAGCTATTTTCCTGACTTACTCCTTGGCAAAGGTGAATTCCTCTGGTGACAGCATGTTTGGTTCATCTGGACCTCGGGTTGATTCCTTGTGGAGTATGTGATGGACAAACTTCTCAATCTGTAGAATGTGTGTGACAGAGAGAGAGAGATAGTAGTGGTATCACATTTGTTGAAAATGGCAACGAATAAAAGATGAGATGGACAGACTTCTAAATTTGTTTTAAAATATAAATAAATGGCACATTCTAAAAGAATGGAAAAAAAGAAGAGTTCATATCATATCAAATAACTGACCATCACCATGACTAATGAATGATATACATGTAGTTCCAGTCTATCATGGAATGACCTAGATATGACCAACTCACCTAAACAAGTATTTAAATCCTTCGATTTCTGCTGAGCCTCCAATACTTTACAGAAAATTAATATAAATTAACAAAGTGGTAGAGATGCTGTCATTGAAGCATTAAAATCACACAAAAAGCAATACAATTTCAACCATTTTCATTTATCTAACAAACTGAAGTTTCATTCCATTTCCCAGTGATACTTACATCATTTGTATGTGACTTGATAAGACCCCCCTCCCCACCCCCACAAACAATCAGTTAGGCGGCTTTCCTTGTTTTCTTACCTTCGTCAGTCGTATCCTCAGGTAACTACTCAAGACATATCGTATTCTGTCAATCTGTATAGAAAACATATGATGGAGAGAGTTAACAAAATTCGAATAGGGCTCCTAGAAGGGCTTCCATGTAGTTTTTTATTTGCAGTTTAGATCTTGCTAAATGCAAATCTATTTACCCACTCATACATGTATGAGGTTACATGTATATCGGATAACCTTGCTCACCAGTTTTGAAAGGGAAAATACTGTATTATGGTATTAAAAAGATAAAGAATAAAATAAACAAAATAAAGCATAACAAAAATAAACCAAAACAAATAAAACAAAATAAAATAAAACAAAACAAAGCACAAAAAACAGTCAACTTGATCAAAGTCATAGAGAATTAGAGATTAAATCAAACTTACACTTAAAGATAAAGTTGAGTTCTGGTCATGCGATTGCATTGTGAAAGAAACAGTGTGGAATCGATCAGAAAAGGTTGATCATCTAGCATATAAGTATTGGTGTGTACTGCAAGGTTCTGGAATCATCAAAATGATAAGAAATTTGGCCCAGTCTTGGTAAAGTTACAAGCACTGTACACAGAAAGATGTATATGGCACTACAGAAACATGTGGCATAAAAATCGGTCCCGATTTTTATGCTGTTACATGCCATATTTAGAATATGAAGGCATTTGAAGAGCCATGCTTTTCAGGGAACTTTTTTAATCTGATGTTCTTTCACACTTGCATAATAACAATTATAACGCTCACAAATTATTTTTCACCTCTTCCCAGAACTCAACCTTCTCTTTAACAAGATATTGATCATTGAACTACACAAGATATTATTGGACCATCAATTCTACAAACTAAAAACAAGAACCCCAAGACATAATTTACTATCGCAACAACATGGCATTTATAGGATATGATCAAGTTTTATTCCCTACACTGCATTTTTCTTGTGTTTACATAATGTATGAATCTTCGTTTTTCAAAAGCAATTCTTAGTTTTTTTTCTTACCTACTTTTTAGCAATAAGTGAGAAACTGACACTAGTCAGTCTAATTCACATGGAATCAAATGTTTCTTTTTCTGATAAGTGATAACTATACTTCATTGTTCCTAAAATGTTCTTGTATTTATTCATTTTGAAAAACATGTATTTTATCCAAAAACACAATCCATACCTCCATCTTGTGAACAATGATCCTAAAATCTCCTTTCTTGCATCTTTTGACATTCTCCTCCATCTGTTGAAGCTGCTCCAGCATACATTCCACAATCTCCACCTTGCTCTCCAGCAGATCAGGAGCAAACTTCTCGCTTAACCAGGCCTGTCAAAAGAGGGAAGCAAAGAGAATAGGTGAGACATCGACAGATCAGAGAAGCAGGAATAGAAAGACGTACACAGATGGAGAGATTAAAAGAGAAAAGGAGGAAAGAGAAAAAGAGGAAAAAAATAGAGGAAGGATATCATTCATAAACAGACATGACAGGCACTACTCTCTTGCGAGCACGAGTCAAACTTTAGTAAAGATGATCTGTAATATGATTGAAGTATGAAGAGTTACTGTTAGTGTTACTTAGAATTTTACAACACACATGAGAGAGTATGAGACATGACATCACATACACGTACATGTACCGGGTAAACTAAATCTACTATCAGAATCATCATGATCATCATTCATCATTCATGAATCGTGATTATATAGTTTATACTTATAGTTATACCCGGGCCGGAATCACCCTAGTGACCCTACCCTGCCCAAGCATAGCTGCATTTAACTCCAGGAAGCTTCGGCGTCAGCGTCGGAGCTTCCTGGAGTTAAGCTGCATTACTATCCTGGCTGTGTATTAAAGCACTAGGAATCGGGATGTATCTCTCAGCTAGCAGCTTGCTCTAGGCTCTAGCTAGTATAAGCTCTCCTCCTCGGGCTCTGCAAGCAAGGCTGAGCGGACGTGGACGCGAACCGATGCCATGCCTGCCCTGAGCCAACGGCCGTGCTACTCCAAGACTTCCGTTCAGTAAACTAAATAAAGGCTACAGCCACGATCTTGAAGATAAACAAGAAAATAAAGAAATAATCACCTCCTCCAGCTTTAGCAGAACATCTGCAGCCGTCATCTCGACCTCTTCTTCGTCACTTGAGAATTCATTTTCCAAACTTTCATCAATTTCTTCACTCATGTTGGCGGTAATTTAGCTAAACAAAACAGAAATGTTTTCCTCGGTCTCGAATCTCGATCTCGAGCTACATAGTACACTGCCAATTTTCGCGCGACTGAAAAAATTAATTCATGTCACCAGAGGGCAGTCTAACAAAATGGCAGCCTCCATGAGAGCGTTTGCTGCAAGTTTAGGTAAAATGAAATAACTTTTCGAATCATGCATTTTATTTCATTATTCAAAAGTGTGATGATGTGATCCATATGAGCTATACATTTAATTGGTCTGGGGGATGTGGGTTACAAGTCGTTTATTTGCTCCGAAATATGTGTCTAACTGAGCTGAGACTGGGTGCGAGTCATGTGTGTGATTGGACTAGTAATAGTATAGTATTAGGCCGACGGCGGCGACGCGCTGCCGCTGCCGCTGCCGCTGGCTTGGCCTTGGCGCGGCTCGGTCTTCGGTGGTGGTTCTGCAGAAGATTGAAATTGGGCTGGGGAATTGGGAGCCGGGTGGGAGGGGGTGATGCAGGAACTAGTGGGTCGTTTCTCGAAACCGTCATTTCTACAAGATCAACGACATCTCGATTCTGTCGCTCAACTTGTCTGCTAGTGCTAAGTGTCTCACAAAACTCTGCCAAGTTCAAAAGTTGAACAACAACTTCCATGACAACTCCTTCGAGTCCTTGAGTCCTTGTCGTGACTACAATTAGGGTGTCTGATCGCGCACCCGATGTTGTGTGCTAAAATCCTTCCCATAGAGATTGCACGCAGCCCTATGCAGTCTACGTACATTGCGCGACCATGCAAAATTGGTCAATGTTTTTATCACCAAATCGAAATTCAAACCTAAATCGCTTGTGATCCTGAAGGTGAAACTCAATAAATGAGGTGTTATATGAAAGAGCAGGTTTTTCTCCATATTTCCCAAAGGGGCTCACTTCGGAATTCTAAAAATATCTTGATCAAAACATTGATTTAAACATGGTTTCCATCGTAGCTCCGATCTTTGCCACTTTCCTGAACCGAGCCCCCCAGGCTTATGTAGGGCTAGACGTAAGGAAAATAACCCAGCACTTATTTTTTCGCTAGCCCCAAGGGATCACAAGCGATTACAGTTTGAAAATACCCTTCCCCACATTTTTCGGATCAGCTAAGCAGGGAGGCGTGAGCTCGCGCCGGCCGAACCCATGGTGATAGCGTAAAATCTGCACATGAATAAACATCGGACCGCATGTTTGCAAACCCGGAAGTGGGTGCCCATTGAAGGCAATGGATTGCCGATCGCGCATCATTTAAGCAACACGCGTATGCTTGCACGCGTATGTGTACGCTTGCATATTGCGCAATTCAGCCGTTGTGCTAAATTTAGCAAAACAACATAACTCTGCGTGTACGTCTTTTTCGTCGATTCTTACAAAAAATGGATAAATATTGTAAGGAATTGAAGGGGCTGTAACTTTTGATAGAAACATCAGTGAGTCTTGAAATTTGAAATGTATTATTCTGAGTGAATAATTTTTTCAATTATCCAACCATAATGGTGAAAAACGATCCAAAAGGGAAAATTGAAAAATCGTTCAGACGCCCTACTACAATTACAAACCTTTTTCATAATCATATCTTTTTAGAATGCCATCTAAAGGCAAATTTTAAGTTAGTCTATGGGCATCATAAAATGAAAACTGAAAATTTATTTTACAACTTAGTCTTTTTCTTGACCTTCAAGCTCTCATTTCAGTGGTCAGTTTGTATTTGTGTAATTATAAAGAATTATACAAGCAATTTCAAGCATCTTATACTAAGTTAAGGTTTAATGTCTTAAAGACTAAGAGTAAATAAGATAAATATTATTTGTACATACATTGGTCTAGACCTACCACAGAAAAGTTGCCAGTTTCCCTTTTCAGACCATGAGACTGACAACATTTTTTGTGTAGGTCTTTCTCAGTTTCCCTTTTCAAGCATAACCTTGATAAAAATCGTATCGCATATTTATTTGATAAATAAATGTTCAAACTATGAGTCGTAATATATCTGGCATGGTTTTCCTTATTTTCTGAACCAGAAATAAAATCAGGGTCTTCTTTTGATTGGCTATGAGTATAAGTTATGGTATCCTCTTACTTGCAAATTTTGCATGGCTCGTCGCCAAATCAACCTCGAGTTTCAACAGTTTTATAATTTCTTAGATGTCGTTAGAAACGCATGTTTTCATGCAAATTGGATGGTTGTATCATTTGTGCTGCCACTCTCTTAGATTTTTACTTTTCAAACGGTTTGAGTGAAATTAAGCCTCATAATCTCTTTTGGTAATTCAGGATGAAATCTGATTGATCGTGGCAAAGACTATATCTTTTTAGCTAATAGTTTAGAAAAACATGAGTTTGTCACTTATCATGGTTTTGTGAAACAGGTTTTCCGCTTCCTGACATCTCTGTACGAGTCCGTAGGTCGCCGTCAAAGATATGACTGTCATGGAGTTGGTTTCATGAAACGACCCCCAGGGCTCCATTTCACAAAACTTGTCATCAGTGACAAATGACAGTTTTTGTTATAAGCTAGTGAAATCCTTGCTTCTGATTGGTCATCAGCAGATTTGTCACTGATTTTTGTCATTAGTCATTGAAAAAAGGCTTTGTGAAACGGGTCCCAGAAGTTGTATGTCAACAGGAGAATCAAATAACTGTAAACATTCTAAGTTCAGATACTTGTTCATTTTATTGTATATATTTATAAACTACTCAGAATTTGAAGAAAAAATTGTTCATGTAGTACTTTTTTCATTTACTTAAAGGGAGTGTAGCTTGGCAAATACTGGTTAACGCCATCTATGTCTTCTTTTGGACAACTGCACGTAAACGAATGGACTTGATTAACGGTAGTCAGCGTCTTAATCTCTACATGGTCAGCATTCGCGAAACAGACCAAAGTTCTCCTCACGCTTCGGTTTCGCGTATGTGCACGCACGTGATTGCTGCGGTCGCGTCGTCCGTAGTCGTATTATTCCCAATTGGCCCGAGTCGGGCCATGGGAAAGACACGGGTCAGGCTACACTCCCTTTAATCTAAGAGAAAGTTATTTTTATTAGAGAGAATTTCCAGAATGTCATGATTTACTTGTTAAGAAGTTATATATATATTTTTGTTCTCCTTATGCCTGATAGTTCCACGAATCCACTTGAATCTGTTATCACCAGCTTCAACTCCATGTCATACCAGATGTATTAACCAGAAGAACATTCACAAAGCTGTAGCTCCTGCTTGGGGTTCATCACCACAGACCACACCCATAAGGGGTATCACCTCTGCACCCTTGAGGGGCATTACCTCTGCATCCCTCCACCGGCCCACTGCCCTTCAGCAGGGTCCTTACAGGGGTGATGAGCTCTCCAGGATATGCTCCAGGTTGACTGGTCTAAGTCTGAAAGCCCCAGCTCCAGGTCCTGATGGAGGTCCGATCCAGACAAGATCCTTCTCAAGCTTGATTTGTAGCAGGTACACTGGGGGATTTAGCAACAAAGAAATGTAAGTATTTATCCCAATTATGTAAATAATGATAAGCTACTTTAGTGTCATTTTATACAACTCACTCGTAGATCTTAATCAAATGATTGGTCAAATGCGGTTACGTGTGAATCGTTTAGTGAACCTATCCCACGTTTCTTTTCATACAAAAGCATGCAACAGTTTCCAGTACTATTCAATGATTTTTAAGTAAGCGATGCGCAGCAGTGCGTGGACATACATTCAGAGATTCGGACCCAACCTTTTGACTAAACGTTGTGTGCATGAACAGCTATACCATGAAACTCCTATCCTTGACTATTAATGTTCATAGACTATTTTCATGACAATTGTTAGCATGCTCTGGAAAAAAAAAGTTGATTGTGGAAACTTAAAATTGAGTACCGGTAGTTCTTATGTTTTGGGGTCATTCCACTGAGCTGGAGCAATCTTTGTGACATACCAGAAGTGAGAAACTGTGTCTCCCATCAACCATAACATTCTTTGCTCAAATTGAGTTTAGCATAAAAGGCATAGCCAACTATGTTTGGAAGTACTCCATGGTGAATCAATATTATAGATCCAAAACGTGTAATGTTATATAGATGTGATGTCCATATAACACTGTCATAAAAGAAACACATATTAAGCAAAGATTTTGTAGGGAAGCAACTGAAAAAGGAATGATAGGGCAATGCTATATATTCATTGCATACAATCTTCAACAGATGATTTCATCTTCAACAGATGATTTCATCTTCCATTTGTAGAAGATCTCATGTTACATGGACATTGTTATATTTTTTTGCACTAACCTCATGGAATGACCCTTTTAACTGCATCTGTTAATGACATATGATTGATTCATCGGTTCTTTGGAATTGGTACAGTGGAACCTCATTATAAAGAGCTCTGATATAACGAAGTATCTGTTAAACAAGGTGATTTTGCTGGTCCCAGCTCTTTATATTCTTTTGATTTTTACCCTGATATAACAAGATTCCTGATATAACAAGGTAATTTCCTTGGTCCCAAGGACCTCGTTATGACCAGTTTCCACTGTACTGGTATCCTATATTCTGTCATGAACTGCTTTTTGTTCCTTTCCAGCAGTACAGACCTGAAGAAGGTCACATCTCAAGTGTTAGCTCATCAGCCCCACAGGACAGTGATACGATACAGTAGGAACAAAGGCAAGAAGAAGACAGTTCATGCAGTGATTGACAGATTCTACAGACTTGACCAGTAGGTTAATTTTGGGTGCTATGAGATTCAAGGGGTTTCTAGGGCAAGCAAGAACATTTATTTAGGAGTATGGGTAAGGTAGAAGAGGAAAGAGGTGATTTTTTTTATTGTTAGAAATGTTAATATTTTCTATTTGTATATTGAAGAGAAAAGAAAACATGTCTTTGATTCAAGAAATGAAGGATGTGAATATGAGATACAGAAAAGGAAGTTGATAGTCGGGGGGAAAAGGAAGAGAAAAATGAAGAGAAGTAGAAAGAGAAAAAATAAAGGGGAAAATACATACATGTATTGTAGCAAAGAGAAGGATATGGACATATAGAACTAGTAAATGTAAGATCAAGATATAAAGTTCTACAGAAATTAGACAGAGAAGGATTGGTATTGAGAAATGAGAGAGCAAAATAAAGGTCTGAAATGAAAAACATGTAGATATGAGGAAATCAAGGAACACTTGGGCTTCTGGATTTTGATTGGTATGAGAGAGTTGAAATCCTTTAATTTGTCAAACTGTTGTATAAAGACTCCTTCAGATATGAAGCAACAAAAAAAAAACCCTGCAAAAACTCCAGCGGTTTATTAGTGTTTATTAGTACCGGTATTGAGATGCAAAATATAGTTAATTTATGCTTGTTAGGCAGTAATCACAACTAGCAAAACCATCCCGTTAATACACTAGAAGCAGATGAAAATTGAAGACATAAAACAAAGTTACATAATAGGTTACAAAAACCGTCAACTAAACAATGTATTATAATATTGTGAATGGATTTTTTCTCACCATACCTGATATTTTGTCTTTCCGATGGTAACCCACTTTAAAGCCTTCCTGATTCTTACGATATCTATGTAGTGCTGAATTAAATAAAAAAGGGGGCTGCTGGTGAACCGTGCCATCGTTTACAAATTTCACTCAAGGAGGGTGTTTACCTCCTCAAAATTGCCATTCATTTATGCAGACAAAGAAAAAACATGTTTGTTTTTTTCTTGAGGGGATTTGCCACTGCATATCTGATCAAGCCTGAAAGAAGATGCATGGCAAATAAAAGCAAACTTTTCCTGTCTGCAAGCATTGAATTTAATCAATTATAAAAGTAACCATTTAATGCTCTGTTTTATTATCCAGTGGTCTGTGGGTGAGACCGCAATCTGGAAGGGCAAAGAAACTGTGGAAGAAAACACCAAGACGCAGGTAAGTTGTCTCAAATCATCTAATCTCTTGTCATGCAACAAAGTGTCAGGCTTGATGCCCCATGTCTGTGATAGGCTAGTGTCTACTTCCCCCACACACAAACACTGGTGGACGATGGATAGGGGGGGGGCAAGAGACCTGTATCCCCTATTAAAATTGGCATACTTTAAAGTGTGCCGATCACCCACAAGTACTTTCTTCTGTATGTTAGGGGTTCCATGTAGCTATACTATATTAAATATTTCTTGTATAAAGAGATATTGCACATTTAAATACTCTCTCGATGAACATAAAAGCGACTTGTGAGTAGACTACTTGACACACACCTACACGTTTACATATTTAAAGAGGGTGGTATTCTCGAAAGCGGACTAGCTTTAGTCCATGGTTTAATCCTCCGACTAAGTATGGAATGCCAAGTGTCCAATAATTATCATGGTAATTTAGGGACATATATCAAATTATTCAAAAATATATTCATATATATATGTTTTGTTTTTGTTTTTGTTTTTGTTTTTATATACACCATGATATAAACACGAAAAAATGTAGATATTTCTATTCACCATCTATGCAATTGAGAACTGATATCCATCCTTAGATACTAACACAATGGTAGGTCTTCCAACGTGCATTTGTCAAGAAAATTCTCTCTTTCTCTCTCTCTCCCTCTCTCTCTGTTTCTCTCTCTCTCTCTCTCTCTCTGTTTCTCTGTTTCTCTCTCTCTCTCTCTTTCTTTATCTTTCTCTCTCTCTATCTTTCCCTTTTTCTCTCTCTCTCTTTCTCTTTCTCTTTCTCTTTCTCTCTCTCTTCTCTCAGTGCTTGCTCAGCATTTGTTCGCACAGATTTATAGGAGCGTCGTTGAGCTTTACTTTCAGTTCTGCTTGTATTGAAAAAAAACATATCTTTGTTAGTGGGAGTTCCTTTGACCATAAAATAAAATATGACCATATAAAGCATGTTTTTTTAACACAGTTTATAAGTGGTTTGGTAAAAGAGCAAGCACAAAAAGCATATAACAATTAACTGCAATTTTATAGGCCAACGCCATTGAGTGCTTTGCTCCTTTTAGCACCTTCTATTATACCTACTCTGCTTAAGTGTACGAGAAATTGAGAATAGAAATCTTGAACCTTGTCATACAGTGGAAAGCCTTTTGATAGCATCTTTTCAGTAGATGGTTATAATTCACAATTTCATCAATGTCTCATCTTGGCTTATTGTTGGTAGAAGTTCTGAAGATTGTATCATGGATACAGACCTATATTAAAGGCATCAATTAACTTGTTAAATCTGAGATGCATGGCCCTACATGCTATCAGTGTCTGTGATATGGTGTAATAAAATATGTTTTAAAATGATCATGAAGTGCCTCAAAAAAGTAAAATCTTTGAGTGACCGGTTTTACCATACTCATTTTCCCCAATAGACTAGTGTTATAAAAACTGTTAGAAATCAAAAATGAAATTTTGATTTCCAATCATAAATATCTTGATAATCAAACAGGCGATCGGCTTGTAAAAGTCATGGGATTCCTGACTGACCTAAAGGTTTATAATTATGATTGCAACATGAACTAAATCCAGGATTTTGTTTTAGAATCTGAGGCAATGTTAATAATAATAACAATAATAATAATATTTTAAAGTCCACTCCAAATTTTATTAAGTTAAACCGAAAATGGAAATTCTTTTTGCCCAATTGATCATGAGCCCGGCAGCCACTGAGCAGCGCAAGATTGACATTGCTCTATCCCCTTATTGTTGAACGCCAAACAAGGTAGCAGCAACTCCCATCTTTAACGTCTTTTGGTATGACGCCGGGTTCGAACCCACGACCTCCCGGTTGTGAGGCGGACGCTCTACTGACTGAGCCAACACCATGGTTTAAGAATGAGTTATAATCTTGCATATCAGGACAATTATTCCCTGGTCAATCACCACCCCCCCCCCCGGAAAATTACGGTACCCCCCCAAAGAGTAAAGACCATGACGCCCCCTTGCAAATTACCCGCCCAAGGAAAATTACCCACCATCCCCTAAAAATTACCCCTGAGGAAAATTACCCACCTCAGAAAATTACCCTCCCCTGTTCATTAAATGGGAGGTCCACCCTGATAATAAATTTGTTTTAATAAAAGCAGATTTTTTTAAAAATTTATTTATTTATTTATTTATTTATGTATTTTATTTATTTATTTATTTTTTTTTTGGGGGGGGGGGGAATAATTGTCCATGGTTGTCCTTTGGGGTTAATTTTCCAGGGGGTTATAGTCCTTTGGGGGAGTTATTTTCCGGGGGTGATTTTCCTAGATTGTCCTAGAACCATGATCATTGCATTACTATCTTTTGATTTGTAGTGTGCCTGGAAGGCTTGATGTATGTCCAGGAGATGTACATCAATCGCAATCTACATTTTAATGTGTTTACATTTATTTGAGTACGGTACAGAGGATTTACATATTTTAGCCCATATACTGAAGTCAATTGTTTCTCAGTGATATGTATTTTCTTCTTTATGCCATCTTTTGGACTCTTCCAATTGGTATTTAACAAATTATCCCATTATTCACATAATAATCTTTGATGGGTAATTTTACATACCACTTTGGCCTATATTCACAAAAGCTTCCCAAATTTAGACAAGGTTTGAACCCCAACGATGTGCACCGAAGTTAGCCCACTGATGTACGGCGTGCCAAAAGTCAACCTCTTCATTTCGAACAAAGAATCATAATTCTCTAACTCAGTGGAAATACATTGTAATAATGAGAACATTACCTTATGAAGTCACTTTCTCATTTTCATTTCAAATAAACTGTCTTCACTTTGTCTCATAGTTACAGTAAGTTATACGAAACCTAGGGGCTACTATTTTGGCCTTCCGTTAATCAGTAGACTAAGTTAAGCCACTTCTGAACAGTTTTAAGAATATGGGATGTGCTATTGACTTTGATCATGTTGTTAATCCTCTCCAGGTACCGACTGAAGCAGCACATCTTCTGCAACAAGACCCAGTCCAAGATGCTGGACAGGATGACCTCTGGCTTCTGGAAGAAGAGGCGTCATTATCTTGATGACCCCTTTGAACAGTATCATGAGCGGCACTTCGATGTCATCCCTCCTGGCAGTACAGGACGATAGAGACTTAACAGAAATCATTTATTAGGCAGATGGATAATGGAAAGAAGATCTGGCACCATTACCTTGATAAACCTTTTGAACAGTATCATTAGAGGCATTTCGATGTCATTCTGCCTTGGAGTAAGCCTCAGGGGCGATAAGAGACTTAATCAACAGAAATGATTTAAACTAGGAGAATGGATGCTGCAAAGAAGATCTGGTGCCTTTTCCTGGATGACTCCTAGGCTTTGAAGTTTGAGCACTTATGAGCGGTATCATCAACGGCACTTCGCTTTGGTCCCTATTAATAAGCCTTGATAGAGACCAAACCAACAGATAGTCCACTGGGTAGAAAGAAGGACCGGTAACAGATATTTAATGATGATGGAAGATGAATGACCACTTTAAACAGTATCACAAGCAGCTTTTTGATAGACCCCCTGGAACAGTATCATCAGCGCTTCAATTTGATCCCCCTGGAATGAGCCTTAGGAATGTTTATTTTCTTTATCAAGAGGAGACTGGATGATAGAACGGAAGATCAGAAATGAAAGTGTGAATTATGATGGATTGAAAGTTTTAACCCATTGACTACTGTAACCATGTGGTTTTTGTTTTAATTGTACAAGAATAAGAGAATTCAGAAGTCGAACAGATTAAGACATGATGCTTCTTCAAGATGTTGGAGAGGACATTCTTCTTTAGAGGATAGGCATATTGTGGTGGAGCACAGTAATTTGCACCACAGTTGGGACTTTGGGAAGTCAAGATGACAGAAGTTAGGTGTTATACACGGCTCTATTCTCTTATCAAATCAATGATTATTTGTCAATTTCAATTCCTTTTCCCCTTTAATTTGATATGTTGAACAGTGTTAAATGTACTTTTGTTTCTCTCTCCATTGAAATAATCTTGCTATTTGAAGATTAAAGATCTTATGAAATGTATTCTGTTGGTTTGTTGTATGAATAGAGTGGAGTTAGAACCAGGGGGGAATTGTAAAATATATTTATTGTAAAAAGATCTATGTGAGGAGTGTGTGACAGATGTCTGGTTACTTAGAGATGGACGAAGGAGGTAGATGGTGGCAGAGAAAGAGAGAGAGAGAGAAAGAGAAAGAGAGAATCAGACAGACAGACAGAAAAGGAGAGAGACAGACAGACAGACAGACAGATGGAAAGAGAGAGAGATAATGAGACAGACCGACAGAAAGAGAGGCAGAGAGAGAGAGGCAGAGACAGATGAAAAGAGAGAGACAGTGAGATAATGAGACAGACAGAAAGAGAGAGAGAGAGAGAGAAATAAGCCCCGTCCGCGTCTCTATAATGGTACTATAATTATATGTTTCTCAGAAGGAGAGAAAGAGAGAGAGAGAGAGAGAGAGAAATAAGCCCTCCCCCGTCCGCGTCTCTATAATGGTACTATAATTATATGTTTCTCAGGGTTATGAAGCATTATGGAGATTATCTTTAAATTTGACAATGTAAAGGAAGTTTTTTTTTTCCTGGGTCACTAATGGTAAAAGATTGAAGGAGTTTCATTTGCTAAGGGTAAAACACTCATAGGTGCTTTGAAAGTTGTAGATATTATAAAGAATCATTTGATGTGGAAGTATTATCCGGTGAGTAGCTTCCATTTTTAATTTTTGATTTTTCACTTTTTAGAAGGTAACTTTAGAAGGGCTTTTCATCTCATTATTCTCCTTTATATTTCTTTTCACCCCTCTCTTTATCTCCCCCTCCCCCTCTTTCGCCGTCTCTTCCTGTCTGTCTCTCTCACTCCCCCACCCCCTCTCTTTCGTAAAGTAAAAACTTTGTTCATTCGGGGCAATTACAAACGTATCACTGTAGGCGCTTCGCCAGTGCTTCGAATCCACGTTGATAACATTTTTCTATGTACTGCAGTCAAGACAAACTTTTCAAAGACACTTACCTTTAATGAATTTAACAGAAAATTATTTACAAAGCCTGCAAATCTGCAAAAGACACGGAGCATTTTGTAATGCTTTCAGGTAAGTCTAAGGGAACATTTTATTTTAATTGACAGCGATTATTCAAAACTGTAATGAAGGTTATCATATACATATACAAGCGATGGAAATTGGGTTGTATTGTTTGTCCTATTTTCCGCAAGAGTCCTTATTGACTATCTATCACGATATTTTACCCGAAGGAAAATCATGAATTTATCATGAGAAATGAAAGAATTACCCCATCATTTCTCATTTTAATGGACACCTCACCACAAAGAATAAGTGTAGGTATTCTGGAAATCGAGATGTATTCCTGCCCTTTGATGTACAATATTCCTTACGAAAATGTACAAGAGATACATAAATGAAGATATTCTTGGCATGATGTGATGCATTTTAGCATGACATGGGCGTGGGCGCAGCCATTTTCTTGAAAACGTATATCATACACCGATCTTAAGTTGCACAGACTTTTAAAATCAATAATTACTAACAAAGTCCATGCCACAAGGCCCATACAAATGGAAGAACAGGCACAGAGGAGTATGATATTAAGTTGCCATGGCGATAAATATTGCTCCAGAATCCGTGTGAAAACTTGAGCTGGTTTATGTGTATGATCATGAATGGTGTCGCAAACGTGCCATCTGAAATTATCACATTGATCCATAGATTTCAATGATTGTACATTGATAAATCCTAAAAATACCTTTAATCAAAAGATACTGTGTTTTCTTCGACCCGAGTCTTAAAAGAAACCTCACACCAAAGAATAAGTGTAGGTATTCTGAAAAATGAGATGTACTCCTGCCCTTTGATGTTCAAAATTCCTTACGAAAATGTACAAGAGATATATAGATAAAGATATTCTTGACATGATGTGATGCCTTTTAGTATGACATGGGCGCAGCCATTTTCTTTAAAATGTGACGTAGGCCTACCAGTTGAAGATGTACATGTATCATGCACTATTAAAGCTTTATTGTAAAAACTTTTTAAATCAATAAAAAAAAATTACTTTTCAAGGAGGAAAACTCATAGCTGAGAAGATAGATATTTGGTGAAAATACATAAAAGGGGAACAATTGTAACTAATTCATTTAATAATACTAAAATACAGCAGTTGACAAATCTATTTCATTTATGAGAAACCTTCACCCCAGAAGAGCACCAACTTAATTATGTAATTTGCGTTCTGGCAATTGTAGTACAAAGGATAGTAGCAGGTGAATGAAATGCTTCATCACCACATACACCTGGGAAGGTGTGTGTAAATCCATAAATTTGAATACATTTACTTGATAAACGACTTCACATATAGTACGTCACGTTATCAAGAAAATGGCGATGCCCATGTTGTGCTGAGAAACTGTACATTATTCTTGCTTCATACCTCTCTCATACTCTTTGGTGGGAAATCTTTTAGATTAATGGGCAAGAATATAATAAATCTCTCAGAATAAGTAAAGTTATTTCTTGGGGTGAGGTTTCCTTTAAGTACGCATTTAAAAACACAGTTATGTTCTGTCAAACTTGTCTTTGATATTTGTGTTGTTTGTGTCGTGGGCAGCGCAGCTCTGTGAGTTCTCGGGCGAAAACACGCTACCCTGGGCATAAATTTAATTATGCCTACGTGAACATTGCAGTGCCTTAAAACGTTATATGAACAAGGTTTCTATGGGAAGTACAATAGGTTATTGAAATTGCCCTTGAATTATTATTTTTTCTCTCAAAAAGTCTTCGCTATCATGTTTTAAATTATAAATGAAAATTAAATTTCCACCCAGCTTAAGGTGCGTTCAAAGGCAATAGAAATAGAGACGAGCCTTTGCTCTTTTTTTCTCGATTTACTGGGTCGATATGAAACATTGATTTGAAATGTTTGGTTTACATGCTATACGTCTTATACGACGAGCAGATCTCAAGCGTTGATATGGCAACCGCTTTGCAGAAGAGGAAATCAGGAAACCTGAAATTAAGAAGAAGTGACTTTGCTGCATATTAAATATTTTTTCTGCGCTGTCTATGACCTAAAAGCGAAATAAGTGAATGCAATGAAAGCCTCTGAATTGCCCCGTAATTTTGCAAGCCTATTATGATCTACATTATTCTCACTTTATTTGCATGATACATCGTTGAACTCGTGAGACAGAGCTATAGTGGGAGCGGTGGAGGGATAGAGAGAAAGAAAGAGAGGGAGAGAGAGAGAGAGAGAGAGAGAGAGACGGAGAGAGAGAGAGAGAGAGAGAGAGAGAGAGAAACGTTCGATTGCGTGATTCCCTGGGCTAATCAAGTTTGCTGAAGCAGTCTTTGCATATTATGAAGTCACTCTCGTGTCAAAGCATGGACCTATACTACGACCATGGTCAAAGACAGCGGCAACCTCTCACTGACTGACGCAACCCTACGGCAGCAAAATTACGCTTGATTACCATTTGTTTTATTCATTTTCTTTCCTTTTCTTGGTTTTCTTTGTTTTTCTTTCTTTGTTTGTTTGTTTTTCTATTTTAACTAATGACGACTTCTTAGACAATCTAAAACAGGTTTGTATAAAAAAAACATGTTGGGTAAAAAGGGGTACATGCGTTTGTTAGGTAAAATGCACACATCACTGGTTAAATCTTACCTAATATTGGATACCATTTACTCAATATTGGGTTAGATATTACCCAACAAGAAATTCTCTTTTAAGTTATCCAACATTATTTGGTAGAATGTTGGGAAACTCTTTTCATATTGTAATTAATTGGATCTGCATTTGGACAGCAGTGATGAATATGCTGAAATGTTATCAACTGAATTCACATAGTTAAAACTACACTGTAATGCTTACAGTAAAATACGGTACTCCATGAAGCCCTATTGATACGCAACAAGAAATCAAATACGGGCGAACAAGGATCATTACACAAATTCAAAACAACACGTCTTCAAAATCAAATGAATCGATGTAACTGCGTAATGAACTTAATGAACGTATCTATACAATCACTAACATATTTGAATATGGTTGCGTTTCTTTTTCTTCGTCAGAAACCTGTCAGGCTGAGGGGCAAACTTCCCCCTGCTTCTCTTGACTGATTTCTGACCTCCCCCCCCCAAAAAAAAAAAAAGAGAAGAAGAATTGCAACACATTTGTAATAGTGCGTATACAAAACTATACCCAACTTTGGTGGTTTATGGTTAGCAAGTCATAATCAGTGTGACCTTTAAATATATTTCATGGTTAAGAGTAACTGTTTTTGGGGGTATAATGATACCTTATTCATAATTTTTCAGTCACGGATGACTGAGCACTGAATGTGGGTCAGGCCACATGCGTGTGTTACTTTGGTATTAAATATTATGCTTCTGTACTTCATTGTTTAAAGCCCCACTGCACTTTTTCTTATGTTAATTGAGAGCTGAGTTGATGAGCTAACCACCTGTCAGTGACCATGCTGGGAGGTCTAATCCCTCCTGGCCAAACTAGTGCAGACAGCTTTCACATGCCATTGTTTCACTCCACATGATAACCTTAAATTAGTTTAATCAGCCTACTAATTTCATGTCTCTGCTCACTTTTTCACATTCATAAGGTGCGTAAGGTGCATGAGGTATTTGATTCGAACAGCACATAAAAACGCAGAGATTCACTAACTTCCAAGATTTAGTAAATGCAAGAAAGAACACATGTTGACAACTACCAAATATGAAGACAGTAGACTATCGTGAAAAAAGAGAACATCTCAAATAAACCAAATTTGTCCATTTTGAAACATGGGATGCGAGAGAAGAAAAGATTTTGTCGTCATAACAAATAAAAGAGAAAATCATAAATTTAGCTTGCAAATCAGTCTTTTCTTTGGTCTGAGGTAACATTGTCACCTATTCCATTCAAATGCACAAAATCAACGCGAATGAGTCAGCAATTGTTTTGAGACTGATATAACAATTAGTAAGGGCTTTTGACCCATATCTATTGCTTCAGCCCTAACTTGGTACAATACGTTTTAGACAACTGTAAGGTTATGAAGCTTGCTCTTGGAAACGAACGAAATACTACACATTCTCAAAAAGACTTGCTGCTCAGTAGCAAAACAGTGATAATAAGCGTAGCAAGGCGTGAATCCCTTGACGAGCTATATGGATCGCCGTAAGCTATAAATATACCCGTCCATTTTAACACCTTTTTCATTCAATTTCGTCCCGAAACTTCCTAAACTTGCACAATAGTCTTATTCGCCTTTGGTCATTCATTTTCGAACTTTGTCCAACCAATTTAATCACGTTGCATCCAAATTCGTTGAGTCATATTAGTTCGTCATTTTCTGCTGTCAACGTATACAATATTGCATAAATCAATTTGGTCACTTTGCAATCGATTACCTCAAAGCGTCATTCAAATTCGTTTGCATTCATGGGTAGGCAACGTTTGGTCAGGTCAAATATGGCAGTTTGGTCAGACATCCCCTTTCAAATGAAAAAAGTTGTCGCTATATTTTTTGTGTGACGCGCACAGCCATAATTTATTAACTCATTATTCCTTTTGTTTATCAAACATCAAGAACAAACTTCGTGTGAAAAATATAGTAGTCCATGCACAACTCTTCAATACATTAGTAACATGACCTAGGATTGTCTTTAATCTTAAAGCCTATCTGCACTAGTTTGGCCAGGAGGATTATATCACCCTGCTGGTCACTGGCAGGTGGTTATCTCATCAAATCAGCTCTCAATTAACATAAGAAAAAGGGGACCATGGGGATCAACGGTCACCACTTAGGCATTGTTGACTACATAGAGGGCGCAAGTAGCTACAAGTAGTGCAGACAGGCTTTAAATGACTAGTGATTCCTACAAGACCTGCGGCATTTTAGCTCGTTCAAACACTCTTTCCTGAATCGAGTATTCATGAACCCGTATACGAGTGGGTTGACGGCGTTGCTGATGTAAACGGTGTGCTTGAGAAAAACGACGAAGAGATAGAGATGGTTATTCCGGGAGGCGATCTCCACCAATAATGTCGCGGGAACGATGCTGGCCACGATCGCCGGTATCCACGTAATGAAGAATACTGCAGTGATGACCAGCATCATGTTGGTCGCCTGGCGATCGGCAGGTGTGAGGCGAATCGGTGGTCGAGCGGCATCGCCGATGTGGGCGTTTTGATGGCGTGTTAAGACAATGCCTACATCAGATTTGGGTGGGGATGGTGTCTTTTGAACTGTTGTATGTAATTTTAGAGGCAGCTTTGCTCTCGATGTGCCGACATCGTGGACGGTATTGATCTCGACTGGGGAGAGGGATTCATGAATCACGTTTTCGACGTCGTCATGAAATTTTGACTCAAGTGCGCCAAGTCGGTTCATTTTGGTGCCGTTCTCGGAATTCAACGAAGTTTCAACTTTTTCGGAAAGTGAATTAACTGCGGAAATTTCGATTCTAGTCGTCTTTGTGTCCTTCCACGATGCTGTTTCAATGTCGATTCTCGTTGAATCTTGGTGTGTCAACGAAAATTCTCCGCTTTGTCTATGATTAGATGGAATTTTCAAGTCATTCTTCATGTGTATCCTGATTCGACGCTGCTGACGTAGTGCACGGTATACCCTCCAATACAACACGACGATTAAACCACCACAAACCACGATTGCGGCGATGATGATTGTGTCAAGCACAAGTCCGACATATCCTTTTGGAACAGTGCATTGAAAAACGTCGTTATCGTGCAACCTAGCCTCGGTATAATAAGCTACTAAGAACGCCAGGACGAGAGAGATGACAAAACAGGCAACAGTGATTGCGATTCCCCGACGCGTGGTCATAAATCGGCTATGAGGCCGGCAGATCAGAAAGTAACGATCCAGCGCAATCGTTGCGCCAATAAAAAACGACTGGAGAAGGGAGACGATGGAGACGAAGGTGATGGTAATGCAGGAAATATCGGTTAAAAACATGTTCGTCGGGGTGAAAATAAACCATAAAAACGGCATGGAGAGGCAGACGAAAAGGTCCGTCATCGCGAGAACGATGATGAAGATTTGCGTGCTCGTTTTGCGACGTCGTTTCACCATGACGCGGAGGGTGACGGCATTGAGAGGGATGCCGAAGAATGCGAGAAGGGAGAAGAAAATCAGCGATAAAATAACAGTCGGCAACATCGTACTGTCTTTCTCATTTACATTGAATATCATGAATTGTCATGATTGTGATCGCAATATTAAATCTAAAAAGGCGTCATCACATATCCATGACTATGAATAATTATAGTACGCTTTCAGTCATCCATTGCTACCATATTTTGATGGTTTGGTCGACCAGTATGCGTCAAACGTCTCTTTTTAATACGCTTATTAACCACTCAATTTAATATTTCTTATGAAATACGCCTGAGTAGGCAAAATATTCTTTGGCTCGGCCTCTCACTTACTATATGCTTTCCCTTTCTATCTTTCCTGTCAAAGTAAATCTTAACCCAAGTATGTAATCTGTGAGTGTGTGTCCTGGCGGAGTCGAAGGAAAATAGGCAAGCCAATCGAACCGCAGCTATAGTCATAATTATATTTTCCCAGCAATGTATGTATTTATGAAGGTGCGTTCTCTTTATGAGCGTGCACGATTATTTTGCCGTTGAATGACGCAATCTAAGACAGAGAAGTCATATATTTAAGGATAAATGCTGGGCGGCGGAGCGCCTTCCAAAGTGGGGGGGACACGTCCCCCCTCAATTTTCTTCTGGGGGATCGTCCACCCGGAAAATTTGAAAAGGTGCACACAAAATAAATGTATAGCAAATACTGACTGAAGACTGCAACACACGTTTAGGCTCTGGAGGGCCCAAGAGTGCAGCGTTAAGACAAATGCAAAAATCTTTTGTAAAAAAGTGAAGTGTGGATAAATGATATTGCTTGTTTTTATACTATATTTTTTTAAATACAACAACAATTCAAAAACTGTGAGGGGTAGTCACTTCCCTCACCTTCACCCCTCTCGTTCACTATGCTCCCGCGCGCTGGTGTACTGATGGGGGGCTTGGGGCAGTTGCCCCCCAAATAAAATTCATATAAAAAATGATGTGGTTTATTTCTAATTCGATACCAGTGATTTACAAATGTCGCTTAAATGGCATGATTTTTCCCTAAGCTTCCGGGGGCTCCGCCCCAGGTCCCAACCAGGGCCCTAAGGCGGGCACCTGGATGCTCATCTGACCGTTATTAAATGCCTAAAACCCCAGAGCTTCCGGGGCTCTGCCCCCTTGACCCCACCAAGGGCCCTAAAGCGCGCCCCTGGCTGCTCATCTGACAGTAATTAAATGCCTAAAACCCCTGAGCCTCCGGGGGCTCTGCCCCCTTGGACCTCACCATGGCCCTTAGGCGGGCCCCTGGATGCTCATCTGACCGTAATTAAATGCCTAAAATCCCTGAGCTTCCGGGGGATCTGCCCCCTGGACTCCACCAAAGGGCCCTAAAGCGTGCCCCAAGCTGCTCATCTGGCCGTAATTAAATGCCTAAAACCCCTGAGCCTCCGGGGGCTCTGCCCCCTGGACTTCACCAGGGCCCTTATAGGCGGGCCCCTGGATGCTCATCTGACCGTTATTAAATGCCTAAAACCCCAAGCTTCCGGGGGCTCCGTCCCCAGGTCCCAACCAGGGCCCTAAGGCGGGCACCTGGATGCTCATCTGACCGTTATTAAATGCCTAAAACCCCAGAGCTTCCGGGGCTCTGCCCCCTTGACCCCACCAAGGGCCCTAAAGCGCGCCCCTGGCTGCTCATCTGACAGTAATTAAATGCCTAAAACCCCTGAGCCTCCGGGGGCTCTGCCCCCTTGGACCTCACCAGGGCCCTTAGGCGGGCCCCTGGATGCTCATCTGACCGTAATTAAATGCCTAAAATCCCTGAGCTTCCGGGGGATCTGCCCCCTGGACTCCACCAAAGGGCCCTAAAGCGTGCCCCAAGCTGCTCATCTGGCCGTAATTAAATGCCTAAAACCCCTGAGCCTCCGGGGGCTCTGCCCCCTGGACTTCACCAGGGCCCTTATAGGCGGGCCCCTGGATGCTCATCTGACCGTTATTAAATGCCTAAAACCCCTAAGCTTCCGGGGGCTCCGTCCCCAGGTCCCAACCAGGGCCCTAAGGCGGGCACCTGGATGCTCATCTGACCGTTATTAAATGCCTAAAACCCCAGAGCTTCCGGGGCTCTGCCCCCTGGACCCCACCAAGGGCCCTAAAGCGTGCCCCTGGCTGCTCATCTGACAGTAATTAAATGCCTAAAACCCCTGAGCCTCCGGGGGCTCTGCCCCCTTGGACCTCACCAGGGCCCTTAGGCGGGCCCCTGGATGCTCATCTGACCGTAATTAAATGCCTAAAATCCCTGAGCTTCCGGGGGATCTGCCCCCTGGACTCCACCAAAGGGCCCTAAAGCGTGCCCCAAGCTGCTCATCTGACCGTAATTAAATGCCTAAAACCCCTGAGCCTCCGGGGGCTCTGCCCCCTGGACTTCACCAGGGCCCTTATAGGCGGGCCCCTGGATGCTCATCTGACCGTTATTAAATGCCTAAAACCCCTGAGCTTCCGGGGGCTCTGCCCCCTGGACCCCACCAAGGGCCCTAAGGCGGCTACTGGATGCTCATCTGATCGTAATTTAATGCTTAGTACCCCTGAGCTTCTGGCGGTCCGCCCCGGACCCCACTCCAATTAGTGACCTACATGCCAGTGACACAAAATAAGGTATCAAAATATGCTCATCTGACCGTAATTAAATGCCTAAAACCCCTGAGCTTCATGGGGCTCTACCTCTTGACCCCCGCCGGTGCTTTGCCCCTAGACCCCACGCCAATTTACGCTCCACTTGCTTTGCTCTACCTGATCTTAAATACTTTACCCCCACTTTGAAAAACGTTCCGCGGGGCCTTCATGTAAGTGACCGTCGCCCGGCTGGCAGAAGGGCGTTAGAGCGCGAGCGACTCGAAAACTACTTTTCGAATTATTCGCATTTAAAGATTTGTTTGATATTTAAACTGCTTTCCGTCCCGAAAATTGGTCTAAAACTTAAAAGACTACCAGAAATGTTATAGTAGAACACGGTCACATATTTTTTGTCGGAAATAAGTCAGTTTTATTAAAGTTTGAGGCGATTTAGTGATAACGCCCTTCTGCTTAGCGTTTCATTTTTGACCTGAAATTCTAGCTAACGCCCTTCTGCCACCCAGGCGACGAGTCATGTAAGAATGGTGGTGATGCAAATTTTGTCTGCCCCCCCCAAAAAAAAAACGTATTTGGTCATTACGCCACTGCTCCCTCGTCCCTCGCATTTCGTCCCCCGGTCATGAAAAGAAATCGCCGCCCCTGCCAAAAACAAAAAAACAGAAAAACAAGGAAAACCTACAAAGGGAAACCTACGAAGGGAAACCTACAAAGGGAAACCTCAAAGCGAAAATATACGATTTTTAGACGTTGGTATATACCCCTACATTGTCATGATTGTGATTACATTATCAGCATGGGTGTCGATCCGGGGATGGGGATATATCCCCCAAAAAAAAACAAACAAACAACCGTATATGAGACAAGAATAAATTGAATTCTCGCTCATACGGCTTCATCAGGAATTGATTTATTCAATCAACAGCATCATAGAAATGCAGTGCGCCAAATGCAAAGCCGCAGCGTTAAAAAGCAACGAGCTAAATGTTAAGCGCGAAGCGCAAAAGTGCAAAAAAGAAGTAGAGAGTGGAGAGAGAGATAATGAGAGACAGAGAGGATAATAACCCAGGTAGCAAGCCCATGTGGGACCCGCATGAGTCCCATATTCTCTGAAACATGGGCCCCATATGGAAAACCATCTGGCGCCCTATAAGGCATCTGCACCCAAGAAGCATATGGGACCCATATGGGTAAACCCATATAAGACAGATGGGACCCAGATGGGACCCATACCAAACTGGGCCCAAATGGGTATGCCCAGCTAAATCCCATCTGGTACCCATATTGGTTAACCCAGATTTTCCCCATGTGTTTATACCCATATGGGCATATTCATATTCTACCCATATAATATTTATGTACGCCCAGCTCATTCCCATCTGGGACCCATAAGGGCTGGCCCAGATAGATCCCATATGGGTTACTAAATATTGGCCCCGGATACATATATGGGTTCCATTTAATAGCCCAGATGGCACAAGTGACCCAGATCATCCCCATATGGGCCCCATATGGGCTTGCTACCTGGGAAAAAGGGAAAATGGGAAGAAACGGGCAGAAGAAAAAAGGAAGGGGGAAGAGAAAAGGAAGAAAGACAAGAGAAAGAGGGACATATATATTCCAGCATTTCCTTCAGGGAACTGATGTGAATGGGCGATGAAAAGAGAGGTTGACTTTAAAGTAACCTACAATGAAATATTGCTCATGTTTATTTCTTACAATGTCAAAATTACTTTACGGGATCCCCCTCCCTAAAAAGCTTAGGCATGGGTGATGGTAGGTATGAGGTTAATGCATGATCAAGAATTAGTTGAGTGGATGGAAAAGAAGTGAGAAATAAGCTGAAGAGAAAGACGGTTTTGTCCAAATGGCAGCATGTAGGAGACGAAACTTTCAGTTTGTTCCCTGATTCATACTCAGTATCTAATTTGTTTTATTGATTTCATCCATTTCTTTGTTTATTAATATCTCTACATGTAAAACATTTGAAGAGCTATTTTCCGAAAGGAGCAAAATCTTTTGATAGCAAATGGAGATAATGATATACATTTTCCTCTATTTACCTTGAACAAAAATATTAACCTAAATTACGAGAGAAATTATGAACACATGCATCTTTTAATAACAATTTTCCATAGACACATGAACAAAATTGGGTAAACAAAGAGTTCTTTCTTAAGTTACAAACATGGATGTAGTGCCTTTTGAAAATACGCGCTTTGTGTGTACATAAACAAGCAATACAACAGAATACTCCAGTTCAATATTTTGGAGAAAGATTATTATGTCACAACTTATTTTTGTTTTATTGAAAAGCTGATGTAGGCCTATGTATTATATTCAAACGTAACAGGCATAAGATAGTTAAGGTGTTTTTGAAGGTTAGAATGTTATTTAGTTTGAAGTTTTGTTTATAACACCCTTTCAATAATAATGCACCTTCTAAGACTGGTTATAGTTTTTGGAAAAAATAGTGCTCTGGTCAGGGCCTTAGGGAATATTATGCTTATATTTTAGAGCGTATCTGGTATGATAAGTATATCTGGGTGAAGAAGGAGATAATGGAAGTTTGTTGTTTGGTAGTTGGAACGTAAGTTTTATATTATGTTTTTAAGAAACAGACAGTTTGTATGAGATCAGGAGTGGAAATTTTCTGTCATTTTGAGAACCAAATTTTGCATCAGTGATATTCTGTTTCATTGAATTGAGTTTCCCGCAGAGAGGATTCAGTTGGTTTAATTAAAGAAGGAAGAGAGTCAAATGAAGAACCAAAAGCAATATGTTTTTCATTTACTAATGAGAACTATGTTTTTTGAGATCTCCTTACACAGAATATTGGAATGGGTTTTTCACGATGAATGTTGTTTGGAGACATCAATATTCATAAAATGTATGTTTCTATCACCAGGAAATAAAGAATTTTCTGTCTACATGAACCTTTCCTGGTTGCTTATTAATGCATTTGCCCACTGGTAACATAATACTTTCACAAGTTGATATCCCTCACCATTGGATTTTTTTTTGGTAATGTCTAAATTTCGTTAAAAAATATATGATATCAGTCTGGTAGGCCTACACTGCAGGCAAGAGTCAGGCACTTATGATAAGGAAAAGGACCCTGTCTTTAATATTCAAAAAGAAAAGGAGCTTGTCAAAGTAAAAAATGACAATTATCAGAGATGAAATAAAGGCACTAATGAGAATGGACAAAATTTCCATATCTTGCCCATACTGCACCTTTGTATAAACGCTTGAATATATTAAATGTGAAGTCTCTATATCATATGCAACTTGCACGATTTATGTTTCTTTTCAAGAAGAATCAGCTGCCAAGTATTTGTAATGAGATGTTCATTGCAAATGCTGAAATTCATTCTAATGAAACAAGAAGCTCAAATAAGTTTCATTTGCCCTCTGTTAAAACAACTTTTCTCCAAAGGAACATTTATTTTAGTGGACCATCACTATGGAATCTACTTCCACGTGATATTGTCAGTTGCTCATCACTTTATTCTTTTAAGTCAAAATTGAAACAGCATTTGATTATGGTGTTTCTTACTATTTTTCATTCCCTCTTGTATTTATTTGTACCACCCCCCCCCCACTACCACTCATCCCACACATAGATTTGCTTGTAATATATATATTGTATGTGTTTATTGTTTATTGTTTAATTTAAAAAAGCTATTGCATTTTAATATTGTAGTTTTAAGCAGGGGATGATCCCCGATAAACCTCTGTGGTTTTTGATCACCCCCTCTGCAGGTTCATCTTTTGTTTTAATGCTTTTATATTTGATTGTAATTTATATTGTCTTTTTATGAATCTGTGGAAATAAATGAAATTGAAATTGAATTTGTCGAAGGAAAATGGGCTCCTATCAGATTTTAATAGAACATTACTTTATTAGAGGTGAAAAGGGGCATTTATGAAAAGGGAAGGGGCTGTTATAAAAAAGGAAAAGGGGCACTTATCAGAAGGGGAAAGGGTAGTTATTAGAGAGGAAAAGGGGTACGGGACAAAGTAAAACGGGCATTTATCAGAGGTGAAAAGTGGCTCTTCTCGCACATGAGAAGAGGCACTCACCATTGATGAAAAGGGGCACTTATGAGAATGGAAAAGAGGCACTTACTACACAGGAAAAGGGACATTTGTTGAAGGAAAAGGGGCACCTATCACATTTTAATAGGGACATTTATCAGGGGTGAAAAAGGGGCATTTATGAGAAGGGCAAGGGGCTCTTAACAAAAAGGAAAAGGGGCATTAGTTTTATCAGAAGGAAAAGGGCAATTAGTAGAAAGGAAAAGGTGGCATGTGTAAACAAAAATGGGCACTTATCAGAGGGGAAAAGGGGTATTTATGAAAAGGTAAAGGGGCTCGTAATAGTAAGGAAAAAAGGCACTATTAGAAAGGAAAGGGGCACTTATTAGGTAGAAAAAGAGGCATGTGTCAAAATAAAAGTTGCACTTATATGAGATCATGAAAAGGAGCACTTATCAGAAGGGGAAAGGGCAATTATTACAGAAAAAGGGAAACTTGTAAAATAATACGGGCACCTCTCAGATTTTAAAAGGGGCAATTATGAAAGGTACCAGGGGGCACTTATCAGAACTGAAAAACAGCACTTCTCGTACCTGAAAAGGGGTACTTGCAAGAGATGAAAATGGGCACTTATGAGAATGGAGAGGGGACACTTAATTCAAAATAAAAGGGGTATTCGTCGAAGGAAAAGGGGCACCTTTCAGATTTTAATAGGGGAAGGGGCTCTAATTCTAAAAATAAATGAACTGGATAAATGAACGGGATTGGGAGATTAGAAATTAAATAATCATTGACATATTTCTTGAATCTGTCCATGTTTGGTGTAGGGGCAAAGATATAAGCTGGGAGGGAGTTCCATAATCGGGATGCCCTAAGTATTTAAGCAGTCGGATTAATGAAGCTCCGTACGAGACCTTGGGGTGGCTACACAGTATTTACATTTAGTTATTTATATTTACGTTTATTTTTCTGATGTATAGTCTTTTGATAAATATAAAGATATGCTGTCTACTTTATGGTCATACCTCGTCAGTATTAATCCTGCTCTTACTGCATGTACCGATGCCCTGAAATAACCATTATTCCGGCCCGCATTTACCTTTTTTGATAGTTCATTATAATTGAAGGAAAAATATTAGCTAAAGATCATAATTGAGAGCAACCAGTGGCATGAACGGCCTGCCCGTAGTTAAGTCAACTTAAAGTCGATCTTAGTCTTTGTGAAACACTTCCCAGAGAGAGTGACAAATGTGGGTAAGACACCACTGCAAACAAGGTTCGACCCCAGAACTATTCGAGAGTCCACACACAATGCCGTATAAGAGTGTGTGTGCATTCCAATTATGTGGTTTTCCTCAGTGATGGGGGTGGGTGAGGGAAACTTCCTCCAGAAAATGTGGAGAATGTGTTCTTCCAATAATGTTGTAGTTATTCCTCCAGAGACTTTTAAAGAAACAATTGTGACATTTCCTTCTCAAATTAGTGATTTACGATGTGCGCCCATGCCTTCGCTGACGGGTAAAATTGAAAGAAGGAAAAAAAATGAGAGAGAGAGAGAGAGGGAGAGATAGAGAGAGGGAGAGAGAGGAAACTTGATCAATCTCACCATCTAAAATCTGTTTAGCGCCAGCTAGTGTGTGATATGGTATCACTTTGACTGAATCCGATATCCGCCTTATATCCGGGCATAGAATTCGACGCGGATAGCGGATAAACTGGCCAAAATGCCTTGCATGACGGATCTAGCATGCATGCAAGCAGAAAGCAATTCAAATAGACAAAAATGTGTGTATATTAGCAACATGAAAGGCATCATCAACGACAACGGTGCACGGTCAGTTCCCCATCATATGTCTTCGGAAATCTGAATCACGCAGGAATTGGTAAGTTTCTTCGTTCTAGAAAAAATGAAATCAATTATTTGTTGATATTCAGTCTTGAAACATCATCGTATGATAATTATCATAAGTAGAATACTGAAAAATAGCGGTAAACATGACGCCGTATGTGTGTCGAAATCCTGATGCTGTGGAGTGTGGTCTGTGGCTAAGTGTGTGTGTGCATATTGTGAACGGAGGAACGTAGTCCGCTGCAACGGTTTACCAGGCATTGCACTGCACTTGCCCGGCGGTACGGGGCATTGTGGTGCTCGAAAATCGACAGCAGGAGATAGAGTTATTTACTAATTTTTGTAGTCTTTACATTTTCACTGGTGTTTGCGCCTTTGCGGAGATGACTTTCTGAAATATCTGCATACAGACACAACGTCAACTGCAGCCAGTGCAACCACTTGCTCGCCTCGCGCAGTCATATTATTAATGACAACAATGTTGATGTGATGATGACTCGATGCATCATTTGGTCTAACAGATTATGACAAGTAGACTAGAACATCTGTCCCTTAAAGGTACTATGTCCCATTTGCAGGCCCAAAAAATGAAAAGGTTAAATTCCAACGGCATTTGAAAGACAATACTAATTTAGAACTTCCCTAAAAAAAGGGGGCTTGAAAATGTCTTTAAGTGGGAAAATAACGACTATTAGTTGTCGAATCGACTTAGGAGCTATAGAGCCAGTAAGTAATAGTCTGATTTTTCAGACCATTGTACCGAATGGTCGTACGTTTTATGCTGCGCAAAGATTCAATCAGTTTAATTTTGGCCATTACAAGAAGTGGGTTATTGATGTAGACAAATGCTCATGTACCCTTTACAGCTCATTTTATGTATGTTATTACCAAAGATGAAAAAAGCCAGTCAGTCACTCAATAGTGTCTGACAGTGAAGTCTAGCAAGTAAACGGGTTTCCTTGCATAATTTGAATATTAGGACACTGCTAACGTTTAAATTTCACAGATAGGACATACATGACATATTCATAATTCCTGCAAATTTCTACAGAATTTGATGTTGGCTGCTAAAGGGACATAGTATCTTTAAAGGCATCGTTTATAAAACAATGTTGAATCTGAGATGCATGGCCCTACGTGTTATCAGTGACTGTGATATGGTGTAATATTGAAGCCCTAAAAAAATTGCGCTTCAAAATGATCAAGAAGTGCCTCAAAAAAGTATAAATCTTTGAGTGACTGGTTAACGGTTTTGCCATACTCATTTTCCCCAATAGACGGTAGTATTAAGAAAATCGTTAGGAAAACGCAAAATATGATTTCGATTTTCAATCATTAATATCTTGATAATCAGACAGGTGATCGGCTTGTAAAAGTCACGGGGTTCCTGAATCCTGACTGACCTAAAGGTTTATAATTATCATTGGTAATAATATATCTGTAAAGCGCTTAGGCACATCGTTGGATCGATGTATTGGGCGCTATATAAAAAAAGCATGAGCTAAATCCAGGATTTTGTTTCAGAATCTGAGACAAAGTTACCCAATCCCTTTAAATTAATCTTGAAATACTTTTTCAGAATATTAACAAATTTGCAGATGCGGATGCTGTCTTTTATTCCTAACATATTCGTATTGATATTTTTGAAATTTGTAAGTTTTTGGAATGTGATAGTTTACTCCAAAATTTTTCACAGATTTCTTAGATTCACACATATCATACCGGTAATAATTTCATCTCTAACAAAAAGCGAAATCAGGAATGTAATGTGTGAATCTGTTTCAATAATGATGGATCAAGCTGAAGCTGTCATCAATCACTGATGTGGTCTCTGTTTTATTCATGTTCCAAGTTAAAAGCATTTTGCTGATGGAAATGGCTGTGGCCAAGAGGACAGTTTTGCTTTCTTTTTGTTTTGTTTTTTGTTTGCTGTAGGCTGCAGTATACTGTATGTACTTTTGAGCTATTGTAGTAACTGTTGGGCATTTTCAAACTTACAAATCAAGTGAACATTTCACTTATACATGTATGTAGTTAGAAGGTAATTATAATGTTTTTCAGTCTCAGTGTTCAAGGTTAATCATTATTCGATCTTTGGACACTCAACGCATGATAATTAAGTCATGTTTCTCTCTTGCATTTTCATCAGTTTCCCTTCATGATCGTTTTAAGAAAACTTGTCAGATATCTGTTTTTTTTTCTTTTCCAATATGGAATCTGCCAGTTATTGAATGGTTTTAATGGGCTGTGGAAGAGATATATTCTTGCTGTAAAAAATTGTTTTGTTTTCATCTCATGAAATGTTCCAAACACTGTTTTTAGCCAGTTTATTCAAAATATGGCCAGTACTAGATTTTAGGACTTAAATAACACTTTTAGAAGCAGAATAAGTCTCAACTTTTTACTTGTTTTGCTATAAGTTGTTTAGGCAAGGATGTATAATAATCAATAATAGTTAGATCAATTTATATACTGTAGTGCAGCTACATGTGCATTGTACATGTACTATATAATTATACTCTACTGTAGGCCTACTACAGGGTGTATGCTTTGAGGAAGAAAAAAACCAGGGCTACATGTATTTTATGGACAAACAATCAAAAGCTTCTGAAATCAAGTGTGTCTTCAACAAAGTTTTGAAGACAGCAACAGATGAGGCTTTCTTTACAGTATGTCTAGTGGTAGGTTATTCCAAAGCTTTGGAGAATTGCAGCGTGTCCACACACAAAACAATTTATCCCGAAACTCTATAACGATACGTCGTATAAAGAATCATCGTATAAATTCCAGGGTGTCCACACACAAGAAACGTCGTATAAAGAATCATCGTATAAATTCCAGGGTGTCCACACACACAAGAAAGTAATCCCAAAACTCTACAGCGAAATGTCGTATAGGTGCAGTTCGCTACTGCGGTCATGAAATGGAAGCGGAAATGAGAGGTCAGGTCTCCTTTCGCGCGCGATCCGACGTTAAGCCCCGCCCAGTTAGACTAGTTCCGTCCACACACAAAATTTCTGTGACTAAGCGTGATTAGTTATTGAGTTCTAGTTCGAAACGATGCCCAAACCTGCGTTTCGTTATACGATGTTTCGTTATACGACGTATCGTTAGTAAGCGTCCACACACACAATTTCATCATATAACTATCGCGAAACGGTATTACTATCGCGAAACGGTATAACTAATCACGCCTAATCACAAAAAATGTTGTGTGTGGACAGGGGGTTGGAGTTGCAAAACTGAAAGCACTATCTCCAAGAGTTACTTTTTTAGTGTGAGCCTGTGTGAGGTAGCTTTAGAAGCAGCCTGTACTATGTATGTCAAGGGGTTCAGTTTGCATTGAGTTTTTTTTTTCCCTTATCAAATTGCAATTGGGTTTTAGGTTCTAATGGTTTAGGATTAGGGTAAGTGTTCCTTTTACATTGTAGTTTTCTTGTAAGGCGTTGAACTGTGAAAGATTGTTGCCAGAACACGTATCAGAGAACTTTTTAGACAAAGTTGTATCTTTCAAAATCTTTCATCTTCTACCATATTGATTACAATAGTACATGTATTTGTGCATAGAATCATGGCTACTGTACTTGTAATCATTGTGCATTTATACAGAAGTTACATTGATTACTCTCTAGTTGTCTGGTTGCTAGGGAAAACGTTGACCGTTTCTTCTTCATTTTTTAAAATATTGCTCCTTCTGTTGTAATACTTTGTTCACTTCGCAGGAGTTTTAATAACTGCATGTGTGTGACTATTTCCTGGATATGCTATGAATTAAACATACACAAAGCCACTATTAATTGAATAGATCCCCTGGTTGTTTTGTTTGCTCTGTTTTGTTCATGAAGGAGATGTAGTCAAACATTTCACCAATTAGCAAACAGACCCACCGTTTGTTTGGACTCCCCTTGTGGATGGTATGATGCGAGTACTCTCTAACTAATGTTTACGCAGTAACTGGTAGCCATATTAAGACCGCTTTAAAAATTCAACTTTCATGCATTTCTCTACTACAGTAGTTACAGTGAAACCTGTATATAAACTTAAAGGTAATGCAAAGTTTTGGGAAATTTTGAAAATTGGATGGATAGTAATTCTTTACAATTTTGATATATTTGGATGCCCCTGTGGATGTATCATAAGCACTAAAAAATTTAGCACCTAAAACACTTCTGCTTTCGAGCAAATTGAATAATCAAAATTTACCGGTGCTCCCGGTAAATTTCAAATATTTCAAATAGCGCCTAAAGCCATTCCATGGTAGCTGCGACCATGAAAATCTCAGAATATGCAGTTCTGATTTATAATTTATAAATGGGAATAGCAAATCAGTCGATTGTAGTCAAGAAACATTGTTTTATAGCTAAAGTAATATCAGTCTTGAGAGGGCACTATACAACATAAAGAGTTTATTATTTACAATTTCATCACTTTAGACTCGATTTCAACTGTGACAACGATCATTGAATATTGTAATATCGCATATGCTTCCAATATGTTCATTTGAACCAAATTCATGACCCCATACCAAAACTTTGTATTACCTTTAAGACCACTCAAGGGAGACAAGAAAAGTGGTCTTTATATAAAGCAGTTGGTCTTTATGTACAGGTTCCTTTTAACTTCCTTTAATATAGGTTTCAATGTGAAACTCTGCTCAACGTGGTCTTCTATACAGGTGGTCACTAAAGCAGGTTTGACTGTATTAATAACAACCCTGAAGATTTCCAGAGATTTACCTGACAGCACAACAAATTACATGTCATGCCAACTAGCATTCTAGTTTTTAACCCTTTGTTTGCTTTTATTGATGAATGGCACAAACCATGGACCGCTGTAGTTGTCTTTTGTCTCATGTACAAAACAAGTATGACATATACATACTACTCTAAATAATATGGCATTCTAGGGCCCTGTCTTACAAAGAGTTGTGATTGATCCAAATCAATCGTAAGTCCCCCAATCAATCGCAAGTTTGCAGTCTCCCATCTCTTATGTACATAGTTGCGATTGATATCAATCGCAAATAAGTTGCGATTGATATCAACTCTTTGTATTAAGACAGGGCCCAGGGGCCGTATTCTGAACCCTGTGTTATCTCTAATATTGTTGTATCTTTGAAGATAAGATAAAGTTGGTATTCTGAACATTGTTGTAACTTTTGTTGTATCTTTTCTTTCATCTCTTTGGCCGCGCCTGTGTTCATACTTTTGTGCGCTTGTAATTGTGCGTATTATTAGTAAAATTGTGCGTAATCCTCATTTGCATATGCGCACGAGAGATAATACGACAAGATAATTGGTATTCTGAAAATTGTTTTATCTTTTATCTTATCTTAACTCGTTGTGATATAATGGTGGCAATCTTCCTTGCCCAGAACCAACTTCGTGCCAATAGACGAGTTAGAAGGAGACTGTGTGTTGACCGGAGACATCACAGATGAGAACTTTCTAAGAAATTACATGCTAGGATATGACGATTTTAATGCTCTCATCTATGTGATGTTTCTTAACCACTAAGTGAAAGCGTGACTTGTCTTCATGATCCACATGCCACAGCGCATATGATGACGCACGTAATAAGCGCTCAATTAACTAATTACGCCCAAGATTTGTATGCTGGGCGCATCTTCAGATATGGCATAAAGTATTCCTATTGGTTGACCTACTCATCATGCTTATATAAAATAGATCTTGATTGGTAGGGTCCATACAAATGGGCGTGTCAAAGATAAGATAGAGGCAGTCCTTCGAGAGATCACACAGGGATAAAATGATTTTCAGAATACCAACTTACAACAATATTAGCGCTGTGTTATCTCTGGAAGATACAACAAAAGATAACACAAAAGTTACAACAATGTTGAGAATACCGCCCCAGGATATCATTGTGTAACGAAAAAAAATGTTCAATACAGTTAATCACAAGAGATGAAAGTCATACTAGGGTACTACAGGCCTTAAATTTCAATATTTTTAGGGCAAGGCCACTTTTCTGTAGGCACATTCCTATATTACAGCACAAATAGGAAGAATTGGAAAGGGCACAAAAAATCTCCAAGGCCAATGAGAGGGGCATTGAGGCCAATCAAAAGGGCATCCATGGCCATGGCCTTGGTGGCCTTGGATTAATTTAAGCCCTGGTACTAAGTTAATTAACGCCTGTTTTCCAAAGTAAGTGTGAAAAGCATTTAAGCCACTGAATGTTCTTTTTTTTAACAAATTTTCTGTTTGGACCCACATCTACATAAAGGTTTGGCCTTACACGTACTTGCATTTGCAACTCCATTGTGCAGTGTAAATGAAGCCTTGTATTATACATTGAGTGAATCTTTCATGTTGAATGTTAATTCTTGTTCTGCCGCTTTTTGAATCAATGAAATGGATGACTACTATAGTCACCAAGCTTGGCTACCTTGATTTGTGCAGCGCCGATTCACTTCCCGCTCCCCAATGATGATATTAGACCTACAGAATATGAGGCTTAACAGTAAGGGATTAGTGTGCAGTTTCAAGCCAGGTTCATGGATTTTACATGTTCTCTGCATTTGATTTGAATCAATCACATTGGACTTTAGACTCTTTCTGAAACTGACTATGAAACTGAAAGTTTCATTGAAAGAGTTAGGAAGTACCTGGACGATGTAGATTGTGATTCAACATTTTTACGTTGTACATGTATTAGCCCCAACACAACATCTCAATGCTGTTTTAAATGCTTTGTGTGATATGAGAAATGTGTCTCTTTAATATATAATTATCATCTTCTTGCACTTAGCTTCACCTCTCATGCAGTGTACAAACAAGTACACATAGTCAGTCCCGTTCATTTTATCTGAGAGTTTATCCATTGAAAATGCATTTTCTTTAGTCTCTTCTTTGCTTAAATTAAGGGATTTGTTAACAAATTTGATGCACTGAAATTATGCAACACACTTGTTTTTTTGCCAACTCCCATTCATGTTGATGGTAAGATAATTAAGATCAGCTGAGCATTAAAAAAAATACAACAAATATTCTGAAAAACATTGAAAAAAATGTTGTATAGCCAGCCCTTTAGACCTGTGTTGAAGAAACATAGTATCTTTTAATTAAAGGTCTTTGTAGGATTTATCAAATATCAATATATAATTATATAATATTGGCTGCCCTTGAGCGATATATCTGATACATGTACATGTATACCGCGAAAGAAAGCCAATATTATTATTATTATACATGTATGTATTAAAAATGATTGAAAGGTTCAATTTATCAATCCATGGCGATTTTTCCAATCCAACAGTGTCTTGACTTGTCTTGAAGCAAAATTTGGCAACTCAAAATGAAAGATGATTCAAGTTAGAATTTGACTTGGCTAAAGCTATGGTCACAACTCAGAGTGGTGACCGACCGATTTGTAGCCTGCTTGGTCGCTGCTGGAATTTAGGCATCGCCCAATGATTTTTGGAGAATTCGAGCAGGCTGTAGAGCCCCAGCGATGCCAGGGGCGGTGCCCTGTCGATTTCCCGTTGGTCGCCAGTCGATTTTAGGTCAAAACTGGGCGAAATCAGGGAGCTTCTCCCCGAGGCGTCCTGGCAGTGACCGACTGATCTCCCAGCGGCGACCGGGCTGCGACTGATCATCAGCCTTTGACCTAGCCAGGGCTCAAATTATTTTTTTGTCCACGGGGGCTCTTCCAAAAAAAAAGAGCCCCCGTGAGCATTCTCACAGGGGCTCTTTTAGTACTGACGGGGGCTCATTTTTAATACAAATTTCCATTGAATTGGTACCCATGATACTCCTAAATTTTTTGCTATTTCATCATTATCATTTAAGTCGGCATTTCCCCTCTTACAAACTTACAAGTTACTTGCATTCTGCACATTATTTCCTCATCATTTGGAGCAACCCTATTTACATTCTTTCTTTAGTCTTTGCCATATCCTTCCACAACATATTTGGTCTTCCTCTTCTTCTCAATATTGAGTTACTGGTTGAGGTTCATTATTTGCTGGTCTTTTGGAATCACCAGATTTCAGAGGATTCATGCTTTTCACAAACGAAAAAACGCGATCGCCTCTCTAGCTCCAGCAGATATGGGGCGGCAGCGTGCACACGGTACTACCGGCGCAGTATAGCCACTGCTGACGGCCGCACCGCACTGCGAGCTTCCGTTGTTTGCATCGGTAATACTCATAGAGATATGGAGATGGGAGATATAGTGCCATCTTCCGGCGAATAAGCGTACATTTGTTTACAATATGGCGGCCTCTAGACACAGAAAACTTTGAGCGAGAAATCCTGCATGCTAATCTAACTTCCATAGTTCCATTTCATTGGTTTAAGGTTTAAAAGTTGAAGCTCAATATTGTGTGAAGGTTATAACAGGAAAGACAATCTTTATTTTATAATTCGACGGGGGCGATTTTAATTTTGAAATCGCCCCAGTGAGCGATCTGACGGAGGCGACACGTAGCTCACGGGGGCGAATCGCCCATCGCCCCCGTGTATTTTGAGCCTTGGACCTAGCGGCTTCGATTTTTTGACCTAAATTGCTCGACGGCGAACGCCGATTAGGTCGGTGCCCGGGCGGCGACCGTATTTTGGGTGGCGAGTGAAAAGTGAGCAGGCGCCACCAGAATTTTAACTCCGCGCTAAAACTTCAGCGGCGACTGAACGATGCCCTAAAATCAAGCAGTGCCCGGGCGGCCGCCGCTCGGTGCCTGGGCGAAATTGGCTAAAAAATCGCCGCCGAGCAGGCTACTTTTTGGGGTTGTGACCATAGCTTTAGTTATATGTCTTAACTCGTATTCAGATCATATCTTAGCATTTTACTTAAGCAAGTCGACTTTAGGCTTTAAGGCAAATTACTACCAGTAACTGATTAGCATTGTGACGTCACATGGTCAATAAAATATTATGCGCAATAAACGCGTCACATTAAATGCGCGCTATTATAATTGTGCCCATCCTAGAAATCACGCTCAGTGTGCAATATTGTAACGATATTGCACGCTGATTCTCCGTAGGTGGAGTGACATATTGTACGGAGGAAAATCAATATATATTATATGCTAACAATATTGAACTCGATCAAAGAAACAGAATCATATATACTGTACACTACATGATTTTATTTTCTGGGAAAAGAGGGTCGTACAGTATGTATAATAATCATTGATATCTATAGATTTACATGTATGTGAATAATTTCAGATGGCATGTTTGTGACACCATTCATGATCATACACATAAACCAGTTCACGTTTCCACACGGATTCTGGAGCAATCTTTATCGCCATGGCAACCTAATATCATGCTCTGCCGTGCCTTTTCTTCCATTTGTATGGCCTTGAGAGAGTGGCATGAGCTTTGTTAGTAATTCTTTTTGCAGCGCAGAATGGACAGATCATTGTGGAACATGATCTTGCAGGTTTTAGATATCGCCTAAATATAATTAGATGGCCTACATCTAGGGCAGTTCACTTGTTGCTTCACTGTCACTGGACAGTGTTTATCTGTAGCTACGTTTTATCATTACTCTGTACATGTGTATGGCACTATGGCTATGAGGCCCAGGGTAAAAATTAAGACAATTTATTTTGTGAGGCTTCTCATCGAGTAGAACTATAGTAATGACAATGAATATTGACAAGTGCATGTATTTTTTTTGCATTCAAACCAGTGATTTAGGCCCTACATGAAATATTTTTGACAGCACCGACTCTTTTTCCTATTAAAGGAACTTTGTAACGAGTTAAGAGGGGGAATCGCCCTGAGCCCCCTTCTACTTTTTTCCCTGATTAGAAGCATATCAGCTTGTTATAATTCACCCGTTTAATTTATTTTTTCTTTTAAAATCCCAGGGTAACAAATCTCAGTATATCTTTTGCTTGATTTGTCCGATACAAGATACATACATGTACATGTGGGTAAATTAATGAGATTAGAACTAACATGTTTACGTTTACCTGTCACTCACTGTATCTGAAAAAAAAAAGGAAAAAAGGAGAAAATTGCCAATGGCATTTGGCAAGATTATCATACACTGTACACTGTATAGGCCTATATACAGTACATGTAGGCTATGCTGACCTTATGGATAATAAATATCAGGGAAAGGAGATGGTGCACACATTGTATGCATGAATCTGATGTAATTTTGAGAAACCGCAATACTATTTCATAATCTCAAATGAGAATATAATATTTTGTCAGGACTGATTTACTTGTATTCAATCATGAATATTCCAGGGATGCAAAATATATCTGATTCTGTGTTTCCCAGGTCAGGTTCTAACTCTGCAGATACCTGTAGGCCTTCTCCTTGATGGCAAACTAAATGATATCTTGGGAAATCAGAAGAGTGCAGCAATTGGGAACCCCCAATTTTTATTGGGGGATCTGCATCAGCACATTCAAGTAACAGTATCAGTATGTCTAAATTTCTCATATCTACAAAAAAGTAGTGTGCAAATGACAGCAAATTCTCCAATCAGTCACAAAGTTTCAATCACGTTCTTCTGGATTTGAGGAGCTGTGATGGTTATCAAACTCATGTTGACTTCATACATGCACTTCAGTTGCGAGTTACTAACGGTTGACTCTGCTCAATCATGAATTCTCTGCAATATGATAAATACATGTACATGTAGGGCCTAGTCAGATCATTGTGATAGTGATTGAAATTCTTCTGCAATAAGAATTACGAGATAAGACAAAATGATGCTCCAGATCGTGGTTCATCTGAAACAAGTAACGCCTGTGGAATGAGCTTTAGATTCCACTGCAAGTATGAAAATAATGATAATACCGGTAATCTGGATTTATAATATGAAATACCATCTCTCAGCGCTTTACAGATATTATTACCCCGGCCATTGGATTCTATCACGCACAATTTGCACCATCTATACTCCCTGGGAGTATTTCTACTATATACATGTACATTAGGTAGTTACCATGAGGGCATGTAGCAATTACTAACTCCTGGGTATGGAGTGGCAAATGTAGATTAATGGCTTGCCAAAGGACATTATTGCCGTGTCGGGTATCGAACCCACAACCTTTGCATTTCAAGTCAAGTGCTTTTAAAAACCACTCGACTACGACATGTCTACACTGTACATGTATGACTGCAAGTACATGTATTTAGATCTGTGTAAAGCTTGTTTTCATACTTGCTTCTTGTTTTCATACATTTTTACATGCAATACTGTGAAGATTTTTTCAAATTTGGACCCTGTTTCATAAAACTTGTTATCAATGACAAATTGCAGTGACTGTTATAAGCTACTGAAATACTGGCATTTGATTGGCTGAGAGCAAGTTTGTCATAGAAATTTAGCATTTGTTATTGATAACAAATTTGATGAAACAGGGCCTGAAGTGATAATGCTGCATATACCTGTTGCCACCAAGTGGATTGAATTACATGTAACCCTTGACTCGCTCTTGGTGATGAATGGAACAAACTCAGGAATGCCATAATCAACTTTTGTCACACATACATGATACATGTACAGTGTACATTATGCTGCAAACAATATGGTAGTCAAGGATTGCAATTCACGGTGACTAGAGAGTTATTAAGGGAGATGGTTGTCAGTTTCCATTTTCAGTACCGGGTAGGTCACAATTCGCTGACACCAAACTTGGTGGGAATACCGTTCATGGGCATACAAGTCTCGCACACAGCAAGGCCGTAGTCCCATCAAGAAATACCCCCAGTCTCTCGAAGAGTCTTGAGTTGATGGACATTACATAAAAGCATGTTGGTCATAAAACTGAAGGCTAATCCTGGTGATTAACAACACCTTTTTTTTGGAAACACCCGAATGATGTCAAATTCCACATGAGACTCCACTACTATGCCTCTTTAGACATGACTTGTTCTATAGTCATGGTTGAAATGAAAGAGCTGCATCAGTAATGCTTTCAGGAGTGGAGATACCTCGGGCCTTATTCAACATTGATTGGAAAGCTTTTCATCCCTGATCAATGAGTACACTTGTATTATTATGTGTTGTGCTTCTTGTCTTCACAATACTGATACATGAAGCATTATTGTAATGAATATTCATGTTGCAACGTAATGGATTAAATTAAACATGACCTTTTTTTGTAGTCAGTGGGTATCTCTTGGTGAGGGAACTGTTCCGGAACTTCAGAAACTTGGTTAGTTACGGCAGGCTGTCTTTGTTTCGTTGCCACACTTTCTTCCCAGATCAATACCGGTAAGTACTTTGGCACCATGTTCAGCTTCATATGGTTTTGCTAACTGATTTATCATCCTAGTCGAAACATAGAGATGTATTTTGGCATACCTGTTGGAGTTGAAATTGACAGTAGTGAATATTCACTTTGCAACCAATTGGATTGAATGAAACATGACTTTTCCATCACTATGGTTATCTCTTAGTGAAGCAGCTGTGCTAGAACTTTCAAGAGCTTGTTTTCCCTTGGGCTGTCTTATGTGATGTGTTCTGAGGTCCCCTGCCTTGATCAATAAATATCATTGGAAACTGGAAAGTGAGAACTTGTTTACAGTATAAAATCAATGTTAAAGGTAATATGTCCCATTTGCAGGCCAAAAAATTGAAAAGGTTAAATTCCAGCGGCATTTGAAAGACGATAGTAATTTAGAACTTCCCTCAAAACGAAAGGGCTTGAAACGAAAGGGCTAGTGGGAAATTAACGACCATTAGTTGTCGAATCGACTTAAGTGAGTTCCCTAACCATTTTTTACTTTATATGTTTTGTATATGTCCGTCGAACATTGTTTGTAATTCTGAATGTTGTTAAAAATAAAATGGTTAAACCAATAAATGAAATGAAATGAAATAATGAATCACCTAAGTAATAGTCTGATTTTCAGACCCTTTTACCGAACGGTCGTCGTTTTGTGCTGCACCAAGATTCAATCAGTTTAATTTTGGCCATTACAAGTACTGGGTTATTGATGTAGACAAATACTCATGTACATGTACCTGTTATACAGCTCATTTATGTATGTTATTACCAAAGATAAAAAGATGTCAGTCAGTCACTCAATAGTGTCTGACAGTGAAGTCTAGCAAGTAAACGGGTTCCCTTGCATAATTTGAATACTACGACACTGCCACTGTTTAAATTTCACAGAAAGGACATACATGACATATTCATAATTCCTGCAAAGTTCTACAGAATTTGATGTTGGCTGCAAAAGGGAAATACACCCTGTAGTATCTTTAACACATGTATGTAAATGTTGTGTTCCCAATTTTTGGAGGAATACTTCTACCAATAATCTGGAAAATTTAGGGCAGTTCACATGACATGCAAATTCAGCTTTGAAACCTTCTAAAGATTGCAGATTTATCTTCCCCCTGCGAAATATGTTTTGATCAGGCAAAATGGGAGTTTTGTGCACCCAAATGAAATAAATATTTTGAATTTGTAGTTCTAGTTGGAAATGAGCGTGATTATTATGTTTGTAAATCTTGCTTCAATAGCAAAGTCTGCTATGCAAACCTATCTTCAATGAAGTGCATTGCCCTTATTAGATTGATCAATATTAGGTCATGTTCAATGATGCAGTATCTAACATTAATCACTTCCAAGCTAATGATGTGTTCATGCAGAACATTTTGTTGTCCATATGGTGCGAGATAGCACAACCTTTCTCTTAGCATACTGTGGCAATGTCTGGATCTGACATTGTATGTTGTTAGAAATCCTATCTACAGTAAGCATCGTTCACACATGACGCTTTAAAGGTATAGACCAGTTCTGGTCATGTGATTGCATTGTGAAAAAAACGATGTGGAATCGATCAGAAAAGGTTGATCATCTAGCATATCAGTATTGGTGTGTACTGCAAGGTTCTGGAATCATCAAAATGATAAGAAATTTGGCCCAGTCTTGGTAAAGTTACAAGCACTGTACACAGAAAGATGTATATGGGACTATATACACGATCGCGATATCTATCCGGTCCAGATAGATATAATAATTTACCAAATATATAAATTAGTAGGCGGTTTCCCAGCAAAATTTGTATCATCACGTATTAGTCAAGACATATTCTTTCACATGATTGGTAATAACACCTTCCATTTCTTTTTTTGAAATGGGGGCGTTTCCAAAACTGGTCTTTACCTTTAAACCAGTTTGAAAAATTGCTGCGGAAAATGGCACTGAAAAGTGCCTTTGAAAATATGCTTTGGAAAATTGAAAATATATGTTGTTTGAAGGAATGGCAAATAGCAAGGTGCACCTAACAAAGGCCTTATGTATTATGTGATATGTAAGTATTGTAGGCCTATTGAGCTGTATGTTATGAGATAAAGAAATATGTGAAGTGCACCACACTTACAGTATACCATTTTATTTTGCTGCTGCTTTTTTATTTAAAAACAAAAAATTGTTTAGTTTTTTTAAAGGTTTACCGCATCATGTGTGTATAAGCCTTAAATAAGGCTTGATATCTTATATTATATAGGGACCCTTTTACAACCAAAGGTGTTTAAACAAAAATCCTGATCAAGTTTTGTTGTAACCCATTTCAAAGGCACATCATAAATCTTTAGGATGCAACGTACCATAGATACACTGTAGCTGTAACCATTCTGCTTCTCATCGCTCATGTATGCGATTCATGCAAAATTAGAACATTCAAGTGTCGCTTAGTATCGGCAAAATGCTATTTTTGGTATTGGAGTCACTTGTGCATATCAGATGCAGAGAGTGTGTCTTTTTAAAGATCATTCGTTCTAGTTCATCACATTTTGATGAATGTGCACTTCGTACTGCTCTTATTGGTCATTAAAGACCATTAATGTGTTTGGTTGTTGGTGAACTTGGTGAAATGAAGGCTTAACTGTAGAATACTCCACCACACATCAGTATAATGTCAAAGGGTTAGGGTTTGGGTTATGGTTAGGGTTAGGTTTGATGGTTATGGTTATGGTTAGGTTTGATGGTTATGGTTAGGGTCAGGGTCAGTGTTAGGACTATGTTTAGGATCAGTGTAAGGCCATACATGTATGTGCAGGTTCTGGGTTAGGATTAGGGTTAAGATTAGGATCAGGGGTAGGGATAGGCTCTAGAGTCATGGTTGGGGTTACTGTGAGGTGGCTTAGGGTTAGAATTAGGGTTAGGATCAGGGGTAGGGGTAGAGGTAGGCTCTATAGTGATTTTGGGGGGTCACTGTGAGGTGGGTTAGGATCAGGGTTAAGATTAGGATTTGGGATAGGGATACACGAAGGCTCTATAGTCATGGTTGGGGTTACTGTGAGGTAGCTTAGGGTTAGAATTAGGGTTAGGATCAGGGTTAGGATCAGGGTTAGGATCAGGGTTAGGATCAGGGTTAACATCAGGGGTAGGGGTAGGGGTAGAGGTATAGTGATTTTAGGGGGTCACTGTGAGCCTGAGGTGGGTTAGGATCAGGGTTAAGATTAGGATTTGGGATAGGGATACACGAAGGCTCTATAGTCATGGTTGGGGTTACTGTGAGGTGGGGTATTCTGGAGTTGTTCTGAAGTCACTACATGTACAATGTAACTGGAAGTGCCATTTACATCACATCTGGAAGACTATGTGACTTTCATCAGGTTGTATAAAATGTTGTGAATATTGTACCCTAATCAAAAGAAAACAAATTGAGATTAGAGATCCAGTGAATATTACACATTGATACTTTTTGAATAAGAAATCAGTGGCACTCACACTCTGTCTTCTTGCACTTATACTGGTATCCGAGACGCAGTGCCAAACTGAGTAAAAATTGACCGATAGTCAACATAATTTCTGCTATTTGGGGGGAAATTCATGTTCGGGCTGTGAAATACATGTTGCTTTGTTTTGGTTTTGTCACTGTGATAGAGTATGGCATGTACATGTACACTGTATGTAGAGACTTACATGTTGTGAGATACTCTGTAATGTATCTTGGCTTGCCAAGAAATGTGGCATGTTTTAAATGAGACCTGATTGAGTGAAATCTTATAACCTGGTTTAATCAGGTGTGAAATAATGTATAGACACACCCTTAACTTAAGTCTAAACAACTTGAATGCCATTGAGCTAATGAAGGATCCAGTTATACTCCAGTCACGTGTTAACCTGATTTGATAAGGTTATAAAGTAGTGTATGGACACGCCCTGCCCTAAGTCTAAACGACTAGATCGTCATTGAGCTTATGAAGAATTCAGATAACCACATGGTCGCCTGATTAGAGGGTTATTAAATATAATTTATATGTAGATTTTTTCCCTTTAAATCTTTATTGATTTTATAGAGTAACCCCCAAACAAAGAGCTATTTATGGACACTCCCTTACCCTAAGTCTGAACAACTTAAATGTCATTGAGCCGATGAAGCATTCAGATATACTCAAGGTACACCGCCAAACCGAGTCCCCAGATTGACAATACACCCTAAATTATTACCTCAAATACAATGCAGCCAAAAAGGTATCGGTCCTTTTGGAGTTTGTGTAGCAGTGTGTCTTGGGCATGAAAAAAACATTACCTAGTAAGACAAACAGAAATCAATGACATTTTATCTCCAATTACGCTGACTTGAAATCTTCAAATCACTCATGATTTGCATATATCCAGGGTCTGTAGTGTGTGATACAATGTAAATTCAACCGGATCCTAGATGTGATCGTCTTTCTGCTTGATTTTTTTTCCCCCGCTTGCCATGAATCTGAGGCGGTAAGCCCTGAAGAAGTTTGACATGATTGGTTGCCTCAAAATAATGAGGAAGAGTGTACATTGTATTATAATGTATTTTACCTCGGCCTGTTACTGTGCATTTATAAAACATCATTTTGCTTTAGAAGACCACTTAAAACCAAAACTTCCCTTTGATCATCTAGAGAAGATGTGAAACAATTCTTGTAACTTTGAAACCTGTTTGATTTTTTTTTTCTTTTTTGTTTCCTCACCTCACCCTAAAGAATAAGTGTAGGTATTCTCAAAATGAGATGAATTCCTGCCCTTTGATGTACAATATTCCTTATGAAAACGTACAAGAGATATATTAATGAAGATATTCTTGGCATGATGTGATGCCTTTTAGCACGACATGGGCGTAGCCATTTTCTTGAAAATGTGATGTACCAGTTGAAGTTGTACATGTATCATGCACTAGTAAAGCTTTAGTTGGAAAGACTTTTAAAATCAATATCAAAACCTTTACTTTTCGATGAGGAAAATAGCATTATAAAGAAAATGGCGATGCCCATGTTGTGCTGAGAAACTGTACATTATTCTTGCCTTATGCGTCTCTCATACACTTTGGTGGGGGAATCTTGTAGATTAATGGGCAAGGATATAATAAATCTCTCAGAATAAGTAAAGTTATTTCTTGGGGTGAGGTTTCCTTTAAATAAAGGAAGTACACATACAGATGAATGTGTTTTCATCACATCTAAGAATGGTTAAAGTCAACAAAAACAAATGAAAATGAAGATAGACTTACGTACATGTACATGTTGTATATGGTAGGCATGTATGCACATAGTTTTTCAGGTTTACATTTTATCATGCATGTTTTCCTCAGGTTTACATATTAGAATATTGATTTGCAAATATTGCTATTTATTAGCAAAATTCTACATCATACATATTTAAAATGATGCATTGCATAGCTTCTCTATAATAGGCAAATTAGAAATAGCAAAAGAAGAATAATTAGGTCACTGTTGCAATGGTGCAAGCCTGCAAGGGTAGATTTTCACTTTCATTAATCACATTGATTGTCATCGATGAGTGTGCTCTGGTATGCATCCTTAGATTAATTACCCGTACGGAATTATGACTCCATAGCAACCTAAACACTTGTCATACGTACAACATATACACACGTATACAGTTGAAACATCCATCAGTCCATCACCCTACATTTGTATATATATACTGCACAGTCGAACCTTTATTGAAAGCAAACAGTCTCCATTGATAATTTCTCTTTGATTACAATGTCGCCGCCCGGGTGGCAAAAGGGCGTTAACGCGATCTACTCGAAAACTACTTTTCAATTATTCGCATTTAAAGATTTGTTTTATATTTAAACTGCTTTCCGTCCGAGAATCGGTTTAAAACTTAAAAGACTAATAGAAATGTTATAGTAGAACACGGCCACAAATTTCTGTCGGAAATAAGCCAGTTTTATACAAGTTTGAGGAGATTTAGTGCTAACGCCCTTCTGCTTAGCGCATTATTTTAAATCTGAAATTCGATCTAACGCCCTTCTGCCAGCCAGGCGACGATGTAGTAATGTACATGTATTCCATTGGTGTGACTATAATACATTTCAGAGTGATATGTGTAAAATTCTGATCATCATCATTAGTAAATAAATTATTAAATATGGCAGCTGAATGTATAAAGATCAAATATTTCATGGGTATTTGTTCAATTACTCATTAATTTTAATCATCATCAAACTTAACTTTAATGTAATAAATTCATTTTTTTTTGGGGGGGGATGTTGTTTTTGTGCCGTTCTATCACTCTATGTAGAAATTTTCAGGTAAATTTTATACATTGATTAGGGATTAATAGCAAATTTATAATTACCTGATTAGAGCTTATACATGTACATGGACATGTAGGCTTAGACTGAGATTAATTTTACAAAAGTTATGCCTATTTTGGCTGTCAAAAAACGTGTGAATGCATGTTCTTGTATTTATGATATGCACTTTAAGTAATTGTGATAGGAATTGTGAAATCATGCATACTACTTAGGATAGAAAACATACAGTGCCATATAAGACAACAACACACAATTCACCTGAAATACGTGTCTGGCTTCTCCTCAAGACTGCATGCTAAGGAATTGTATAGAAAAGCTGCATGCGTACTTGGGAATTCAAGAGAAAAAGAAAAGGTAAATACAGCACGAGGCTCGATCGGCAGGCGTGCCGAACGACAATGGTTCTTGCCTTTTCTCATATTTGATTAGGACTCGAGCGTCGGGAGAAAAAGGAAAAACCCACATCTGAGGCTGAGAGAGTGAAATGATCATGCCTGCATACACACACACAATCACTCTCTCGGCCATACATGTACAATGTACGTTCGTGTAGCTCAAGATAGAAGGGAAGCATTTAGTAAAAAGCTCATCACGTTTCACGATCCAACTAATTAGGATTAGAATCCCTCCAGAATATCTATGAATGACCTTTGTTGTGAATGACCTTCAGATCGCTTATGTTCTAACTTTAACCATAATCAATTTGCGGTAAGGTGTATTACTGTATTCTGTAGTCAATACAACTCACAGGCGTTATGACAGGAAGAAAGGAGGCAATATATATCATTTTCTATTCATTTTGAACATAGATGTAAGAATGATGAAGAAAAAAAAAATCCCTTCTTTGATTTTGATGAATATAATATTTACATGTACATGTACCTTGTATATTGATACAATTTACATACCTAGAGAATTATGATGAAATTATGTGCAAGGGAAGCGGACCATTGTTCCCTACACCTGTATATGTATTACATCTGAATACCTTGCCCCACACCTATGAAATATACTCCCTTCATTTCTAAGAAGTAGTACTTCACTTGACTTCTTCTAAAACCATCTGAAAACATATCTCTACAAATCTTCTTAATTTGTTGATAGATAGACTAAGGGACCCCACCTTGTATACTGTACTCTGGAAAAGACGCTTAATAAATCCAACTATTATTATTATCACATCATCTATTATTACACTGTTTTCGATGAAGTTGCCAATCTACTGTATATGTACTATTTTTAGTATTCCTGTAAGGCATCCTGTTTGATCATCTTCTTTACTTTCAACATTCATCTAACTTTCTGCAATCTGTTTCTCCTGACTTTTCTCACATTCAGACTTCAGTCACAGTAATTTTTAAAGATGGGATTAACTTTAAAGGATTTTGACAGTCTTTGTAGATCACTGTGTATCAGGTGCACTGCACATAATATCTCAACATCAACAGGTGTCTAATAAAAAAAAATGCACCTGTTCTGTTTTGCAACGATTCCAAATATTTCACAATTCATTCAAAAAGAAAAATAACATGGCCACCCCTCACTGCGATGATTCCCTTGAAGAACAACTGAACAATGTCATACATTTAAAGTTTTATCATCCTACATGGATCAGAGTAAATTGCAAGAATAAACAGAAAGCCCAATTAAGAGCTCGTCATTTCCTGTTCCTAAGTTTCTGTTTATACTGTTTGTTTCAACTCTTTGTTCATGCTTGCATTTTACTCTGATGAGTGCAAGATGGAAAATTTCAATATGTCTAATTTGAAAGCTATTCTTTGATTCTGTAGGGCTAATCGTCTTTAATTCCCTTGAAGTGACCCTAAGATACATGTTTGTAGAAGTTGGTTAGCCCTGCCACAGGTTTGAAGCAGTTTAAGAAATACTTTCCCGTTTGTCGGAGCTTGTTTATGATTGGGTGTTCTACAAGTGTAATTTAGTCACTACTCACTATGATATTGAAGTATTATATTTTTTAATTTATTTTTTACCAGAGCTCTTATTTACCAAAGCTTTTTTAGAGCTAACCTTAGCTAAATCGCTCACCACTCCTGTGCATTTTTTGTTGTGGTTGCTGGTTTGAAGCAAGAGAATGTCTTGGGAGGTGTGTATAGCATGCTCTAGCTCCATGCTGTCAAGTAAAGCAGCGGGCCCTGCCAGAAGAAGATGCGTTTGTCAGTATAGATTATGACAGACTAAAGGCTAATTAATTCACTCTTCACCCAAATCAGCATCACCTACATTATGAGCACCTTTCACGGTGTTCTGGAAATCAATCAATTCACCGAGATGCAAAGAGGTCTCTTCTCTCCCTCAAAATTGAATGTTGCAGACAGATTTCTGCTTTGATTCCTGTACATCTCTTGTGATACAGTATATCCATGTATGCTGCCTATTATAACAGAATGGGGACTAATGAATTAACTCTGCTCCCATTTACATGTGCATTTAATTTATTTATATATACAGTCAAACCTGCTTTAGTGACCACCTGTCTACAAAGACCACCTGTCTACAAGACCACATTTTTTGTTTCCCTTGAAAATGGTTTATCATTGAAACATGTACAAAAGGAACCTGTCTACAAAGACCACCTGTCTACAAAGACCACCTGTCTACAAAGACCACTTTTTGTGTTTCCCTTGGGCGGTCGTTATAGACAGGTTTGACTGTATTGTGTCCTAATATTGTGCAATTGCGAACAGTAGCCAGTTCAGGTAGCAACAGATAATTGTTAACAGCTGGTAACACCAGCAGTCCCTGCAATGAGAGCCCCAAATAGACCAGTCAAATTGGTTCGCTGCTGCTCAGATGATGTTATGTATCACTAATCTGTTAAAAACAAAAGCAACTAAACATTTCTAACACATGTAACATAAGAAATTTGTGGAACACACAAGGTAATGGTATGGAAGTGTACATTTAATGGAGAAAGGCGACATTGCATGACACAAAAGTAACTGGATCGAAAAGCAAGCCTGACCCATTAAAAATATAAAAAAATACATTGTACAGTACATGTATATTTCATAGATCATGAACATCTTTCATGAACTTCTGGAAAATGAGTTGCACAATGTACCTGTGCAAGGTCGTCTTTTCTGTCCCCCCTTGGAAACACATTTTGTGGACAGAATTTGTTTTGATTACTGTATATTTATTTTGCAGTATGACAAAGCCAGTTATTTATTATGAGCAGCTTTTGTGCACTTTCAGAAAATGAATTTACATCCGTCAAGAGGTCTTTTTTTTCTCTCCTTCATTGGTGAATGTTATAGACAGATTTCTCTACATTTGTGGCTCCGTGTGTCAATAAGCGGGCATTTACAATAGAATGAATGCAAAGTTTTTGTTTACCCACCTGTTAAAATCAGCTCATAGTCACTAGTTCATGTAATATATACATGTATGTAGTCAAACCTGCATTATAGTGGTCACCTGTCTAGAAAGGACACCTGTCTTTAGTGGCCTTGCATTTTGTCTCCTACGAGAGAGGAATGTATGTTGTTGAACCTGTCTAGAAAGGCCACCTGTCTTTAGTGGCCTTGCATTTTGTCTCCTACGAGAGAGGAATGTATGTTGTAGAACCTGTCTAGAAAGGCCACCTGTCTTTAGTGGCCTTGCATTTTGTCTCCTACGAGAGAGGAATGTATGTTGTTGAACCTGTCTAGAAAGGCCACCTGTCTACAGTGGCCATGTATGTTGTCTCCTACGAGAGAGGAATGTGTGTTGTAGAACCTGTCTAGAAAGGACACCTGTCTACAGTGGCCATGTATGTTGTCTCCTACGAGAGAGGAATGTGTGTTGTAGAACCTGTCTAGAAAGGACACCTGTCTACAGTGGCCATGTATGTTGTCTCCTACGAGAGAGGAATGTGTGTTGTAGAACCTGTCTAGAAAGGCCACCTGTCTATAGTGGCCAATCTTTACTGTTTCTGTTGGGTTGCCTTAATAGATAGGTTTGACTGTACATGTACATGATTTGATTCACATTTAATAATTCTGAGGAGGTTTATGAACATGTGAAAGATGCATCCACCATGTCCTCTGTGAGAAAATGCGGTGACAACTTTTTTTTGCAAATTTTGATTTTTGTACCTGTTCAACCTGTACCTGTACATGTCTTGTTCAGTATTACTGTATGTGGCTTACAAAAATAAAGGAGGCTAAATCTACAACCCCTCTGAAGGCCTTGATGACCTTTGCAGCCATTCACCAGAGCTGAATGAAGTGTTTTCATCCCTCATTAAGTATTGAATTTCGTAACCACCCTCTCTGCATCACAACTGCATGGGAGCCTTACTCTACATGTATGAATAACCTAGACAGTTTGGTGGGTCATTAATTCCCTTTCAGCGCTGCCCACATACAATGCAAACATGATTTTGAGCGGCTTTTGTGAACTTGGATGGAATAGGTAGTCACGTGGAGTTGCAAACATGTGTTTTCATTCTGTCTTGAGTATTTGACTCGATGAATCTCGATTCTGTCGTAACGTAGAATTCCTAGCCGAAAGGTACATGTATAGTACAGGTATGTATTTTTTTTTGCTGTGTATGAAAAGGTTGCAATATTCATTACTGACTTGTACATTTTCATGTTCTAGAAGAATAAAGGAAAGCATAACATGTTATTTAGAATATTTTTATAGAGAAATGCCGGTAATCTATTTTGAATACCTTGATACAAGTGTAGCTGTACACTGTAGACTGGGCATCATGTCAAATATGTACAACACGTACACGTACATGTACATGTAAGCTGCTGTGAACCAGAAGGGCGTTAACTTTTCATGTTCATGGAATATTTCCCTTTATGGCTCTCGATCAGCCACCCCCCAAAAATACATGGGAGCAGCAAGTGATTTAGCTCTGGTGAGCTCTAAAAAAGCTCTGATAAGAAAACAACACAGTACTTAATTATCATTGTGAGTACATGTAAATCATACTTATACAACATCAAATCGTAAAAGAGCTCCTGCAAGAAAAGAGTATTATTTACACTGCTCTGAGCAGACAATGTACAATACAGTAAGAATTATCTTCAAGGTTTTTGCATCAGGACCTAGAATTTGCCATGTCAAGAAATATATGTATGTTCTTCAATCACAGTGTGCAGTGTGAATCTACTGAAGATGTGGACACAGGATGCATGTACATGTACATGTACATACACATACATACATACAGGTAGTGTGTAATACAGGGCTCTACAATGACTACTTTTTCGTGGGGGTCCTGATCAAAATGTGTAGGGCTTACAATTAGGCACAAGTTTTTTTTAAAATAGGCTTGGGGTGTGTGTGTGTGTGTGGGGGGGGGGAGTAGCATAAATAGCTGCATTTTCCTGACCATGCAAATAAAAAAAAACATATCTTTAATAATAATGATAATAATTATGACCCTAATAATGAAAACGTCATTATTGTAATAGTGGGGGAATGGGGGCACCCTGGATCATCCTCTTCTTATTCAATTTGACATTTAATAATTTCCCCATGTACATGGAATAATTGCTTTTATGGCTCTCAGCCCCCCCCCCCAAATGATAATAATAATAATACATGTAATAATAATAATAATACAACATGGGTGTGGTGAGTGATTTAGCTTTGCTAAGCTCTGAAAGAACTGTGGTAAATTGAAGAAGAAACAAAATCTCTGGAAAAAAACAACAACACCAACACACTACTTAAATATAATTGTAAGTAAATCACAACCATACAACATCATATCCTTTTCACACTCACATTACTAATAATACCAAAGTACATTCTCTTCTTTACATCTACCGCTACCCACTAAAAGTCTCTTTCTGTCTTGCGGAAAGACTTGATCTGTGTCAAATGAAAGCAGCTCCTCAAACACTAATGGACTTTCGACAAGCAGAAACTCAAAAGATCTTTGTGTACAATATCAATGTACTCTGATTGAGGCTCATTGTGGTACTGTTGTCGGGCGGATGTTTGAAGTTGTAGGAAAATGTCATGTTTATAGAAATGAAAGTGCAATTCTTGAATAAGTTTACTTTTAATATTTGATTTCTACAGGAAGTCTTTGCAAATGTCAGATTGTATAGAATTGTGCAGTTCTGTAATTTTTCTCTTCATTTTAAATGTTTGGATTCAGGGATTTTAGTTGAAGAAATTTCCAAAATACCATTTAGACTTTAGGGTCTGAACCCTGAATCTAGAACAGCTTGTCTGACATTACTTTGCTTAAACTGTTATATTTTGTTGATATATGTATTTCTTTTTAGAGTGAGTACATTGTACGTGCTTACATTGTACGTCTTATCTTCATTGCTTGAATACCGTATTATAATAATAAAAAGACTACATACTCGAATGTAGTACCTGTTCATAACTTCGTATGTTAATAATACTCTTTTATTCTGTGCAAAATTCCCTCACAGAAGCATACGTATTAAGAAAGAATATGTCAGGACTACTGACTGTGGGTAATACAATTAGGCATGACATTTTCACTCGCTCCGTTGATCAGAATAAGATCTGGGTTGAACTCCCTGTTGTGTAACTTGGTATATTAGTTCAAGTTCAACATGGAGGGACTACATATAATACATGGTGAGATTGATTATGGCAGACGGAGGGAGCAGTGTGAGCCACCGTAGCGGTTTCGATCAATTTAAACAATTGAATTAAATACTTATTTTACCTGCATAACATGTACAGTTAAAGGTGCTATACAGCATTTTACCAGTTTTCACATGTGACTGATTTTGTTTGGTTTTTGATTAATTTATCAGCTGAAAAAATGATAACTTGTCAGAAATTTCTTGGAATTGTACCCGTCATTTCTCAAAACAAAAACCTGGATCTGCACTTGTGTAGAGAGAACCATTTGCTAAGTGCTTCCTCTAAATGCCATGTTCTTATGGAATCAGCCATGATGAATATCCACAGTAGATCATTTAATCTTTGATATTAGAAGATCTCATACACAGTAACATGGACTTCATCATTAGGCTTTACAAAAAAAGTAGTTGTATTGCCCTTTGCGACCAACCCAAAATCTTAAAATCTACGTTAGGCTTTTTATTAAAGTTTTTTTTAAACCATTTTTTAGAAAAAAAATGTTTAATGAATAAAAAAAATTTGCAAAGAATTTAAAACTGAAAAATATCAGCCCAAAGAGAGAAAAAAGAGAAAAAAAGAAAGAAAATTGACCGACCGACCCAGGTGCTGGCACCTAAGGGCAATACAACATCTTGTTTTTTTAGGCCTTATCATATTGTCTGTTTTGAGCCAGAAGGGCGTTGACTCATTTACTTGTTATTTACTTGCACAGAGTTAACACCCTTCTGGATCTGAACAGGCAATATTTTGTTGCTCCAACCTAATGGAACAACCTCTTCCTTTGTTTGGATGATATTTAGGATCTCTGAATTTTGTATCACTTCAATCATCACCAATAAAGAGAGTGCATCTACTCTTTGATTTCCCTAAAGTACACACTCTTGTGCTATTCCCGACTGGCTGTTGCAATGTGTGCACATACCGGTACCGTTGTCTGAAGAAGAATATGATTTTCTAAAAGTGTAGTGAACTCCATAACTAGGCTAAGCATAGTGTGCATCGAATAATGGTCTGAATTTTAGAGGCGAATCTCCTGTTTATTTTTCTTAGAAATTTTGTGGAAAGATCATCTTGTTGCCTGACTGATAAACACCCAACCTACATTGTACATACACCATTGATCCATTAACTAATCTATTACACAATGAGTTGCACTCCCATGTAATGAGTTCAGGTAAAGGCAAAAACGATCTGTGAGGCTGTGAGCTTTATTGCTACTATTATTATTTATAAGTTGCAACCAAAATTTGTGTTTGGATTTCAAATAAAAATGCAAACAGATAGAGCACAATGGTAGAAATAATGTACACAAAGTAAAACAAATCTTGTGTCTGATACATAAAATATATGAATAACAAACTATCCAATTATTACACATTAACAAATAAATTAACGTTACAAGCACATGAGTACAATATTTCATAACATCATGATTAATTAGGGTATGTATGTCTATAGATTGAGCAGTTTATAATGAAGTTAATAATAATGGATTTAAAAGGAAAACACAGGTCAAATCACATTACATAGATTGAGAATCGAGTTGTGAGTGATGGTACTGTGTATCGTCCCTTGTTTTCTTCTTACATACAATATCTAGCAATAACACATGAAAAGGATTGCTCTTGAAATGTCCAGAGATTTCACAATAATCGTCCAAAACTTGGATGCTTTTAGTTTATTTTACAGTGCATTCGAAGACCAGTAACTCACCTATAATGAGGCTTTCGAAAGTATCCCTATCAACCCCAAAATTTTCAAAAGTGTCACTCTTCATCAGCCTTGCTCTCTGTCAGTGTTTTTCTATCTACTGCAGATCGTCAAAATGAGCTGACAATTATGAGCATCGTCACGTGTACTTGAGAGCCTTTAAAATAAGGATATAAAAAGCTGACATTCTATCCCTCGCCACCTCATTAAGATGTTGACAGAAAGTCTCTAATGGCCTGTTCGGACTCTAGGAAAATTATACAAAACTTGTGTATAGAATCATCGTACAGCGAAAGAGTTGTACAGAATAGAGTAACAACATCACTGCTGGGTACAGAGATGTCGCTCCAAAAGTGTTTTGCCAGGGCTCCATTTCACAAAACTTGTCATCAGTGACAAATTACAGTTTTCATTATAAGCTAGTGAAATCCCTGCTTCTGATTGGTTATCAGATTTGTCACTGATTTTTGTCATTTGTCATTAAAAAGACTTTGTGTCCCAGAAGGAAACTGCAGGTTTTTGGCCATGTAGAAAGGAGAGATGGTCTTGGTAAGTCCCTTATAACAGGAACAGTGGAAGCCAGGCTAAGAAGAGGCAGACTTGCTACTTCCTGGTTGAAAGACATCCACATACGGACAGGAAAAAGCTGTCATCACAAAATTTGCTTTTAATATTAGACTTCTGTCTTGTTCGCTAATTTTCCAGCACTTCATACTATTAAAGTTGATGTTGTTAATGTTTATTTTCTATTTGCTATTGTAATTGGATACGTTTTTGTATGTTTTGATATCCATGCTGTTTATGAATGCGTTAAATAAATAACTGAACTGAACTGAACGGAATCGATATCAGCGTGGAAATGATTTTTTACAAGATAAGAAAGTGAGCAACATGAGGAATAATACCAAGAATTTAAGAGAGAAAGATAAGGAGAGACGGCCTGAAGGTTAAACTAGATGATGGAAGGACTGTATATGTACCGTTTTTTTTAATTGGCAATTAGTAGCCGATTTTTTTTTATATTGTGCTGTAATGGTATTTATTAGTTACAAGATGTACAGTAATATACTTTAGGCAATTATTCATTAATGTCAAACCTAAATTCGCATTAAGGACTTCAAGTAATGCATGACGATTGTTTTTCCTAGCAACCAAGAGTAATGATAGAGATTTTTCCTCTCGAAATTGTTCTCAACCCAGTTCAAAATGACTATTTTGCGATCATTAATAATCCCGTACCCTTCATTCTTTCCTTCTTTCTTTCCCCCTCTCCCTCTCTCCCTCTTTCTCTCTTCATTTCTTTTACTCTGTTCTCATGTCTCTCAAAACACAATGTCTGATGCTCTCTGTCTCTCCACTCTGTACCTCTTTGTCTGTTCTCTCTTTCTTTCTGTCTGTCTGTCTGTCTGTCTATCTCTGTCTCTGTCTCTCTCTATCTTGCTCTCTCTCTCTCTCTTGCTGTCTCTTTCTCTCTCTCTTTCTGTCTCTGTCTGTGCTCCCCTCTCTCTCTGCATGTATCTCTTCATCTGTCTCCATTGCTTTCTATCTCCATCATATGTCTCCCGATATTTCCCACTTTTGTGGATCTCTGATCAAAAAGTAGTTCACTGTTTATAACTACATGTATTCTGATCCACCAAACTTTTCTGTTCCTCTCCCGCCCCCCCCCCTCTCTCTCTCTTTCCCGATTATCCTCTCATGATGCTTAATGCGTCAAACTTTCGCCAGGGCAGTTATGAGGGAGCGGCGCAGCGCATGTAATCCTACTACACTGTCAAAACATCGCCCATAGGGATCTGCCCTTTTGCAAGAAATAATTAATGACCGTGAAAGCGAGAGAGCATTAATGAAATCACAAGTACGACCATCGTTTGCTGGCCATGATGAACGTTGCTTGCGCTCAGCAGCCGCAAAATTGCACAGCCTCTTCAGACGGAGATGAGATGGAGATCCCTGGAGGCTCCGAGGAGCAGATTATGTGAAATACTTTTTTTTTTTAGCCAGCCTTTTTTCCTCTAGACAACTTGAATAATTGTAACTAGGTTCCCAACGAAGTATTATGCTCCACATTATTTTTTCACAGGGTGGGGGCAGGAATTAAATTTTAAGGATTTGTTTGTTAAATTGTTGACATTTAGGGGTCTAGAGTTACCAGAGTTAGAGTAAGGGATCATGGGCGCCTGTTAATGTCAAGCCCTGTTTGATGTCAGGGGCATTTCAGAAATGTCCCACACCAGGGGGGGGGGTTGAACTCTAATTTGTCCTTATAGGTGTCTGTTAAATGTTGGGGTCATTTGCCCCCCTAGGTTTATGTCAAGTTCTTATTGCATTTACTCTATAAAATAGAAGGTCTGTGCTGCATTGTTGCAGTTAGCATTTCCCAGTTTCTGGAGCAAGCCCAACTATCATTAGGCACTTTAATACATTGGAATTTTACTTGCCCAAATTTGACCATGCATGAGAATATTTATTATGATAGGTGTCAAGAATCCTACAATGTAAATGTAGAAATGCATATGGCAGGGCTCCACGCTAACTTTTTCACAAGAATAGGCCTATGGATTGCAGGTTTTTTGTTTGTTGTTGGGTCTCTATGTGTGGAACCCTCTTTGAATTAGAAATAGTGAAATTGGAGGCCTGTGTTCCATCATCCCTGTTTGTGTTGTGATCCATATACTAGCTGCTACAGTGTACATGTATGCTCTACATGTCGGTCAATACTTACTTTACTTTGCAAGTACTCGTTTAGTAAGTGTTACATTTTTGCGGATGAAACTTGAAGTTTACCCGCACATGCTTCTTCTTCCGTATCATTTACATGTACATGCATTCTCGTCCATATCAAATGAAACATTGATAAGCCGCGACCTGGATGTACAATTGGGGTCAAGACCTTCAGATATCCTGTTCTGTTATGCGACTTGAGGCGGAATAACACCTTGCTCTAAGAACATGCTTATGAATAATGCTTTAGAGATGAGCACGGTCCGCTCTTTGTGTAGCCAGCCCACTGTCAGTCGATCCGAATACATGTACAGTCAAACCTGCTTTAGCGTCCGCTTGTATAAATATAGACGGACCACCTGTCTATAGAGACCGCATTTTTTTTCTTTCTTGAGGAGAGTTTCCCATTGAAACTTGTATCACAGGAACCTGTACTTAAAGAACACCTGCTCATAAAAACACTTTTCTTGTCTCCCTTGAACTGTCTTTATATACAGGTTTGACTGTAGTTATAAACATTAAACTACAGTACATGTACTTTTGATTATGAAGAAGTGGGTGATGAATTTTGAGGAACGTAAACATAAAAAAAAGATTATGTGGAGATTCATGGTGTACATAAATGATGAAAACAATATTTTTGACTTGAAGTTATACACAGATGTACATGTAGTCTGCTAGTGCCATTGGCATGGATGACTTGTAATTACTGTAAAAAATCAGACACAATTGCAGGCTTTAAATGGTCGCAAATTTTTGTGATTGTTTGAGATTCGCAAAAGTTCCATGCCACAAAATGAGTAATGAATTAAAAACTGACACAACACCAACATTTTACTATTTGAATGTTTCTTGCTGTGCAAATTGCTCTCATGTACAAAACATGAAAGTTTCATGATGTTAAGATTCTAGTTTTACAGTTTTGTTGTGGGAAGGGGGGGGGGGTAGGATTTACAAGCATCATTATAAACCCCCTACCCCTTTACATTTATTATCCTGGTCAACAAATTTGTGCTTGCATGCACACAAATCATGTGTGCACCATCTCCTCTAATTATCACCATGAAATAACATAGTCAGTCACATGACCATCAGCATCTCCTTTGATCACTGATTGATTATTTCCTTGGAGCCCAATAGCAAATATATCCAATCTTACTAATGAAGAGTGATCCAGCTTTCGATGTCCAGTCAAGCTAGTACCAATCTATGTTTCAACCAACAAAGGCATTGCTACAACAACAATAGAGTACCAAAGTGTGACGTCATACTGGCCAAGTTGTCATAGTTGCTGGTTCCAAACAATTTTGTGCTAAACAATGGTGTGGTGATCACACCAGCCCCAAACACTGAATTTGCCCTGCTTCAGTCTGTTGCATGATAGATTTAATAATAATAATAATAATAATATTTCTGCTTCTATAGCGCTTGATACATCAGCAAGTCCGAGTTTCTAAGCGCTTTACAGTTATTATCCCCGGTCATCGAATTCTGGCTTGCCCGCACACAATGTATGCACTTTCTCCACTCCCTGAGGAGCATTCCAGTAAGAGCTACTAAGCTCCAATTGCTAAGCATACTACATTGGCTTTCGCATCCTACCGGGTATCCATTTAACACCTGGGTGGAGAGTGGCAAATGTAGATCAATGTCTTGCCAAAGGACATTAGTGCCGCGGCGGGACTTGAACCGCGGACCTTGTGATCGTCAGTCCGGTGACGTATCCACTCGACCACGAGACCTCTACCTATTTAAGGGTGAACCTCATGTGCAGGCTCCGTTGTTTAGAAGCAGTAACCTGGACGACGAGCGAATATGAGGTTATAGCACTTCGATACTCTATATACCGGTATCCCACTTAATGTTGAATGGTCAATTTATGCTAAATTCACTTTTGTCTCCCTCATCTCCCCATCTGCTCACTCTCCAACTGACTTCTCCTTCCGTCTTTCCTTTTTCTTCATCTTCCGCCATGGTGATTCCCATCATATCATTTACACTACGCCGGGTTCGTAGACTGAAGGGAAAAACTGTTAATGTGGGGGCACGACAAACAGGAGGCCCATTTACATTACAGAAAAACCAATTTGAAATACCATGTTTTTACCATACATTTACACTACGGGAAAAATCCATAAAAACACATTGTAGTTTTATCATTCTGTTTCTTTTTTGAGTTGTGTGCATGTGCCACTTGTTGCTGCTCTGCATTGCATCCAATATCATGGAAACGAGGAGAGTTACGTGACCCTAAACCGGAATAATTAACTGGTGTTTTGAGAGCGAGCATTTACGCTGCAAAATCTAGTCGAGTTTTGGCTGGCGTTAAAAAAAAAAAACACTCCAGGGAGTCCAGGGCCCCATTTCACAAAACTTGTCATCAGTGACAAATGACAGTTTTTGTTTATAAGCTAGTGAAATCCTTGCTTCTGATTGGCTATCAGCAGATTTGTCACTGATTTTTGTCATTTGTTATTGAAAAAAGGCTTTGTGAAACGGGTCCCAGATATGGGTTATTCAATTCGGGGGTTGACATTGTGTTTATGGGTAGCTGTCTAGCAACTTCCGACAAAACACCGGAAGAGGTGTAAACCCGATGGTTTTTGTTTGCAGTGTATTAATGCTGCTACGGTGCTGTCTTCATCACACAAATCAATTTAGAAGCATCTTGTCTATCTCTTGAAGAAACATGCAGTGATGGATCTTTGCTAATCAACCATAAATAATAAAGGCTGAGCGCTTCTCTCTCAGTCTCAGCGCTTCTCTCTCTCTCTCTCAGCGCCAGTATCTGCACCGTTGACAGAGCACTGGAAGTGCAGAAGGCAATGGCACACTGTAAACCTATTGCTACATACATGTACTGTACTGTACCAGTGGGAGAGGTGCAAAGTCTTTGTTATAGATGCGTATCAGTTTATTTTGTTTTCCTGTTTTTACAAAATTATGCATGAAAGGATTTTAAGAATTTTAAAGAATTTGTAAGAACTACATGTACACGTACATAATATCTGTCAATAAAGGCCAATTCTAGGGAAACAATCTGTACATGTAGACAGGGGGCCTTTAGTGGAATAGGTTTCACCTGTATTCCAGGGAAAGTAAGTGACCATTATAACCAGATTACATTTACATTGTATGCTAGATTTGACTTGTTTCAATCTTTAAAAGTTTCAATCTGAAAATCATCATTTGAATGACATAGTTTGAATTGATAGAAGGTCATGCTATCATGTACCGGTAAGTTATATGATACAGTGGCAGTATTATAACAACTTATTCTTTTCTCCTCCATTTTTATTTCTCTTCAGATTGATGTCATAACAAAATGGATCCGGGTGGCACAATGGTGGAACCTCCTGTGCGGCGCTTACCACCCCTTCAAGTCCTCCATGGTACCCCAGCCCTTGATCTTGACACCCGCCACCATCTCCTGGCACCCCGCAAGGAGAATTGCTACCCACCATTGCTGCAGCAGCAACTCCGACACCAAGACTCCAATCTCGGAGTACACATTCAGGTCTACCTCAGTACTCCAAGGAGGAGATCTCACATAGTGTACAGATCCTGGAAGAATGCTTTGATCTCTTGAAGCCACAGAACAGACCATGCCTCCGTACCCGCGGAAGGGTATCTTCGGCATTCATTCACAACAAGTACAGTGTGTCAATAGCTCATCATTACTCAGATCTGCATGCACTTTTGTTGCAAAGGGCGCGTCTGCAGCTCATCAGAGACTGCATGTACAGGGCGTCGCAGTTGCGGGAGTTGGTGACTAGCATCCAGGGTTTGGTTCTGGCTGAACAGACTACATTGAAATCCCTGGAGAATTGTGAATGTTCAGACCCGACCACAAAACTAGAGTACTTGCCAAGGCTATGTGAACACTTACGGATACAGCTCAATGATTGGTCTTCGATTCAACATCAGCTGCATTCGGACAAATGGTTGCAATTGCTTCTCCCGCAACTCCGCTTGGACCTTATGAATATAAGCAACACGCTTTATTACTGGAGAGACTGTGTCCTGTTGTGGTTACATAGGCTAATATACACAGGTATTCGGGTGCTAGCGTTTAACCATGCAAGTTCGATGTCACAAGAACTCTTGTTTAATGTAGGACGTGGTATGGAAGAGTTCAATAGACTGCTAGCAAGACCTAAAGTTCTGTTTGAACGTTTTTCGTTCTTATCATCATCAGAATCATCAAATTCATCAGCACAGGAAAGCCCATTCTTGGACACAGAGGGCGCTGTTATCTCCTGTATGCCCTACACGTGCAATCGTCTTCTGACCATCTTGGCAAAGGAAAGGTCACGCCCTGTCGCGATCAGAACACTTAATTTCATTACAGCCAACTCCAAATTGCTCTGTGCTGTCAAAACACCTGGTTTCTTCTTTGACTGGCAGGAGTACTTCAATAGCTTATCCGAAAGCTGCCCAGATGAGACGGATAGTGAGACAGCCTCTGTATCCTTCGCATCAAGTAGCGCTGTATTAAGTGCAATGTGGGATCTAAAGGACAACAAAGCTTTGGACCTATCAGGGAGGAATTCTCCCCTCAGCCATGTTGAAATGTATGAGGAGGAATTCATTGTGAAGCTTCTTGGAGCAGTTGCAACATCGACTAATCTCCTGCAGAGACAGGTGGTCAAGACCACCAGGGACAAACAGGTAGCAGTGGACACAAACCGGAAGTCGAAGGCATTAGGGCCTTCCTCATCTAGCAATGGAAGCGGACTTAAGGCCCGGGACAGCTCCCAACGGAAGTCAGTCCGGTGGGGTGACTCCCTGACCCAGGGGACCAGGCAACAGCTCTGTGGACTCTATTTTGAGCAGCTGTGGCAGGAGTTTGGGGCCAACTTGGCAAATGGACTGCAGCAGATCCTTTGGAAGTCCAATGGCATGGATCATGTCGATGAGGTCTTGGGTCATGTATCGCAGGTGGATGACCTTGCAGCCTTAACAATAGTTTGGGTCATGGAGTCATCTTGTACCAAAGGTAATTATCTCACATACATGTTGAAGACATCATAATTAAGGAATGATGTACATCTCAAAACTTTGGTATCATGTTAATATTTGTTTAAGAAATTAAGAGAATCTTGTGCTATAAGATTGTAGCCCTGGCCCCTGGCCCCCTTCCCTAGCAGAAACATGGCCAAATATTGTCCACCCCTTAAAGCTTTGATATGTTATGTGGGACACCATGATAGGAGTGACTTGTTACGGTTTGGGCTTGGATTTAGGTTTAGGTTTGGTGCTTAAGTCTGCATGTGAATTTTTTTTTCTTCTCAAAAAGGATTGTGTCTAAGCTATTTGATCCAGTGTACATGTATTTAGAAAATTGGATAACAGCATAGTAGTTTGTATTTACATAAAGTACATACAAACAAACAACCTGTATATGTAGTATATGTAGTAAAAGTAGCAAAATTTGTGAAAACATAAAGTTACCACTATTTGGCACTAGAAAAGAGCTTTCAAAATCACTTTCTTAAAACAAAAAAAGCTCTCTAATCTCTAGAAGGGTGGTTTGACTGGTTTCCACCATTTTCTCCAAATAAAAACTTTCAAGTCATCTTCATGAAACAAAAAGTCACTAAACAAGGTGGTTAAGGCATTAAAATGGTTAACTAAAAACAAATTTGAATTTGAATATTTTTCATGTCCTGATATGGAATTGTCCAAAGCTACCTTTCATATACTTGTAATGATAATGGGCTTCTTGTATATACATGTACATTGTACATACAAACATGCACAGGTTTAATAGTTACAGTAGTAGAATTTTCCTGATCTGACATTCCATCCAGCTAGAATTGTAATCAATACAGGTGTTTTGAGAACACCAACTTGGCAGTTGTCGAAAGGCGACCCGATCGTCAAGAGAATCTGACATTCTCAACAAATGATTGCAATATGATTTCCATTGACATTTCCATACTCTGGTCTTTTCCCATTTAGCGTCACTTGAGGATGCAGCCTTCTTGGGCATCCTTTGTTTGCTTGTAAAATGGGTCGTCTAGCGGTCATATTGATTTCAGTTAAAACCCAATCAGAATGATAGAGAAAAATACCAGAATAGAGTGACATGCATTGTAGACCTCTGCATTCAATAATAGTTTTGCAGATATTGAAGGTAGTTGAAGCGAAAAGTGAGGATCGAGAGAGACAGAAGCAGAAGAGGTAGGGTGAAAAATAGAATTCAATTGCTTCTGTGAGTTTTTGGATTTCTTGGACTATTAAAAACTATTGTTTTGTGAACTTTTTCTCCTTTTACGGAAGCTCTTCTGAAAATGTTGGTACATATTGCCAACAGCACTGTGGAGGAAATAAAAAAATGGTTATTAAATGTAAATATTAGTAGTTGAAACAGACAAGAAGAAAGAAAGAAGAAGGAAAAAAAAATCCAGATCATAAAGAAGGAGAGAGTATATCTGTACATGTGTTAGTGGAACTACCATGATCCCTTTCATTCAGCTACCCAAACCCACCCCAGGCCATGCCCATTCTCTCCCTCTCCCCCATCCCACAATGGTGCTGGCTCTGGCAGTCATGTAGATAGGATATACCAGATACAATGTACGCAAATATGGTTAAAACTCTATAACAAGTGTATCTATAAACAGTTCTGGATTGACACGAAAAAGAGGGGAAGAAAAATTTCATTGATAGAAAGGAGTTTAAAGAATACACTTGTATGCAATCTTGATTTAATGCATCAATTTGTATTTTGTAATCAAGCTTATTAGGTGGCTGAGTATTTGGACAGGGTTTAAAGAAAGCCCTTAACTTGTTTGCAGTGTACTGTACATGTAGATGTACTTCTCCACAGACACAGTACATCAGTTCCAAAAGCTTTTGATGGAGTGTATTGTTCAATTAAAAATCAGTAATGTGTTTCGCAATTTTTCAAAAATGGCTTGAAAAGAAAAAAATTGATTGATCACTGCTCCTTTTCATAAGTTTGTTTCTGAATATTAAAAATATATGAGGTTACAGGATATTGCATACCGGTACCGGTATGTGTATTAAAGATATGTTAAACTCCCAGGGGAAACTCCTTTGTATTCCCCTAGCCGGGAGCTAAAAGGACATTCGTGTACATATACCCCTAAGAACTAAACAAACAACAACACGTTAAAAGATAGAAATACAAATACAGGTATGAATAAGATGTAAATGCAGATAGCAGATGTAAAGATAAAATTCACCCTTAAACAAGCATATATTGCATGACTGATCTGGTTTGAGATTTCAACAAAGTTCAAATTTAAACAGAGCCTCACTGTTTGTATGAGATATGGGAGATAATACTGTTTGATATTCTCATTAATTTGATGGGAGAGATGAGGTGGTTTCAAAGCCTCAGATAATAGGATGCTCTCGAACCTCAAGCATGCTGCAGGATGGATTGGCATAGAGGAGACATGATTTTAATCATTTGCAGTTATTTTTTGAAAAGTTGTTTCATTTGCAAATGCTTGAAAGTTTATGAAGGATACCACTGCAGTGGCACTGTAAAATGATAATGATAAAAATTCTAAAAGTTTTCTATAGTACATGTACATGTACATGGTTGATTCAGGAATGCCTCGGTAATATGAACTATCACAACCAAGCAACAAACAAACATTTAAAACCACCAATTTATATAGACTCAACATGTTTTTAATCATTTGCCGTTATTTTTAAAAAGTTGTTTCATTTGCAAATGCTTGAAAGTTTGTGAAGGGTACCACTTCAGTGGTACTGTGAAATGATAATGATAACAATTTCCAGAAGTTTTTCTATAGTACATGGTTAATTCAGGAATGCCTTGGTAATATGAACCATCACAACTAAGCAACAAACAAACATTTAAACTACTATTTTATATAGACTCAACATGTTTTTTTCTCGCCTGCATAGCAAAAAAGCGAGACATAGGCGCTGCTTTTCCGGTGACGGCGGCAGCGTCAACGGTTAAAGGCCAGGTTCATTGAAATTTGGAAAAAAAGGCAAATCACACCTCTACAGATTGCTGAGAACATTAACAAAATGACTAAAGTACTTTTAAAGCCCTCACTATTGTGAGGAATAAATTAATTGCAATTTTGATACCCTTTCCAAAACCCACTCACAAAGTGAAATGACGGCGTTATTTACATGCGATAAAATGACGTCACATTATGAACAACCTGCAATCACACATTCGGGACAATGTTGGATACCCATTGCAATTTTTAGATATGGGTTAACGTTGTTTGTATATTTACCGCCAGTTGTGATATTTCCTTTATTTTAGGCACTTTGAATGAGATACACTGAATAAATAATACTTTCTACAAATGTGTATTCGATTTTTATGTTATTTACCGTCACATTTGACCATAAAAATCTGGAAAATAATCACATATTCTGAGGGCAGCTCAGCGTGTATGTGTCGGATCTGGGAGTGCCTAAGACATTTTGCATGCTGAACTAACGACTCTTCTGGGGCAAAATATGCGACAAGTTTACATATAATTGTCCAAATATTCATTACGAAAATGTCTGATTAGGCCGATTAGTTTAGATTTTTGATAGATAAATGGGGAAAGTGGAAGTCGAGAAAAGACTTAGATCAGTCCGGTTCGCGATTCACAGCTAGCTCGATCAAGCGCCGGGCCGGCTGGCCTGGCTGTGATATGCGGGCTCATGTAGATACGCAGCGACTGCGGCTGCCCCGACAGCTTGTGCTTGTCCATCGACTTCGGCAAAATCTTCCAGATCTTCTTCTAGGTCTAGATCTCCCAAATCTCCATTGTCGTTGTCGTTGTCCGAGGTACTTCCTTCTTCTATCTCCTCAAAACTCAAATCAAGTATGTTTTCGTCCATATCGATATTTTCAGGGTGACTTTGATGAAGGTAAACAACGTTGGGTAAGAATGGGTACGGTCCTCAAGAGTCAATGCAATACATGTGAATTGCACGCAAACTGCATCGCGCACCGATCAGCTGAGCGGCCCATTGTATTAATTGTTCATTGTGCTACGTCACTCAAAAATCACTTGACTTATGATGTTTTTGGAGTCTCGAGTGGGTGACATTTCGTCAAGTTTAATCAACTTTTATAATTTTCGCACGAATTTACAAGTTACACAAATGTGATAGTTTTACTCAGTGTAATGTTCTGATTACAATGATACCAAATTCAGTCGATTTCAAAATCAATGAACCTGGCCTTTAAGTTAGGTTAAGTTTTTGAATTTTTAATATAATTTTGAAAGTACAAGTTCTTATTCAATGAAACTTGGACTAAAGAGTTATCAAGTATGCCCAATCATGTGAAGAGAATTTCAGGTCACAAAGTCAAGGTCAAAGGTCATTTCAGGTCAACAAACTTAGACTAGGTAGTGGCATCATCATCAAAAACTTAACCTAAGGTAAAGTTTTTGAATTTTTAATATAATTTTGAAAGTACATGTACAAGTTATAAATCAATGAAACTTAGACTAAAGGGTTATCAGGTTATCAAGTTTCCCCAATCATGTGAGTAGAACTTCAGGTCACTAAGTCAAGGTCAAAGGTCATTTCCGGTCAACAAACTAACAAGATATATATAGTAATGATATGGATCACACCCTTTTTTGTCCTATGTGTTTTGGTTTATCCAGTATGTGTGGAAAGGGATTAGGAACTGAATTTATGGTTACCCCTTCTATAACCATATATACCTAACCCTAACCCCATCCCTATCCTAAACCCAACCCCAACCCCAACCCCTGATTTTTCACTTAATAGTTGAATCAATCATTTTTTTCTCATTTGTCACTTTTCAGAACAAAAGAATCGTTTGTCACAAGGTGCTCTTAAGGCTATGCACAGCCTGGCCACATCGCTCAAACTCAGGACTGCATTAGCTGCATGGGACAGAGGTAGGTTTTGTACAAAACAAATAGAAATCAGAAATTGTAGACATTGGGAGGATAATAATGATAATATTCTGGGTTTATATAGCACTTAAATACAGCAGCAATGCTTTACAGATACAGGATGAAGCATGTTTTTCTAATGATGTCTTTAATTGAATAAGTACTTGATGTTTCTAATTGTAGGATTATATTAGATCAATAAATTTCTTTTAGTATTTCCTTTATGTCTCACTCTCAACACATGCTATTTTTTTAAAAGCCTATTTTCTGGTAGTGCAAAGTGCTCTATACAGTGGGACAGGTGTCCAATCCTGCTTTTTACTGAGGCATATTTGCACTTTTTTACACCTCTTTTCACCTCTTTTCACCTCTTTTCACCTCTTTTCATGTATGTATGAAGTGCTAGTATCGATGTGGTCTGACAAAGGTCTGCTTTTCTTCTAACACCTTGATACTCTTAACACTAATATTTACACTACACCTCTTTGCACCTGTATATTTACACCAAATTTACACCTCTTTGCAGGTACATACAGTAGATGTGTGAAGTAGTAGCGTCAATGCGGACTGACATGTGTCTGCTCTCTTTCTCATTACACTGTAATTTTTACACTGTATATACACCTCTTTACAGGTACATTATGTATGAAGTGTTAGCGACTTAACATCAGTGCTGTCCAACAAGTGTCTACTTACCCTCTAAACACCATAACACTTTTTAAGACTTATTTTTACACTGTATTTACACCTCTCTATAGGTATGTGTGAAGTGTTAGCGTCGATGCGGTCCGACAAGTGTTTAATCTCCCACCTCAAGCCGGGTCAGATGGAGAGCAAGACATGTCAGTTATTCCAACGCTCAATCGTCCCTGTCCTGTGTTTTCTCAAGTCGATAGAGCAGCACTCTGTTTCCTCTGGTCCTGGACATCCAAAAGGTGAGCCTCATTTTCGAAAAGTACTTGTTGTTATTGCAGGGGGCCAATACCCCTAAATGCATGTAATTTATACCAAAATACATGTAGCTATAGTAAAAACAAATATCAGCTTCAAATAGCACTGCTGTAAATAGATTTTCCAAATTGAATGCCATTACATTAAAATTATCAACAAAACAGACTTAGAAAAGAACCCCAACTATTATCAAAATATCATCTTCAAATATTACTCCTGCAAATAGGATTTTTAAAAAAAATGTAGAATACAGAAATTACACTCGAAGTAAAGACTAAAATTATCATCAGTACTGTAGAATCTCCACAGTTTGGACGGAACTGTAAGAAATATTGATATAGTTGTGAAAAAAAAGATATATTTAATGTTGATTTTCAATGAGAATTCTGTTCATTAGTTAGTAACTCCAAATTGAGAAATATCATCATACATGTACACGTAGCTAGAAGTTTGAATTCAAAGAAAATATGGTGACATTGTCACAATCCTGAAGATCTATCTTTTCTTAAAATACAGGAATATCTTTTTTAAAGTCATAATAGGACTATTGGTAACAAAACAAAAAAATGTGATGAGGAATGTACATTTAGTCTGTTTGGAGCCAGAAGGATTTGACTTACACAAGTACTTTATACAGAGTAAACACCCTTCTGGCTCTCAATAGACAATTTCTTTTCCCTTTCTGTATAGATGGTATTCTAGTGTATGGGTTGGATATGTGGTTACATGTAGGCATGTCCTTAAAACATCATTTAAAGAAAAGAAGATGGAGGAGGAGGAGGAGGAGGAGGAGGAGGAGGAGGAGGAGGAGGAGGAGGAGGAGGAGGAGGAGGAGGAGGAGGAGGAGGAGGAGGAGGAGGAGGAGGAGGAGGAGGAGGAGGAGGAGGAGGAGGAGGAGGAGGAGGAGGAGGAGGAGGAGGAGGAGGAGGAGGAGGAGGAGGAGGGAGAGAGAGAGAGAGAGAGAAGGAGGAGGATATACCTATACACACACAAAAAGGAAAGCAAAACCATCAATATTCAAGTACATACCGATAAGAGCAATTTATTCGACTCATGGTGGTTTTACTTTCACTTCATTAACTTTTTTGTGTGGATTTTGGACCAACCATAAATACTAATGAGCAGAGCTTCCCCTGCTGCCTCTACATTTAAATATTGGATTTTAGAAGACTTATGAATAGTGAATCAAGCGTGTTGATTGCAAAATGTTGGAATGAAGAGGGAAAGGGGTGTAGAGAGTGAACAAAGAAGCAATCAAGCATGATTTTTGTGGTTACCGGTATTTTTAGAGATAAATTTTTCCCTGGATGGAATAGCATTGACAGTTGTCTTGTCGAGTAGAATATGCCATGAGATGGAGAAGAAAAAAATGCCTAATTGGATGTTTTTCAAGAATAAAAAGATCTAGCCACTATGAAAAAAGTCAATTATAAAGCACTACATTGATATTTTGAGAGCATTTGTTTAGCTGATTATATCGCAGAATTTCGATTTCTTACACGCTATGATATTTCTAGGTATTCAAAATATCTGAGAACATTGAAATGCATCACTGTTATCAAATGTCATTTTAATGAAAAAGCCTAATGCATCACATGACTGCAAGCGAAGAAGTTGGATACTTTTTATGATTGAAACATCAATAATAATGATAATAATAATAAAAACGGTACTTATAAAGTGCTTTCCACCGAAGTCTCTAAGCTCTATATACAGGCTATAAAGTCATATAAAAAAAAAAAAAAAAAATTCCAAATCCTTTTTAAAAATGTGACCATTTGGGGGAAAATTGTGATCACATTTATCTTGGAAGCTCGTCCGAATTAGATGCATACGCTAAAGATGTGATTAATTGTCAGACTACCACATGCATTGGCAACATTTTTGTATGTTCGACATCGAACTTGAAAATGTCACGTACACAATGTTGATTCTGCTGCTTAACTAGCAAGTGTACATTGTATTCATTGCTGGAACCATGTGCATGGACAAGGTAGTATGTGTTGAGTTTGCAGGCACAAACCCTTGTCCGTGGTAGTAGTGTCTGCAATATGAGACTACAATAGGCTCTGACACAGCCAGGGACTGACATATCTAGGCTCTGCTCAAGGCTTTAGGAATTGTGATAAAGTGTCTCTGTGCTGGCAGACTAGTACCCGTTAAAGGTAAAGACCAGTTTTGGAAACGCCCCTCTCTCAAAGAATGAAATGGAAGCTCTCATTACCAATCCTGTGAAAGAATATGTTTTGACTAATACGTGATGATACAAATTTTGCCGGGAAACCGCCTACTAATTGATATATTTGGTAAATTATTATATCTATTGGGACCAAATAGATATCGTGCACGTGGTCGCGCAGTCCCATATACATCTTTCTGTGTACAGTGCTTGTAACTTTACCAAGACCGGGCCAAATTTCTTATCATTTTGATGATTCCAGAACCTTGCAGTAAACACCAATACTTATATGCTAGATGATCAACCTTTTCTGATCGATTCACGATTCCACAACGTTTCTTTCACAATGCAATCACATGACCAGAACTCAACTTTATCTTAAAGAAGTAGTGTGTTGAAAGAAGCATGCACCAGAATGCACAAGCTGCTAATTGGTGAGTGCTCTGGGAATATTGAAGGTATTGTCCTTCATCATTGAAGTACACATTCATCTTATTAGAGCATTTACTAAATCTAATTGACTGGCCCAGATTTGAGATGAGAGGGAGATGCATTCTGCTTTTGATCAAGCCTGCATAGACTGATTTGACCTCTCTGTGTTGCCTTTGGTAGAGGTAGATAAAGGGTAGAAAAGGGAAAACTTAGAGAGGTATGGAGAGTGAAAGGGAGGGAAAGAGAGAGAGAGGGAGGGAAAGATGGAGAGAGAGAGGGAAAGATGGAGAGAGAGAGAGAGGGGAAGATGGAGAGAGAGAGAGAGAGAGAGGGGGGGGAGAGGTAGAATGAGGGAGAGACAGACATAGACAGACGGGCAGACGGGCAGACAGAGATAAATAAAAAGATACATGTAGATGCCTGGTAGAGAGATAAAGAGAGAGAGAGAGAGAGATAGTTTTGAAAGGAGTATAGGAGAGAATGATAGAGGAGAGAGGTGTAGAGGGGAAGGACAGTGATAGAGGGAAACACAGACGATGTCAGAGGGAAAGAGAGAGGGAGAGAGAGAGAGAGAGAGAGAAGGGGGGTGGGAGGGAAAGAGAGATATAAGGGTCTAAAGAGAAAAAGATATGCACTGAAATCATTGAAAATAAGAGAAGAGAGTGTACAAAAAGCAATAAAGAGGTTGGATGGTGTGAAAAAAAAGGAAGGGAAAAAAAAGAACAAATCAATTGAGAGAATTCCGGAGACAGTAGCTTCAATTACATGTTGAGTACCTACAGGAAGTAAGAAGAATATAGGGTCTAAAGTAGATAGCAAGAAAGAAAATAGGAACATTTTAAGAGAGGAAGAATATGAAAAGGAAAACAAGGGAGACCCTGCAAGAGCTGATGTATGCAATCTGAAGTGCAACTGGAGTTACTGGACACAGCACCGATGACATTTAAACAGGAAGGGAGAGCGTGTTACTAAATGCAGAGTTCAGTACGAGGAAAAAAGTAAACCCTTGGCATCATTATTCATTATTAGAGACAGTGCCTGGTGAGATGTCTCCGCCACGAGATTGTATCCCCCAGCCGTCTATATCCATCCTCGAAAGATGCCCTGCCTCGTTGTCGTCGCGATCCTATTTTCTGAAAAGTGAATGGCTTCGGTTGTGTGCCTTTCACCTAATGTGTAACAGCCCGTATTGATATATATTCCCATCCATTGTATCAAACCTAGGTGAATACCCATCGCCAATCATTCCTAATCTAGTTTTCGTAGAATCGTTCGAGATGGCTGAGGGAGAGAAACGAGGGCAGATATTTTTTATGGAATTATGTAAATCCAAGAGAGTTGAAGTGTTTTGATTGAATTCACAAAACGTCATCGACATTTGTACATCCCCAGTGCTCTGAATTCTTCTATGTACATATACCGTGTGAGTCAAAAAAAAGTTTACACCTAGAAAATTGCTAATTATTTTAAAAATCATCTATGAACAGTAAATTGTTATGCATCTTATGAAAAAGCGTTTTATCCCAAATCATTTGGTATCATTTTTGTGTGGTATGTGTTCATGCTTGGATGAACAGGAGGCATTGTTTGCAAGAGTGCAAGAATCGACTTGCGCCAAAGTGATGCCTACAGCATGTATTATGTTGGGATTAGCAGAGTGAGAGAATGAATTGAATGTATCAAATGAAATGCATTGCATATGCTTTTTGCAGAAGCAAAGTCACACGCACACACACAAGCACGCAAATGTGTGTTGATATTTGATATTCTATATTTGATATGTGTGGCATGATTAATTTTGTTAGGGATGTTATTTGGATCTGCAAAAACCGATTTAATACCCACATCCCAATTGTTTTATTTAAACATCAGATAAGCAACTTTGGCGCAAGTCGATTTTTGCACTCTCACAAACAATGCCTCCTGTTCATCCAAGCGTGAACACATACCACACAAAAATGATACCAAATGGTTTGGGATAAAACACTCTTTCATAAGATGTAACACATTATTTTCATTTGCCAATACACCACAGGGATATAAGGAGCACAGAGTATGTGGCCACCATATTATAATGATTGAAGATTTAACTTCCCAACACAACCACTCCAATCTCATAGTCTATTTTTCACAGTTATGTGTAGACCTTAATTGCTCGTGTCTTCAGCATTCTAAGTTTCCCCCCTCATCTCTTATTTCTACAGCAATTACACTATCTAATATTCTTCATTTATTCTTCATTGTATTCAGTAGTTAAACCCCCTCCCCTCCTCTTCTCCAACCTCTTTTAGGCAATCTCGCTGTCTATTTTTCATCATCATAATGGCTTTCAGTTTTGCTTTATTGTTTTCATTATCAGAACCTCTCTCGATCTCCCCTCCAATCTAACTAGCCACAAGGGCAATGGCACTTTAATTTTTAGTAATCATTATGTTTCAGGTTTCAATGTTTGTCCTCCATATTTGACCCCCTCCCCTCACCCTTCAATCTAACTAGGGAAAGTCAGTCTAATTTTAGCTCATGTTTCATTTTTTATTGTATCCAGTATTTACCCCCCTCCTCTCAAATCTCTTTTTATGTCAATCTCACGGTTTTATTGTCTTACTGATTAAAAGTTCTAAGACCCCGTTCTCATTCATTTCGTTGGAACGGTCTAACTAAGATCCGTTCCTCAGGAGCGGTTCTTAGGTGAGTGAGAACGGTCAAAGTGGTCCAGGAAGTGGACTTCTGCACCGCTCCAGAAGACCACCTCGGGAGGTGGTCTTGAGGAACGGGTCTTATTAAGAGCGATTTGGACTGCTCTAACGTGCGATGTGAACAGAAGTGAGCTAGTGACGTTCCGCGCGAAACATGTAGTACGGAACATACGGTTTGTATTCCGCGCGCGAAAAAATTGACCCGTGGCCTGAGCTGCCATAGCAACAAGACCACTTTGACTCGTGGAGCGGTTTGAACCATAAAAAACTGCTTGGAGTGTGAATGCTCGCAAAACGTTCCTCAAGACCCGTTCCTCTGGAGCGGTCTAACTAAGACCACTTTCAGAGTGAGTGAGAACGGGGTCTAAATTGCTTATTGTTCTCAGCAGTTGGATCCACCTCTTCCCTCCCCCTTCCTTTTTACCTGGGCACTATCACAGTCTAATTTTGATAACCACCATAGCCCAGGTTTCATAATTTATTGTCTTTAGTAATCAGCCCCCACCCCACTCCCTCCAATCTTTCTCTAACGGCAATCTCACGGTCTAATTTTCCTGAGTGAAGTCTTGTCTGTCTGTGGCTGAGATAGAGGGAGATTATTTATCATTATTCATTGCCTGCTCGTTATATGTCATATGAGTAAGACTGAAATGAAACCCACACTGGAGGAATAATTAGTCTGTGTTTCAAAAAGGAGAGCAATTCACAATTTAATACACTTCCATTTAAAAAAAAAAGTACTATTCATCATATTGATTCAGTAGTAGAAATATGCACACTTGTAGGTGCAGTCTCCCTGTTGCTTTAGATATGTAGATCTGAGTTAGATCTGTATGAATTAGTATGCTCTGATATATACATTATGCATGTATTATGGGTTTGAGCACAATCAATGATATTCATCTCGGCTCTCACTAGACTCTTTTATTCATGTATTAAAAAAGATCACGATCTGTATTTTCAAACATAAATTATTAATGTTTCTTACTTTCTTTGAAGTTAGAGTTCACTAGATGTATATCTACTGCTAATTCATGAATGTTTCATTTGATATGATATGAGCACTATCAATAACTTATTGATTCCTTTTACTAGTCTTTTAGTGAGGCATTCACGAGGTTCAAAATCTACTATATGAACAGTAATTTTCAATGGACATTAGATGAGTGTATTTAATAATACACTGATTTTTTTTTCTTCTTAGATATACATATAGTTCACTTTATCTAAATCTACTAATAATGCATTAATGTTTAAAAATAATGTGGCATGATTTGAGCTCAATCAATAAACATTTATTCTTTTCAAAGGGTTTCAGACATATACCTCAGCAACTAGGCAGACATTTATACTCCAGGAAATGAAATAACTGCTTAAACGTGCATACTTACAATGACATGTAGATGTAGAATACTTATATATGAATAATATTTGTATAATGATTTCAATCTGGACACCTATGAAAACTAAGAAATCTGCATCCTGCCTCTTGTATATCTTTTAATTGTGCATGCTATAAAGATGATGACTTTAAAATTATGGAAGTAATCATTCTCATGTACCCTTTGAACAGATTTTTGTTTTCTAAGAAGATTATCTTGACCTTTGCGGAGTATCTTCATTACTTTGTAAGCCATAGTAGGAACAAATCATGAATCTTGATGATTCTGTGAAAGGGTACTGCACAGCATCCATTTGAATGCATGTTATTCATACCAATTATTCTTCCTCCTACGTGGCATAAGCACCTCCTTGTACCGAGTGTATGCAAGATAGCCCATTCACACAAGGGGAAAAAAGTCACCTTTAAAACTTATTTAGATCACAAAATCTACTCTGAGAAAATATCATGAATCTTGTTGATTCTGTGAAGCCATACTGCAGCCATCTTTTTGAATGCATGTTATTCTTCCTCCTTCATGGCTCTAGCACCTCCTTGTACTGGGAGGATGCAAGATAGCCCCATTTACATGGGGAAAATAAAGCAACATTTGAGCCAATTTAGATCACAAATCTACACTAAGAACAAAGCATGAATCTTTTTGATTCTGTGGAACTGTACTGCAGCCATCCTGCTATTAAAATGCATGTTATTCTTAACAATTAACCTTTTTGGCATCCATTAACACCTCCTTGTGGATGCAAAATAGACCCATTCATATTCAGGAAAGAGTAAGATGCATGTGAGGAAAGAGTAAGATGCATGTGAGGACAAAGTAAGATGCAAATCTCAAATGAAATCTCACATTGTTTTTCCACACCATTTTTTTTCTCTCTAAGATTCATATGAATATATGAATACTTTAAAACTAGAATTTTTAATGGCAGGACACATTTGCGATTTCACAAGTGGGTATTAAAGTTTTGCGAAGTTTGATGTGAGAAATACACTGTAATAGAATAACAGGTAATACAACACTGAAACTTTTGCAATTTGCGAAGTTTCTTGCTGTGAAAACGGCCATCACTTTAATCGTGAAAGTGTCATTTTGCAAAAGAAAATGCTAACTTTAGAAGAGCTTATCCATGAACCTAAGTTCTAAGGACAACAAGGATTTTTTATTCTCCTATTTCACATTGTATAAAAAGATATTTGGTCCTGTTTTGCTAATATCTAATATGGTAATGAAATTATCTTATATACTTATCGTGGTACCTGAACTTTTGAAAACTAATTAATTACTTGTAAAGTTTGTGGACGTATCATTTTTTTTGCAGATTATCGTGTTGAGAATCTCAATCATTTGTAAGATTCAATTGGTTCACACAAGGATGACAAATCAAATTTCCGACCGCGGTTAACAAATTGATTTTCGAAACCTCGCTAATTGCTCTGCGTCTGAACAGCCCCCACCGTCAACTCCCATCCTATGAAATGAAATGCAATGAATTGATGCTATGCATTGGGTTACATTAGCATACAGATCAGTTTTATTCATGACTAGAGACCTCCAAGCTCCCTGAAGATCCATTGACATTTCGTCTAATGATGCAGGGGTGATTATGACGGACCTGTTGTTCGGAAATCCATCCTTTTTATTTGCCAGGTTTGGAATTTGTTATCGAGTTAGAGGAAGTGCAGACAGGAATAAAAGCCCATGTGCATATAGAGTAAGGTACATCAAGTTTGGAAGTTGATGTGAAGAAGAAACTAGTTTCGTGGATGCATCTTCCATTTTTTCCTCCTGCTATTATTATAATTTTAGTGTCTGATTGCTTTCTCTTGTAAGTATGTACATTTCCAAGCTACTCAGCAGTGCTTATGGTATATTTTAAATATCTATGCACATCTCTATGGAAAAAGACCTCCTGTATAAACATGTATTAAAGTCAGGGGGCAGATCGAGGGTTCTGTAAAGATGGGGAGGGGGGTAGCACATTCCTGAAAAAATTACTTACAATCAAAATAAGATATAATAATTTAGCAAAAACAGATTTTAGCAAAAGCAAAAAAAAAAAAAGGAAAATTTATTGTACTTTTAAGGTTTAAAATTTGAAAAAGGGGGCAGCACAAGGAGGCATTGAGGGATTTTTTAAAAACTTGTGCAATTAAGAGAAAGGTGGGGGGGGGGGGATTGATTAAAGTCTTTTTGAAAGTAGCTTAAAACATAGTGTTTATAAGAAGATTTGGTGCATGTACATGTACATGTATTTAATAACATCAAAATTTATATCAAATTCAAAGGTTTGTTAATCCCTTCTAGAAAATCTTTCTTGTCACACCTCTTGCACAGCATAGGCCTACTGTTTGTCTTACCAATGAGTGACTGATCAGATTTGGCATTTCATGCCTGAGCTATCTTTCTGAAAAACCTTACATCATGCATGCATTCTAAAGATTTATTCACAGCATCACTATATTTGCCAGGAAGTTTCTAGAGAAACTGCTGAATGAATAATTCTACATGTATACCTAGTCGGTCGAATATTATAGCTTAGTCATAGCACTTTATACAAACTTGCATTCTAGCAAGGAGGTATGCCGATTTTCTCTTGTATAAGTACAGAACGACCAGGAGATTTCCAGCAGAAATTCATTCATGCTAATGCCTGTTGATCGATGAGTAAGAATATTATTCAATTATAGATAATCTGGAAAATTTCTTTCAAGGAAAAGGATGCAGGAATTTCTACAGTATACGGTACATTGTATCTGTGAGGAATGTATCTGTGAGGAAATTTGTAAATAAATATGCACACAAAAAACATGGCTACAAAAAACACTCACACTTACGGCTACTTGTGCATGAACATGACATACATGTATGAGTAGTAATTGTTAAATAGTCTGTTTAGAGCCAGAAAGATGTTAACTCATAATATGGCTCAGATTGCTTCAGAGAACCCTGTACATGTAGAGCCCTAGAGTGAGACTTGAACCCCAGCATCAACAGACTTCACAAACATCAGTTCAGACTCATTCCAAGTTTTAGTTTTTTAGGTGGTCTGTCTGTCTAATGTTATCAAGACTTTGCTAATGCTAATGACAGGGGAAGGGAGGGGAAGGGGAGGGGAAGGGGAGGGGAAGGGGTGGGGGGATCCATGTACTCTCAATGATGCCATGCATCCCAGCTCTCTCCCAACCATCTGAAAGACTCCCTTCATAGATTTACACGGTGGTATAGCGTACCGGTATATGCTTTTCCTAATGAACTTGCATTCATGCTGCTCAATGCTCATTTTGGTGCAATTGTGGAGTACCTGTAACAGCCTTGCATGTTGCCAGTAGCACTGTTTGAACCATGAATAGATCAATCAGTGCACTTTTATTCTTAGCTCTAGATCTCCAGCAATTTTTCTGCAAGGCCTATCAATCAGCATACATTGTATACTTGAGGTTTGTTCAGATACTGTGCAGTAAAATGCCGCAAAAAAGCCGCTGTGGTTTAAAAAAAATGTAAAATGAAAGGCAACTGCACACAACAAAGGACTTGTTCGTATTTACCGAGCTCTATATTTAATAAGATACAGAACTGTGATGCATATTATACTTTATGTCTTCATTAAAAAAACACGCTGTGGTTTTGCCACGTCATACCTGAACAAGCCTTTTTAGGTAGAGCAGGATGGTCCACAATGGGTTTTAACATGTACAGGTTTGATTTTTGAAATTCCATGTTTAAAAATGAGCTGCAGGTTTGAATTTTGAAATTACAGGTTTGAAAAATTAGTGAAAGGTTACCATTTATTCTCAACCAAAATTATTTCTAATGTATTAAATACTATTAATCATACTAATTGTTTGAGAAATGCTCCAAAATATGGCTCAGATTGCTTCAGAGAACCCTGTACATGTAGAGCCCTAGAGTGAGACTTGAACCCCAGCATCAACAGACTTCACAAACATCAGTTCAGACTCATTCCAAGTTTTAGTTTTTTAGGTGGTCTGTCTACGACAGACTACCTATTGTTTTCGTCAGAATTTTCTTTCTTGATTTCTTTTTATTTATACTCCGCAATTTTTTGTGCAGACGACTTCTCAAAATCCGTCCACACAATTTCTCTCTATTTTGACACAGTCATAGGTCATCATCATGAGACGTGACAGGAACATTTTCAAGTTCATCAAATTATCGTGACGTCATCCAGGCGCCATTTTGTAAAATTTTCTGAAAATCACAAATGATCATAACTTCATAACAGAAAGTCATTTCTTATTCATATTTATCATGATTAAGGTCAATATCCACCCGGTCAATTTCAGGTCAATAAACGCGTGGGTACGTCCGCGCGTCAGTGCGCTCGCAAATTTGTAGTACATAGCATATATGGGCAAAAACATGCCTACCGGTATACAAAATCCATTATAGCTCGTTAGGATGCCCGTTGATCCCACAATTTTTTTATATATTTGAATAGAGTATGACTCAGAGATATGATTTCATGTCTCATTTGGCCGTTAAATATATTGTGATATTATCATAATGGCCTTGAAGCTCAAAATACGAATCTGCATATTGTGACGTCAGCATATTTTTGGAAAATTGATTGTATCTCTGTAAATATTGATCAATTTTCTTCCAAATTTCGATATGTTGTAGCTATGACAATTCTCTACAAGATCAGTTATTCAGATTAAATAATAGACCACCTAATTCGTCCTCAATGAAATGAAATTTCTTGGGGGTGACTGCCCCCACCGCCCCCCCCAGCTACGCGCCTGCGAGCATTTTTAATCCTTAACGGAAAATCTGCGACAAAATCAGACAGAGTTTCAGGAAAGTTGGCCCTGTAATCTAAGAGCTGCTCAAGACATTGTAGGCAAATTGGATCATAATCATAGTAGAACTTATTGGCAAATAAATGAGGAACCGCAGTGAGATGATATAGGTATCCTACACCAAAGACACAGAGACCCCGAACGAATTTCCCTTCACATGGAGGATGAACAAGGTTGTTTCCCCATTTTATCATTTTGGCCAAGAGTCTCCATGTCGGACCCTTTCCCCAGACGGGTGTCGCTCTAGGATGTTGATGCAGTGTGGCCCAATAGTTCTCGTCTGGACTCCATGTATATTTCATCCATCTGAGAAGATCAATAGCCTCCTGGTCTTTGATCACGAAGTTCACGAAAGACCTCGCAAACACACCGTATGCCATCCCGATGTAAATCGTAATACCGTGCGGCGGTGGTGAGTTTTCAATGCCGGTATTGATAGGCAATTTGTAGCCTGGACGGAACTTGAATTTGTACATGGTGCGGCCAACTTTACTGGAAGATGGTATCACAGATTCAATCTCGTTCATGCCCTTGAAAGCTTTAAGCTGTTGAACAATCTCCAGATTAGTTTTCAAAGGGAAGTCCTGTCCGCAAAGATTAATCACATACTTCCACTGGACTGGAAACGAGAGTAGGTCTTTCATGCAGTTGATATCAGCAAGAAGTCGCGTAACTCCTCCATACTGAACTTGTTCCACTTTGGACGGTATAAAGACATTGGGAAAGCAGTTCACTAAACTTAACATGGCGGCTTGGAAATCAAGCGATGATTTAGCATCCGGGTGTATGCAATAGACGTTCTGTGGTTGATAAATGGCGCGTAAAAGGCGCTCAACTTGGGCCGCCGTCTTGTGGGTCACAATCGTATAAGCAATAGGAAAGTCACGTTCTTCTTCCGAACGCACGAAAGTCGGATATGCTCGTTGTCTTTTAAAATCCTCGCAATTCATTGTAAAAGCTTTGACATCCGTGTCCGAGGGTACTGAGATACCCGACTCCTTCCGTGAACTCTCCAGCGTCCTTTCCGTCTTTATAACAACATCCTTATCCCTATGAACCAACGCCGAACAATTGACGTCGTAATGAGGATGGAGTTGCGGGGCTACAAAAGAGCCATTCCACGACCCATTGAATGGTGTGTATTTCCTATGCGTTCTATCACCAATGGCGATTCCTTTCTCATATTTGCTGTCGTTGAACTTGGTGCTTTCGAGATATATTGCACTGATACGTCCCCTTGGTTCTTGTCTACCGGTATCCAAGTACCCAGATAACAAAGCCCAACCAACGTAACACAAGACTGCTCGAGTAAAAATACCCACAATCCGCGGCCGTCGAGCCATTTTTCAAAGTGAGGATGCAGTATGTTAATGCTTAAATGGCTTTAAAACAGACACATCCAACAAGTTCAAACCAAGCAAATGCGATTTACAGTGAACAGCAACATATCTTATCTCTCACTCCACAAAAGTACAACACCTTTTAATACTGTGTATCGATTGATGAAAAAAAAAAATGGATGTCCCTGAATCCCGTTTTGTTGAATGGCATTGTAGAGAAAGATTGGAGATCATTTTGTGCATTTGTGATGCAATTTGTTGCCTTTGGTTGCCTTTGGTTGAATAGTCGCAGACAATAATCCAAAATTTTCAAGTATATTCCCAACATTTGGTTGTATGCATGTACGTGTACACGACACGGTCCACTGCATTAATGTTTCTGTATCAACTGCTTCATACTCCCTCAGCTTCTCCCTCATATGCCTATCTAACTCTCTCTCTGTCTCTCTCTGTCTCTATGATCTCTCTCCCTCTCCCTCTCTCATTCTCTCTCTCTCTCTCTCTCTTTCTTTCTCTGTGATCTCTCTTCCTCTCTCCCATTTCTCTATTATCAGGTGGGCTGTATATAATACAGACCACCTGATGTTTTCGTTAAAATTGCCTTTATTATTTATTATCAGGTGGGCTGTATATAATACAGACCACCTAATGTTTTCGTTAAAATTGCCTTAATTTATTTATTATTATTTATCAGGTGGGCTGTATATAATACAGACCACCTTATTTTTTTGTTAAAATTGCCTTTATTTATTTATTTATTATTTATTAGGTGGTCTGTCGTCTTCGACAGATCACCTATTAATTTCGTCAGAATTTTCTTTCTTTATTTCTTAATTATTTATTTTGATTTATTTCTCCGCACTTTTTTGAGTATAGGATAACTCAAGATCGGTAAAGTCAATATCTTTCAATTTTGGCACAGTCATAGGTCATTGTCATAAGACGTGACAGGAACATTTTCAAGGTCATCAAGTCTTCATGACGTCATCCAGGCGCCATTTTGTGTTTTTTTTTGTACTTTCAACTCATGATCATATCTTCATAACGGAAAGTCATTTTTCATTCATATTTATCATGATCAAGGTCAATATCCGTCCGGTCAATTTCAGGTCAAAAAACGCGCGAGTATGCGTACGTCCGCGCATGAGCGCGTGCACAAAATTTCAAAATGCTCCAAATCGTCTCAAATTCATTTTGGATACGTTTCACTCAGGCCATTTTAAGCTTTTCGCAAAAAAAACGCGCACATGCGCATGCGTTGCGCGCTTGCATTTTGCAACATAGAATCGCCGATTTTTCTCTGTCATCATTTTGATACATTTTTCAACATTTTGATACCTTTTTCTCTTTTCTGACCAGTAATAACGCAATGAGCGTCCGTTCAAGAAACATGTCCGTGCGCGCGAGCTCTTGTAATACATAGCATATATGGGCAAAAACATGCCTATACAAAATTCATTGTAACTCTTCAGAATGGATGGGAACTCCCAATTTTTTTCATATTTGGATAGATTATGAGTCGGAGATATGATTTCATGTCTCATTTGACCCTCAATTAACTCATGACGTCATCATAATGGCCTCCGAACTCAAAATTTCAATTTGCATATTATGACGTCAGCATATTTTTGGAAAATTGATTGTATCTCTGTAAATATTGATCGATTTTCTTCCAAATTTTGATATGTTCTAGCTGAGACAATTCTCTACAAATGCAGGTTCCACAATTTTTCATTTCGACAAAGGCATCATGGCGTATTTTTGCGATTAAAGGAGGCGTGTCAATTTTTCACATTTTGCGTGTATTCTCTATGGGACATGACTTTTTTTCAAAACTGGATTCTACATTCCCGTCTTTCAATATCTCCGTCGTTTTAGTTTTGTTTTCGCTGAGCTTTGAGTATGTTGTAGCTGAGACAATAAGCTATCACAAGTGTGCCCTTTATATTTCGATCAGATGCCGGCATCATGCTCATATTTCACTTGCAAAGTGGGATTTGAGAATTCCATTTTCCGTTCACGTGTAATGTCTATGTGGATTATTTTGGTATAGTGGTCATAGCACTTGCCTCCCATTCCGGCGACCCAAGTTCGATTCCTGGTGGGTCATTTTTTTTTTTTTTTTGCCGTCGTTTTAAATTTGATTTTATGATCTTCTTCGACTATTATAACATATTATCATATACAATCACAAACAATGTAATAAAATGCCTAATTTTGCGTGTTATATCTATGGGAGAAGAATGTCAATCGTTTGAGTACAACCCTATGGGAAATCTGATTCCTTGTCGTGTATTAAACCTATAGGGTTAATCTCCCAAGTCTGTTGGAATATATCAAATCATCCCATTTTTATGATGTTAGTCTCCTTCCCAGACGTTTATACTTTCCAGTTATTCAGCCCAGGTATATGCAATGTTTACGTCTCTCCCACGGACATAGAATTGTTTACATGTCTATAACTCTCTTCTCTATAATATAGTAAATATTCAATTCTATTTATGCTGGAAATATTAAGTGCATCGTTCTCCATTGCATCTCTTTCTCTTGCTCTCTCTCTCCTCTCTCTTGCTCTGTTTCCCTTCCCTTCTCTTGTTCTGCCCCCTATTCTTCTCTTGCTCTGCCTTTGCATCTCTCTCTACTCTTTCACTCTCTCCCTATCTCTGTCTCCCTCTCTTGCTCTGCCTCCCTTTGTCTCTGCCTCTCATTGTATACTCTCTCAACCTCTCCCTTTCCCGCCTCTGGTTCTCGTTCTCCCTCCGATATCTCTTGTAATTTTCTTCATGACTATAACCCGTCTCCCTCTCTCCTTCTCTCTATCTATATTTTCATTAAATTTCATTATGATCATGATTTTGATCATAATCATTTCTCAATATTTTGTTCATCAGTTAAGTTATCACTTCAGTTCAGGTCACAGTTCAATCTATCAGTTCATCAGTTCATCAGTACTTCATTCATCAATTCATATCTTAAAGATACTATGTCCTTTTGCAGCCAACATCAAATTCTGTAGAACTTTGCAGGAATTATGAATATGTCATGTATGTCCTATCTGTGAAATTTAAACGTTAGCAGTGTCCTAATATTCAAATTATGCAAGGAAACCCGTTTACTTGCTAGACTTCACTGTCAGACACTATTGAGTGACTGACTGGCTTTTTCATCTTTGGTAATAACATACATAAAATGAGCTGTAAAGGGTACATGAGCATTTGTCTACATCAATAACCCACTTCTTGTAATGGCCAAAATTAAACTGATTGAATCTTTGCGCAGCATAAAACGTACGACCATTCGGTACAATGGTCTGAAAAATCAGACTATTACTTACTGGCTCTATAGCTCCTAAGTCGATTCGACAACTAATAGTCGTTATTTTCCCACTTAAAGACATTTTCAAGCCCCTTTTTTTAGGGAAGTTCTAAATTAGTATTGTCTTTCAAATGCCGTTGGAATTTAACTTTTTCATTTTTTTGGCCTGTAAATGGGACATAGTACCTTTAATACATCATTATTTTTACATTAACATCATTATATTGGATCATTGAATTGAAGATGAGCATGATCATAAGAATTGAAGACAGACCACCTAATTCGTCCTCATGACGAATTAAATTTCTATTTATATTTTAATTTTTGTTTTGTGGACCACAATGTGTAGAGCATAGGCGTTTCTTTGCAAAGCATTTTGTTCTGAAGATTTGATGCTGCATTGGTGTTGCTATGGACAGCTACTGTTATTGAAGATAATGAAGACCTTGGACAGAATGAAAGATTAATCAGTCTCCCATTATTATTCCAGCTAGCAATCACTTGCAGATATGTATGGCCTTTCAAGATAAAGTTGAGTTCTGGGCCCCATTTCACAAAACTTGTCATCAGTGACAAATGACAGTTTTTGTTATAAGCTAGTAAAATCCTTGCTTCTGATTGGTTATCAGCAGATTTGTCACTGAGTTTTGTCATTTGTCAATGAAAAAAGGCTTTGTGAAACGGTTCCCAGGTTATGCAATAAAATTTGATTGGGTCATTAGTATTAAAATAGCTTTAATCATAAAGAGTTACATAGTGGGGGGGGGATGTAACAACATCCCCTATCAAACACTGATAAAAGAAAAAGACAGTGAAAAAATAAATTGGACATATGGAGAAAAAATAATAATGTGAGAATCAAATGATGTAACCTAATTGCTCCCATCAATAAATTTCTTCTTTGATTCAGCAATTATTAATTTCATCGTAGTAATGACATAGTAAGACCACTGCCACCCCTCCCCCCCCCCCTGGTCTAATGATTGTTCCCTGATGTCACTGGTCACTTGTCCATGTACTTATGTCACCCTTTGGAGTCCTCATCTCTGCAACATGAACTCGTGCACATACATATATTTGCTGAATGTGATTTATGTTAAAAATAGCTGCACTGTGTTTGATCATCTGTATTGAATGTTTGTAGCAGACTTTCAGTAACCAGTAAAGTGCCCTACTTACATGAACAGGTCCTTGCATTTTAAATACAAACAGTGAAGTACCGATGCTAAAATCCCATTTCAAACAAGACCCAGGTATGTATGCACATGGCGCTTAATGGAGGAGAAGCAGCCTACAAGTAGTCTGTTCATTAAGAATGCCAAAGTGTCACTTGAAATGAAAAAAAGAGTTATGCTCCTGTGAAGAGCCTATCTTGATCTTAGCGTATGTATTTTTCTATTGATATTTTAGTGGTGATGTCAGCTTTGATTGTATTACGTGATGTTTTAAATGAACTTGATTTAGTAAAACAGACAAAACCTAATGAAGCAAAGAGAGAGAGAGAGAGAGAGAAAGATGGAGAGAGAGAGAGAGGGGGGAGGAGGCAGAGAGAGATTTACTTGACGTATATGTAGAGGCATTTTGTTCTTCAGCACTCATACTGTACGCATAGTTTATAATATATTTATCAATAAAACACATGCATGTCCGCACCTACCCATTTTTTTTCTTACCAGGCCGTATGAAAAGTTAAAATCGTTCACTCCTTCCTATATCCTCCCTGAGGCGATCCCGCTTAATTTAACGAAACTGATAGCTCCGATCCATCACTACCTTATATTAGCTTTGCCTCGAATTCTTAATTTCGGCTGGAGCACTGCCACGGAGGGAGGGGTGACCTAGCCGAGAATGTTTTCATCGATGCTGCGGCAGCTTCTGCAAAATTCTCTGGGGGAAAGCAGGAGTTAGAGCCCCTCTTATAGATCATAGAATAGTTAGATCAACTTGAGTACCCTTTTCCGTTTCATTATAAATCATTCTTACATTTAGACTCCTGTGTCTTGGGCTTATGTTGCCAAGCTTAAAGCTAATCTTGAGCTCTGGTATGGGCATCGTATGTCGAGTGAACATGGCTATAATTAATTCTGGATTGTTTATCCTGCAGTAGATTAATTGTTTGAACCAGTAAAATAAAAATATAAAATCAAAAACTTGCTAGAAATCATCTTCAATAAAAACCACAACTCTCATTTGCACACGGTGTCAGGCTTACGTACCCGGATGTCCTTATCTCTCTATGCTCATTACTCATTTGGCACATGTCATTTATTTGTAATCTTGAACATTCAGTGTAAGTTTTGTTGGGACCTGTGAGAATTTATTTTATATCATTACCAGAACTCAAGCTTATTGTTCATTAAAGTTCTCCATACTGCCCTGTGCTTTTTTTTCATTTAGTTGTTTTGAAGTACATTATTATAATACATTATTGAAGTTTATTATTATAGGAGAACTACCCCAAGGCGATTATTCCCAGTTAATACTACCCCTGACTATAGGTTGTCGTCCGTGTGTGTGTGTGTGTGTGTGTGTTGGTGGATTGGATGAATGATCTGCAGTAGATGTGAATTCATTTTTAATCTTTCTTAAAAATTCTTTATCTCAGGAAATTAATCACAAAGGGACTACCCCAACTGCAGGTAGATGTCGAGAATGGTGAGGGATAATGGGTGGAGGGGCGGGGAGGGGGTGGGGTGCGGATAAGGATGATTGATCAGTAGTAGGTGTGAATGTGTTGGGTTTTTATTTTGAAAAGTAATTGATGTTTGTTACAACCACAGGTCTTAAAAAAGATATCTGCTTCCTGTGAAAGGAAATATAAAAAACATTTCCAAAGGGATGTAATATATCATGTTTTTGTCCTCAAACTGGCAACAATTAAAAATTATTTTATTGTTAATTTTTTACCAAACTTTTACTTTTGCTTTTAAGCATGTAAACTGAAGCCGATGAGTAAGAGGTTATCACAAGATTCAGCTTTCCAATTTTTGGGGATTGGTTTGCTTTTCTGTATTGCCAATTTAACAATTTTGATTAAACATATTTTGATAAAAGTTCAACTGTTTGATTACATTTCATTCAGCAACAGAAATGTGGTTAGCTAATATATTTCATATGTAATTTGCAGAAATTCAAGGGTAAAGTTGTATTCAAAGAGAGATATGAAAAGGAAAAAAAATCTCTGTAATTCTATAGGTTAAAATATTGTAGTATGATTAGAATCAATAGATTATGAAGGAGATTGGATATCCAGTCCAGATTTTAATAAAAGCAATTATTTTCATGACCTTTATAGGCAATATACACAAGATCTAGATGCTCTAAAAGCCTGTGTTTCAATTAGATCCATAACCTTGCCTACCTTTGAAAAGTGTTATATATCAAAACCAGTAATTGATTTATCCAATTCACTATCAATTTCCGAGTTATATTTTATTGCTCATTAAATCAACTGTGCTTTGTTATGCCTCAGAATTTTGCTTGATTTTTTGTCAATCATAAAATGAATTAATGAATGCATAGAAAAATGAATAAAAATGAAATTTGTAGTCATTGCAATTTCATGAAACCTTCAAAAACTATTATTCATATTTTGGGCTATTTGGAGGCCTACAGGGATAGTAAAACCAATCTGAGCCTCAACATAATTTTTGAGCATTTGTAAATGTCATGTGCCTAGTGCGGCATAAAGGTCCAAAGAAATTTAGAAAACTTAAACAAGATTACACTTTGAGCATTGCATTAGTAAAAATTGGACAATCACAATAAAAGCCTTTTGTCATATCTGTTTTGATCAATCACACCCTGATGGAAAAACAAATTTCCAAGTTTATGATTCACAGAACTTGTCCCACATATATTTTCATTCACACTATCTATAGAATAAAATAAACATACTGATTTGTTTGTCTTCTTCTATTGTAATTCAGCAAGGTCTAATACCCTGGTCTCACTCACTTTGAAAGTGGTCTTAGTTAGACCGCTCCAGAGGAACGGTCTTGAGGAACGGTTTGCGGCGTTCACACTCCGAGCAGTTTTTATGGCTCAAACCGCTCCACGAGTCAAAGTGGTCTTGTTGCTATGGCAGCTCAGGTCAGCGGGTCAATTTTTTAGCGCGCGGAATACAAACTGTATGTACCGTACTACATGTTTCGCGCAGAACGTCACTAGCTCACTTCGCTCAAAGTATGCTTCCGTTCACATTGCACGTTAGAGCGGTCCAAACCGCTCTTAATAAGACCCGTTCCTCAAGACCACCTCCCGAGGTGGTCTTCTGAGCGGTCCAGAAGTCCACTTCCTGGACCACTTTGACCGTTCTCACTCACCTAAGAACCGCTCCTGAGGAACGGGTCTTAGTTAGACCGCTCAACGAAGTGAATGAGAACAGGGTCTAATAAGTCGTTTTTAACTGCTGTATGTTGGGAAACTTGGATCTCGATCTACATGAAAGTTCCTTTTTCAAACTCAACTTACAGGTTTTGCTTTAAATCTGGGTTTAAAGAGAAAGTTGAGTTCTGGGAAGAGGTGAAAAATTATTTGTGAACGTTATCATTGTATTATGCAAGTGTGGAAGGATATCAGAGAAAAAATGTTCCCTGAAAAGCATGGCTCTTCAAATGCCTTAATATTTTAAATATGGCATGTAACATCATAAAAATCGGGACGGATTTTTATGCCACATGTTTGTGTAGTCCCGTATACATCTTTTTGTGTACAGTGCTTGTAACTTCACCAAGACTGGGCCAAATTTCTTATCATTTTGATGATTCCAGAACCTTGCAGTACACAATACTTATATGCTAGATGATCAACCTTTTCTGATTGATTCCACAAGGTTTCTTTCACAATGCAATCGCATGACCAGAACTCAACTTTAACTTTAAATTTTAGTAGAATAAGGGCCATTGAGAATGTCCAACCAAGAAATCTTCATATTTAAAGGTATCGATACAACATTTTGAGGATTATTTGACATTTTTTTTTAATCTTCAGGAGAAAAAAAGGAAGCAAGATCCAGAATATTCTAGATTACTGAATATAGATAACCAATCAATCATTGAAGCCAGACAGCCATGTCCTGGATTCTACGAAGAATAAGGAAACATATTGTGAAACAAATCCTTTAATCTCTCTTTACTCTTTATCTAGACAGGCAAGGATTACTCAAGATAGCAATTTCAATATTTTTGTGTATAAATCTAGAACAAGTTGCACATTGGCGAATCCAGTCTTTATAAATATAGGGCAGAATCTATCCTACCCGGGGATGGGTGATATTTTAGGAGCTTTACCCAAAGGTCTTCTTTTCCAATCCATGTGACTCTATTAACACAAAACATCAAAAGGAAAAGTGCAATGTAAATAGCATTGTGGCTTTATTTGAAACTACATAGGATTCTTACAAACACTTTTTGGAATATTTTGTACAAACCTCAAGAGCATTTTACTTTTGTTTCTTTCCCCATGTCTGTGCTTTTTAAGATCATACTGAAGTACGAGAATTCACAAACAGATGACTTTTATGGTGGCAAAGTCCATTTCTTCTGCTTGATCGTAGGAAACGACCAGTAAAGTAGGCTGCATCATGCCATCAGTCAGACAAGTGTATTTTTATCCTGAGATTGTTATAAGGTAATTGATATAGAGCCCCATGTAAGGTGGAAAATGTGGTGCTAGGAGCGTTACCATTGCAGCTACTAGCCATTCGTATTTCTGGGGGCTATTCCTATATTTCTGTCTTCAAACCAGTGTTAGGAACCCATTGATTCTCTTGTTTTGTGAAAACATCTGTGATCATGTGAAATATACTGTATTTGTAATGTTGGTGTAGGAGATTCCTAGGTTTTGCTGTGGGAGGTTGGCAGGTATGCCATCGCCATATTAAAGACTTGAGAGAGATGATTCATGTGTACTGAAGTAATATAACTTTAAGAAGAGGTTATCGAGGTAGAGTACCATGTAGGGTACAATAGCAGTATTAGGAGTGTTTTCATTCTCATATCCTGAACCAAAAAGGAGATGTTAGTGGTGCATAGAAATGGTGACAGATATAGGGAGCCTTATGTGAGGTAGATAAAGAATTATTATGAGCTCTATGAGCACTTCCCATTGTTATCATTTTTTCTAGGAGATGAAGCAGAAATAGTTAAAAAAATACAACAAACAAGCAAACAAAAACAACACCAACAACAATCAGGCTTGAAGGAACATATTGAACCAGATACGTTCAATAAACTGCAGTACAAATAACTTAAAGCCAAGCTGCCTAAGTGCTTTTCCTTCTACGAAATCCATAAAGGAATTTCAGCAACTGTGCTTAAACTGCTTTGTTAGGCAGTTAGTGAAATGGCCATCCATGTAAAGAAATCTGTAATGCACTAGAATACTATAAAACATTAAAGTTTGAGAGTGGGAACAGTGCCTTAGAGGTACATGAGTACCCCGCATCCGTATGCGACAGATATCACCCGAAATCATGGGAATCCCTCGCCTACCACTAATGCAGACTAAGCAGATTTGCCCGATAATAATCCCTAAATTTACCCTCATGAATAGGGACGATCTATTAGTTAGGTAGGGGGTCAACCCATCCGAGTCCTCGCTTATCTCTACCGTCCGTCCGTCTGCGATGCCTACGACTCGCATCAGACCCTAATATAATCAGAGCACGCTGGTTGATTTATAAGGAGCCATGGCTGCCATTTCTAAATTGAAAATCAGCGACTGCTCTAGTTGCAGTCTGCAGAAATTCTGCGATGTCTTTGCGAATGGGAGTCCAATTGATAAAAGAAATCTGCAATAGTGTTTTCCGTCTGGACAAATAAATTTGGCGATGACATTCTATACATAATTACAAGGCCAATCGATATATGTGCACACGTGTTTACGGTAATTCTATCCTTCATGTTGCGAGCATCACAAAATGTAGTCTTTTTGAGGTTGCTTTTCAGAGTATACTACCATACATGTGCATGTTGCACAAACTCTCTTCACTGAAAGGAGACATTCAAATTGGTAAATATCTTTGAGGTAGGCCAATTTTTGAAAGTCAAGAGGAATACACAATGATGTTGACACTAAATTGTTTTATTTTTTTATTTAGGGTGAAATCTGAAATCTATCTAGTACTTCTCTTCTCATTCCATTAGCATAATTAGTCTGTCCCTTTTCTGTCTGTCTCTCTGTCTGTCTGTCGCTCTCTGTCCCTCTGTCTCTCTCTCCCTCTCTCCCTCTCTCTCCCTCTCTCTCCCTCTCTGTCTCTTTCTCTACTCTGACCCTGCCCCTATCCACTTGTCCTTGTATGCTTGTTCTTTTCTTGTCTACCACACCTCTGTGTATTTGTACGCCTCTCTCTCTCTCTCCTCTCTTTCTCTGTTTCTCCCTCTCTTTCTGTCTGTCTCTCTCTTTCTCTGTCTCTGTCTTTCTGTCTCTGTCTTTCTGTCTCTGTCTTTCTGTCTCTGTCTCTATCCCTCCCTATCTGTCTCTTTCTCTCTCTCCCTGACCCTCCCTCTATCTACTTGTCCTT